>JAMPIV010017432.1:0-168017 GCA_024509875.1 Oreohelix idahoensis
ACTCAGTCTCGCTCTTACCTAAATAGGTTCCTTTCACAACATCTGGAACAATTGTTAAGGTACACCCAGACCATCCAATTTTGGTGTTCTTGGCGAATCAAGCCCCAGTTTCTCCAAAGACTAATTAATCAAAAAAATATTGGGAAACGCTTGATTCACTGCTGACAGTAGGATGCTGATAAATGTCACTTCAATTTTTGTCCAGGTCATAAAATAATTAAGAGGTCTAATGTTCACAGTGTACAGTAGGCTTGGAATCTTCAATCGTTAAATCGAGTGTCAGGTAAATAACATCTGTTCAGGATCAATCTTCTTCACAACACAGTGGTCGTTATATATGTAATGTCAATCGTGATTTTGTCACTTCAACTGGCTGAAGGTATATGCACTTGGATAAAGAAATCTGGATATTGATGAATCCAGTTACCATTTATTCTTAATATTTCTTAGGGTTGGTACTGTCTTTTACTTGGTGTAAAACACGAGACTAGACAAGTCACCTTGAAAAAACCCCGATATTTTATCAGAATGTTCTTTGATAAAGTATTCTCAGTGTCATATGGAATGAAAGCCGCTGGTAAGTTTTTATAGGGTTTGACCCAAATACTGTATAAAAGAGAAAAGATACAAATACTTAACATAATATATGGGACCCAAAGATGCAGCAATAGAGAATGCAGTCAGCGACCCATAGTTTGACTGCTTGCATCAGAGTCAGCGAACCAGAGCTGACTAAGACCCTGCTCCACCTCCACGTGGTGGTCCTGGAAACAGTCTGCATCACTGCAGTCTGGCTGAGAGAGTAGGGATCGCAGAGGGAAGGCAAACCCGGTCCCAAAAACTGCCGTGCTGAAGTCGGATGTGTCGACCGAAAGGTGCAGATATCACAGCTCCGGCGTAAACAGACACAACGCAACCAACGTCCTTTTCAGGACGAACGAGGAAGAAGAGGAAGAACATAATATATTTGTACACAATCCTATCCTTACCCCGCGTAAAATATAATATATTCATCACTTCGGTTATTTAACTTTAAATTATAACTATGAGCTTAGAGCTTGTCTTATCGTTTAAAAACTTCCGTGAAATAAATTCTACTCATTTAAAAAAAACACAGTCATCATGAATTGGAAATAAATACATATTTCGTCAATACTCATGATGAATCGCACTTACTAGTGAGTTAAAATAATCTCTGACTGGTTACTAGCAGAAATTAAATTTAAGTTATTGCGGGTATCCACTGTAACACATGAAAACTTAGAGAATTTAATGACGCGTAAACTAGTAAATCACTCTGCAAAGGAATAACTAGTAAAATATAATTGACGATTTACCACTTAATCACTCAAAACTACTAGTCTAGTATATTTACCTTCACACAGCTACTTCTAGACTATTCTCTAACGATAACCTAAGAAACTTCACTTAATACAAAGGATTTCTAGAAATCGCCGTTAGACGTCTTAAAAAGCTGAGGAGTACTGAGTGACTTTAGCTAGAATACTCTGGTATATACATATCTGGAATCAAAGGGAAAGTTATAACTACAGACTCTTGCCAGATGTTCGCACCCACGGTGGATCTACGTTTAGATCTTTACATCAAAGATCTACTCACACTAACGCCGTAAAACCAGAACTCCATGTCCTCGCTAAAATCAGGCAAATACGTAATTGACCAGACCGTGTTTAATTACTTTATTACTTGCAGACATGGTCATCGAGCAAAGCTCATCTTTGATCTGGCAATACGCCGTGTTTAATTACTTCACTCGCGAACAGTTTTACAAGGGAAGTAATAAAAGTTGTCTATCTCTTAGTTCCAAAGTTATCTGCTCTTAGTACTAAAAGTAATTCATCCTTCTGATCTCTGTCTACTCTCTTACAACAATTTACCAGTCGTTGCCGAAAAATTTCCAGGTAACATAGCTAATTAAATCTGCTGGTGATCTACATCAAAGGAATTAACGAACGCAATAAACTGTGCGTGTTAAATGGGAAAGAGAGACAGATCTATTCTGAGTAATAGGAGGTTTAAGTTAACCCAACAGGCGTAGGTGAAGACAGGTAAAAAAAATGAAGATAAAGAAAATAGATATATGAAATCAATTATCATAATCTGCCACAGTCTCAACAGAGGGAGGGAGGATTACACATATGAGTCTAACTCTTTAATTAATTCATTAACCTATGTTTACTTGTATTTGATTTGATAGTCATATTATCGCTGTTGTAAAGTTTCTTTATGATAAATAAAACTTACATAAATTTTATTTACGTGTGTCGGTCAGCTTGTCCCAAAAAATCCCCAATCCATTGATGTAGTTTTCACGTCTGTGCGTCTAACTGTCGTCACTTGTGTGTGTGTGTGTGTGTGCGTGCGTGCGTGCGTGCGTGCGTGTGTGTGTGTGTGTGTGTGTGGTGAGATATATTAATATATATTCTAGTAGACTGTCTGACAAACTAAGTTCTGTTGTAGAGATAGGCTGAAGGAGAGAAGTTTCTCGATTTCAGGGACAGACTCTAACTAGTTTCCACCATCTCACTCGTGAAAATCTATTATCTTTACATTGTCCTCTCACTGAGCTATCACCTGTTCTAATCTATTCAGAAGGGACCAAGCTATGTCTTAATTCCCCTATCAATAATCTACGACAGAGATTTCATTCTGGATTTTCTGGTAAATAGTTCTAAGTATTAGAAGTATTTTACGGTGATAGCCATTTAAAGTTAAACACTTATACTTCACTTAGATTTTTCTTGCTAGTAAGGCGGATTAAAATAAAATAACGCGAAGCGATTTCATAACCAGATATTCAATTAAAATGTTAGACCACGCCACCCGACCGCTACGTAACTGAGACAAGACCGTAATTATGTTTACAGTGTAGGGACGCGGCACTTAACTCTCCAGGAGAGAAAGATAAACACGACTGTTAAGCAGACCGGACTTAGAGGCGTTAGACGACTGACAGTGGGAGAAAAGAATACATGATTATATTTCATTTGTAATTATTGTTATTATAGCATCTTTTATTTTTTTTAATGCCATACGACAAAGTAACAGACACCGACAATTTAATAGCTACTTAATGACAGGTGATCATGTTGTACGTGGTGCGTATGGAAAAAAGAATAATAAATAACACACCGTGCGAATGACAGCGCCGCGATACGTGGCGGGTGAGTCATCATTGACTCGATCCGACCCAAATCCGCGGCCAGCGATGTCTGTGTGTAGGCGAAGAACAAACACCGTGTATCTTTTAAATTCGTCAGGATTGACAGAGCGGATAAGAGACTGTCATGTCCCCGTCCATATATATATATATATATTTACATAGAATGGTAGTATTTTTCCACAAATGTTTTCTTGTATTTTTCGCAGACCTGATCCCCAAGCCGAGGACCAGCGGTCTTTTTCGTTATCATTTATAAGTGTGTACTAGCCAGATGATATTGTGTGACTATAAATTATACTACTGGACTTACCAAATCCAGGATATGTTTTAATAGCCCACAGTGGATTATACCTGATAACATTATTATTTTCCCCCGACACCTGACAGTTGTATTCCAGTGGAGTACCTATTTTTATACACTGTGCAGGACCGGAGCTCTGGCAAAGTGTCGGCCGATATAAAAATCCATCATCATCATTTTTTTTAACATTTGAAGCAACCGGGATTTCTCCAGATACTAGAAGTATTCCCCTCTCTTAAATGGTAAACATCAAGGATTCTCACAATATTCAACTATTTGTAATACAACCTGTATCCAGATATAAGTTCCCGACTGAGCGGAAAATAAGCCTGTTTTTCCGCGCCCGCCCAACACTGCAAGAGTTGTCGCAACGAAGTTATTCAGTTGTAGTTCCTGTGTCTAGACTTACGTTCCCCTGTGCACCCCATCGGAGGAACAATGATAGTTTTAGAACAGTGAAGATAACCTTTACGATTTATATCGTTACCAGGATTCATCGTGGAATTAACATATTCGGCGTTCACCACGTGAGTTTTGTTTTTTGGGGGGGGGGGGTGAACTGGGGTCAATCTGTATCCTCGACAGCTGGGTTGGTATATTAATCACAGTGAAATAGGGATTATGTTCGTGGAATAAATATGTTACAAAGGGATACCACTGACCCACGAGTAAAAATAAACAAATAGCTAAGAGAGTGAGAAGTAGCCACTGAGTGAGAGAGCGTGTGATGATTTTGTTGTTGCTGGAAACTACCTATTAATTTGGTTGTCTGATTTTTGTTTACTTTACTTGGTCTTATAGTGTACCAATATTGTTTATTTTGTAACCAAGTGCTAACCTTCAACCTTTGGGTTAATATTTCTTTGGGTTTTCTTCATACGGTGAAGGCGCACCATTTTTCTTTATTTCCTCTGAATGTAAATGAATTTTTGCTATCTTTAGGGTATTTGATGTTGTGACAAATTTTAATGATAATAAACAACAAAAGAAATTTAACATTTGTGTGTTGTTCAGACCCATTCCCATTTATCCTTAGTTTTTCACGTGTATGTGTCTTGTTGTCACATAATGTTGTGTGTGTGTAGAGTAACTTGTCTTATTCTAGATAGGGAGGCAAAGACTGTCTTGTAAACAAGCACAGTTGTACGGATAGGCTGGAGGAGAGAAACCTACTCACTCCAGAGACATATCTTTCCCTCAACCCTACCACCTGTGAAATCTATTTTCTATAAATTCTCGTATATCTGTTAACATTCACTCTTTACTTAGACGGGCCCAATAAAACACTTTACCTACCGTACGACAATATCTGCTTTGATGGCCTCTGCTGGAATGCCACCTGGTCCAGCCGCTTTTCCATCTCTTAGACGCTTTGTGGCTTTCTTTATTTCTTCCTTCGTTGGTCTTTTACAATTAACTTGTAGCTCTTCTTCTGCTGGCTGTATGTCTGTGGGGTTTTGTGGAGCTGGTCTATTGAGAAGGTCCTCAAAATATTCCATCCACCTCTTCATTTGCTCTTGTATATTGCTGAGCAGTTTTCCATTCTTGTCTTTTATGAGGCAACTTGTTTGCTTGTATTTCCCTGTTAGCTTCTTTGTGCTGTTATTCAGTTCTCTCATATTTCCTTTGGCTGCAGCATCTTCTTCCTCTCTTGCCAACTCCTCAATATACTTCCTCTTGTCTATTTATTAGAAAACACTAAGTAGTTGAGAGTATTCGCCTTCTCCTATTCTTCTCCTTATCTCGAATATGTCTCTTTCTTTCTTAACGAGCCAATTTCTGTAGACCTTCATGACAACAATCCATAGGCCATCCCTGTAAACAATTACTGTTGTAGTTGCACGCCATACGCCTTCCTTGTGGCTTTTGCCTGCCTTAACTCCTGAGATAGAGCCAGATACCCACTTACATTTGATTAGGCAGAAGCGTGCACTACCTGGTTTCGAATCCAGTAACATTGCCTCGAGACTCAAATGTTCTAACTACTCTGCCACTCTTCTCTTACTAGAACAAAGGAAAAGTGTACCTACTTCACGACCACAAGGTCTTTGACTGAGATGAAGCGTCTCTGTTCTCCCTTTATTTTTTTCCATTTGTCCCCGACAAAGGCCTTGTAGCAGTGGCGTAAGCAATTGACTTTGTCCTTAACAGTAAAGAACGAACTTTCTTGCTGTTGTACATACATATTTCATCCTCATCATCATCATCATCATCATCATCTTTGTCATTTATCTTAACACTTCAGCATAGGCGTTCATCAAATTCCCACCAGGCTTTCCCGTGTCCTATTCAGCGTCATTCTATGTCCTTATTATTCTTGTCCTATCTGTCCCCAGTGTCCCTCTTTGAGTGCTTTAAGGTATCTCTCTATTTCTATTGCCCTGAAGATTTTGTACATTCTTTTCCCGTTTTTGTCCAATGCTTTTGATTCTTTTCTTTTTTTGTGTGTGTGGTTGGTTTGTTTGTTTATTTGTTGTTGTTTTGTTGTTTTTTTTTGGGCTGTTTTTTTTTTCGCTAAAAAAATATTAATATCGTATAATAAACTCTTTTGAAAGACTGGCCAAATGTTTCAACAAGTGCACAATCCAATGTGGATACCAGCCCATTGCAACATACCAGGAAATGAGAAGGCAGACAAACCTGCTAAGGAAGGAGGAGCCTTACAACAAAATGATATAGAGAAAACTTACAAAATGGCAAAAACTACTATAAAAGCCACATTCAAGTCCAAATGGGAAAGAGAGCACCCAGGCCATTTAAAAAATGATGTACATCATCAGCTATCTAGGAGAGAACAGGTCACCATTTTTCGGCTACGCACTGGGCACAACAGACTGAGACCGTGTATACCACAAATACAAAATTTGTGCAACAGATCTATGCACCTGCGGTACCAGCCCGATGACAGTCGAACACCTGCTGCAGTCCTGCCCTACCTACAGCAATGAACGGAGTAGCATATGGCAACAACCCACTTCTGTCAACTAAAAACTGTTTGGAGATGTCAGGAACCTTGAGTTGACTACTGCCTTTATCGCAGTTATTAATGTGGAAGTCTGAAGGTGAACGAGGAAGAAGAAGAATTAACAACCATTGACTCTGTCGAAATCTTTAACAAAATGTAGAGAAAATCTATTGGCAAAGACAAGTATACCGTTTCTGTTAATTATGATGTGAACGAAACAACAAATTGTTAACATAACTGACGTCTCTTTGGAGCTATGGGTATGAGAGTTCGAAAATATTCCCTGGAATATCGTAAATGACTAGTAACCCGAGACAAATAATTTACAAGAATTTGTATATAGTGCTACTTGCTATCTCAGGCCCACATGATTATTTCCCCCTAAAATAGGCGAGCCTAGAGCTTAACATTAGTAATTACTAATTTTACAAATCCTGTAGAATTGCTGGAGCTTAACCCTTGCTAATTACTAATGTCTGCATTACAGTCTAGACCAAGGGTTTTCAACCTTTTTTTACTCATGGTCCCTCTTCTGAGCCTTATTTACCCCAGTGGTTCCCCTCAAAGTCGCTGTTAGCTGGAAAAAGGTACTTTACCATGTTACTGTGGCCCCCTAGAAATACGGCCCCCTTGAGACCATATGGCCTGTCACGGGTTGCCTCCCCTTGCTCTGCAGTAGTGGCCAAAATCTAGAGTAACTTATGTGGGTCTTCAAATGTGTCTACCTTCGCACAAGATTACTCTTGGCAGAGTTGTAGATAGAAGGATAATGACGCTTGTACCTCGAGGATGTATTCACAAAATATTTAAGAAGTCAAGAACAATGCTGAATGAGTCTTAGCTCGTTAACGTTGTATCTGACCCCGCCGCCTTTTTTGTAGATGAATATAAACGATTTGCTCGTTCTAGCCCCCAGCTGATTTAATTCAGCGAAACTCCTTTTATTAGCTCGATATAGATATGTATATATATATATATATATATAATATATATATATATATATATATATATATGAAATATATATACATATGCCTTTCTCACTGTAATGATTAATTCAACTATGAATTTGTCAAAATCAACATATAAAAATTTATTGCTCAATTACTTTGAAACAAATTTAAATAAATATCAAATGCTAATTATGAGAAATTATGGTTCATCATAGATCTCGGTTTGGGAGATGAAAATATAGTTTTTTGAGATGGCCTGCTAGACTTATAACTTAGCTCCCAAATTGCTGAAATGTTGGTGCTCCTGGTTCCGTCACTTCGTCTCTGTGGCAAGGGCACATCTCCAAAGAATTCTGAAAGTAATCGATTACGGTCAAGGTAGGGATTTTCACCACCCGTTGGATGTAGGTTTCACGTGTCGATCTGTGACGAAATCAGTTGTGTTACATCATTTTCGTTCTCTCCTGCATTATCAACTTATTTCTTCATTTTCCTCACTCATCGTCCTATTATTTGGCATATTTTATGCACCTACATTCTTGCCTAGTCACTCCCAGACTTGTTTACGTTTCACCATGTGAATCGTAGTATTACAAGGCTAATTAGACCGGCTGGCAGATTATAATTTTATCGCCCAGTGTCGTGTAATGCAGACGGTCACAGGAAATCATTGTTGACACAAGGTGGTCTCGCACGATCGACGGAAAGAAAGCCAGATTGTCTGTCTAAGAAATCCGTCTGGGAGATGTACGTAAACACAGGTGATAATAGGTAATCGCTTCCGATGGTCCGTCTCTGTATCAATAGTACAGATAACCTGTCAGAGGAGACAATATGGGCGGAAGATATTAATTAGAAAATGAGTTCACAGATTTGTTTGTAAGTTTGCGCAAGTGCAATCGGAAGTAATACTGCCATATTTGAAAGAGGTCACGATTTTAAATTTTAAAATCGATATTGTAAAACACGCGGGGGATAGTAATGATTTAACACCCCGAACCACATAGTTCTAAAGTGACATGTTTGGTCTAAATCGATAGCCTAAATAAACTTTAGCTCTCATAGGAAAGCTGGTCGAAAATACCAATAAGGAAGCTTAAATGAAAATGAAAATAAAACGTACCGAATTCGGAGACACAAATCAGACTGCATCGCAACGTCAAATTAGCAACTCCCAGAATCCAGAGAGATGTCGGACTACAATTTCAAATTATAAGTGACAGACGTAGTATTTGAGCGTCTTTGTAGCTTAAAAGGAAACCCACAATTTTACATACCAAGACTGGAGACTAAAGGAATCAGAGCACCAATCATAACAGGTATAGTAAATTTCCTCGACCGAGGATTCGAAGCATCTAATTAAAATTGCTGTGTCCATTCATCTTGCCAGGAGATTGTGTTACCAAAAGTTATTTTGGATTAAGTGTAAGAACCTATTTTACAATGTGAATTTGACATGTCTGTACTTGCTAAGTGGTTATACAAGGCATAGGAGGCTGGCAACCTCAACATATGAAAATGGTATGTTCCTAAACCACTACAGCAAGCGCTGGTGTTGGCTTTATACCAGTTCGCTCAGGAAAGCGAAAGCAGAAGCGAACCCAGACTCCTAATGGAGCAGTGAGACAAATGCCTCACATGTGCCTAGGGTGTGTAGTATCATTTTGTGAGATATGTGTACTTTTATAATGTTAGTTCAGGCAAAAGCCATTGCATTCGCGCTGTCTAGACACATTTTCCCGTTTAAGTGACAGAAGAATAATGTGATTTCTAATCATATTCCCTGAGCTATGCTGGATATGCTCAGGGAGAATAAAAGTTCAGAGAGACCCAACTGATGGAAGGACAGCGAAAAAAGGCGCCTGTTTAATCTCCCGACCACAAATGTACTTAGCAGAGGCATTTGTTTTTTTTTAAATTTGTCTTAAGTTCGTGGTTCGAAGCTACAAGACTGTTCGTAGTACCAGACAAGTTTGAAATAAATTTCTTCGCCACTATCGTGTGAGTCAAGAGCTGGGATTCGTCACTGAGAATTGACGAAAACCACGGCGGCAGTACTCACTTAGACCCAACTAAGTTCTTTATAAAGGAAACAGCAAAAGGACATTTTTATTACTCCTCTAACAAGTCTCAGTGAAGACAATTTTAAACCCATCACTTCATATTTATTTTAGACTGTTAAAGAATAACTGATTATTAAATTTTTATGTTGCTTTACAAAATTTATAGTTGATTCAGTCATTAAGGATAAGATATATATATATATCAAGATGGAGGTGAAATTCGTTTCTCACCTTAGACGCCGAAAGAAAAACATCAGGAATGTGTATATTTCGATGGATATCACCATGTTATGTTAAATTATAGAATAAGAGATACACCAGAGTATCTAGTGGTGTAGATATTTTCCTATAACTGACCTCGAAACCCTTGAATCGGTCGGTTGGATCGGAGGGTTGATCAGTGAGTTAACAATTCACTATCGTAAAACAAGCTATTGTTACCGAAACAGAACCAGGCTCGACAGTAAACATGACTCACTCTAATATCTTGGGGGCTAAGGAGATTTCTAAAATTGGATACTGGAATGTAAGAACTATGTATCAAGACGGAAAATTGGAAGAAGTAATTAAAGAAATGGATAATTATAAGTTGGACTTATTGGGTGTCAGCGAGTGTAGATGGACGGGGAAGGGCATAAAATATATATTTCAGAAGAAAAAAAGCAAATTATATACTCTGGTAGTAATGATAATCGTCACACAGAGGGAGTAGCCATCCTAATGACACAGAAAGCAGCAGCATCGCTTATCAGCTGGGTACCTATCAATGAGAGGCTAATATTAGCTAGATTTCAGACACGATTTTTCAAGCTCTCAATTGTACAATGTTATGCACCAACTAACGACGCTCTTGATACCACAAAAGATGACTTCTATGAAGCACTTCTAAGTACCATCAACACAATACCCAAGCATGACATAATAGCAGTCATGGTGATTTTAACGCCAAAGTAGGTGACAACAACGATGGAGTACAAAGATATCTCGGTACTCATGGCATAGGCTGTATGAATCAAAATGGCGAAAGACTTCTAGAACTTTGTGAAATATCAAACCTCGTTGTGGCAGACACCATCTTTCCACATAAGAATATCCACAAGATAACATGGAATTCACCTGATGGCAGAACTAAGAACCAGATAGATCACTTCTGCATAAGCGCTAAATTTCGCTCATCAGTGCAAGACGTCAGAGCATACAGAGGTGCAGAGATCGGAAGCGATCATAACCTCTGCATAGCTAAAATGAGAATTAAACTGAAGAAGTTATACCAACCGAATAAAAATAGAAGAATAGATGTACACAGACTGCAATCAAATGATATAAAGAAGGAATATAATGTCAAAATGAACAACTATTTCGATGCTTTAGGCAAAATTGACAACGATATCACCACCAAGACAATCGATACTAAATGGGAACAACTGAGAACAGCAATGACAGAAGCAGCTGTAGCGACCACCGGATACCTAGTACATAAAAAGAAAAAATGGATGAGAGAAGATACTTGGGATAAAATACAAGAAAGGAAAACAGCAAAACTTAAACTACTAGCGGCAAGTACACATAATGCAGTTGAATCTTGCAAACTAACTTATAACTTGTTAAATAAAGAAGTGAAGACAAAAACTCGAAGAGATAAAAGACATTTCATCAATGAACTGGCCGTAGAAGCTGAAAATGCTGCAAGAACTGGTAATAGTAGGTGCCTTTATCAAATTACAAAACAACTATGTCACCAGCCTACTGCTATGGAAACACCTGTTAAAGGTAAATTAGGGAATTCAATACCAACAGAAAAAGAACAAATGAAGAGATGGGCTGAGCACTTCATGGAGGTGCTAAACAGACCACCACCAACAGTAACACCTGATTTTAATAATGAAACATCCACAACCACTTTGCCAATAACTTGCGATGAATTCACGCTGGACGAGATCAAACAAGCCGTTAAAAGATTAAAAAATTTTAAAGCTGCTGGAGTTGACGAAATTTCAGGGGAAATGATTAAAGCAGTTAATGACAACAACCTCTTGAGAATTTTAGATATTATAAATGAAGTATGGAGAGAAGAACAACCACCACAACAATGGAAAGACAGTATTATTGTAAAGTTACCGAAGAAAGGTGATCTATCAGACTGTAATAACTGGCGTGGTATATCTCTATTATCAGTACCTGGAAAATTATTATGTTGCATGATGTTAGAAAGACTTAAATTGCATGCTGACGAAAAGATCAGAGAAGAACAAGCGGGTTTCAGGCCGAAACGATCATGTATTGATCAAATATTCACACTAAGAACAATTATAGAAGAATCAGTGGAAAGGCAATCGCCACTTATTATCACCTTCGTCGATTTTCAAAAAGCCTTTGATAGTCTACACCGCCCATCATTGTGGAAGATACTTACAATCTATGGTTTTCCAACAAAATATGTGAATATAATCAAAGCGCTATATGACAATGCAAGATGTTGTGTTAGAACAAATAAAGGGAATACAGAATGGTTTACAGTAGAAACAGGGGTGAAACAAGGCTGTATTATGTCACCACTACTTTTTGGAATAGCTATTGATTGGGTTATGAGAAACTATACCCACAATGAACAATTGGGTATAAAATGGACAAATGGAAAATTCCTGGGGGACCTGGATTTCGCAGATGATGTAGCATTCTTAAGTTCAACACCAAGACAATCCCAAGAAGCAATAAATAATTTGTGTCATCTCTCGGTTAAAATTGGTCTCCAAATAAATGCCTCTAAAACTAAAGCTATGAACTTTTCTAACGAGACCTTTGATATCATCTTGAACGGGGAAAAACTACAGAAAGTTGAAAGTTTCAATTATTTAGGCAGTAAAATGACTCAGGATGGTGACACAACAAGAGAAATCCATACTAGAATTGCTTTGGCAGCTAGCGCCTTCAATAGATTATCTAACATTTGGAAATTACGATCATTGAATATACATACCAAGCTTCGTCTGTTTAATTCAAATGTTATCTCAGTGTTAACATACGGCTGTGAGAGTTGGAAAATAACAAAATCATTGGAGAACAAGCTGAATACATTCGAGAACAAATGTCTTAGAAAACTCATGAACATCAGTTGGAAAGAATTCAAGACTAATCGACAAATAAGAGAAGACTCTAGGCAGAAATATGTCTCCGACTATATAAGGAAAAGACGATGGTCATATATCGGTCATGTCCTACGAATGCAAAACAACAGAATACCACTACAGGCGCTCACTTGGGTTCCTGAGGGTAAGCGGAAAAAAGGAAGACCAAAAGAAACACTCAGAAGAACAATAATAAGAGAAGGAAGAACGTTGGGCCTAAATAATGTGCAAGAGCTAAGAGGAGTGGCGTCACAACGAACAACCTGGAGAGCACTGGTTTCTGCCTTATGCGCCGTGTTTGGCGCTTAAAGAATTTATTATTATTATTATTATCACCATTCGTATTGCAGCACATCCAAAGAACATCTCAATCATACAGGTATATGCCCCCACTACTGACTATGAGGATGAGGCAATTGATATATTTTATGACAATCTGGATGAAGCAATTAAGAAAATTCCAAAGAAAGATCTTCTCATCGTGTTAGGTGATTGGAATGCTAAAATAGGGCCAGATGCATACGGTCACTGGGCTGGTACAGTGGGGAGATTTGGGACAGGTGAAACCAACGATCGAGGACTAAGGCTACTAGAATTTGCCAGCAACTATAAACTAACCATTGCAAATACACTATTTCCTCATAAGTTATCAAGAAGAACAACGTGGCATGCCCCAAAAACTGAGATACATGGCCAAATTGATTTTATTCTTGTATCCAAAAGATTCAAGTCCAGTATTAATAAAGCCAAGACTAGGACTTTTCCTGGCGCCGACATTGGTAGTGATCACGACATGGTATTAATGACGCTCAAGCTTAAACTTAAAAAGAACTATAATCAAAACAGATGTTCTCAGTTAAGATTCAATTTAGACAAACTGAAAGATCCAGAAATCGCGGGAATCTTTGAGGCAACTGTTGGAGGAAAATTCGCAGCTCTCAACTTTTTGGAGGATGATATCAACTCAATCACAGAGAACATGAAAGACGTGCTCATTGAATCAGCAACAGAAATACTTGGTAAAAGAAAGAAAATAAACAAACCATGGGTTACAGATGACATTCTGAAGTTATGTGATACACGGCGGGAAATGAAAAAGGTTAAGAAAGAGGTTCCTGAAGCAGCATGGCAATACAGTATGGTGAATAAAAATATTAGGAAGAAAATGAAACAGGCCAAAGAAAAATGGGTAGCTGATCAGTGTGAGTCCATTAATACGGGGCTAATAAAAGGTAACAGCAAGGCAGCTTTTGACACATTAAGAAAACTATCAAAACCCCAACAGCCCAGGGTAACTGTCATAGAAGATAGCAATGGGGCTCTGCTCAATGAAAAAACAGCTGTAATGAGAAGGTGGACAGAATATTGTAAAGAATTATATAACTGTAAACTTGACACTGACTTAGGCATATTAAACAACATTAAGTGCGAAAACAGGGAACTCGGAAATGCAGCAATATTACGGGAAGAAGTGGAAGAGGCTATATGTTCGATGAAAGGAGGGAAGTCACCGGGTGTGGATAATATCCCAGCAGAGCTCTTGAAATATGGAGGACCAGATATAGTAAAAATCATGACAACAATTTGCCAGAAGATATGGAGTACAAAAAATGGCCAAAAGAATGGACGCAGTCATTAGTAATACCGCTTCCAAAGAAAGGAAATCTAAAAATGTGCAAGAACTACAGAACCATTAGCCTTATTAGTCATCCAAGTAAGGTGATGTTAAGGATACTTTTGAACAGAATAAAACAGAAATCAGAAGAAATCTTGTCAGAGGAACAGGCTGGCTTTAGACCAAAAAGAAGTACCTCAGAACAAATCTTCAATATTAGATTACTTATCGAAAAACATCTCCAACATCAACACGATTTATACCATAACTTCATCGATTTCACAAAAGCCTTCGATCGAGTCTGGCATGAAGGCTTATGGCAAGTAATGAGAAAATTCAATTTTGATACCAACATCATAGATATCATTGAAGCACTATACAAGGACGCAAGCAGTGCTGTTTTTGCAAGCAACGACATTGGAGAATTTTTCAAAACAACTGTAGGAGTTCGCCAGGGATGTATCCTGTCCCCAGTGCTCTTTAATATATATCTAGAACATATTATGCAGGAGGCTCTCTACGATTATAAATCAACCATATCGATTGGAGGCCGACCTCTGTGTAATCTACGTTTTGCTGATGATATTGATCTGATAGCTGGATCAGAATCAGAACTTCAAGACCTTACCTCTAGACTGGAGAAAGTAACAAGAACGTATGGGATGGAAATTAATATAGAAAAAAGCAAGATATTGGTGAATAGCCATAAGAAACATGTTCCGACCAACATTACGTTAAATGGGCAAACGTTAGAAGAAGTTAACACCTTTAAATATCTCGGGTCCACTATATGTAGTGATGGAAGATCAAGTAAAGAAATCAAGACAAGACTTGAGATGGCCTCAGCTGCCATGACAAGGTTGAATGTGATCTGGAAAAGTAACATCAGTTTTCCTGTGAAGATCAAATTATACAAATCACTTGTATTATCTATTCTCTTGTATGGGTGTGAGGGCTGGACACTCACTGCAGATACGGAGCGAAGGATTCAGGCTTTTGAGCATAAATGTTATAGAAGAATTTTGCGCATTTGCTATAAAGAGCACAAAACAAATGTCTATGTTAGAGAGAAGATAAACACCTATGCAGGCCACCAAGAACCACTTTTGTCAATAGTGAAACGTCGAAAGCTTGCCTGGTTTGGGCATGTAACTCGTCATGACTCCCTTTCGAAAACGATCCTTCAGGGAACAGTCGAAGGTAAACGGAGAAGAGGAAGGCAGAGAAAATCCTGGGCTGATAACATCAAAGAATGGGCAGGACACGGTTTTTCCACACTTGTACGCATTGCTGAGGATAGAGAGTAGTGGAGGACCCTGTCTGCTGATGCTTCCACCGTGACACCCCTACGACCCATGACGGGTTACGGGCTGAGATGAGATGATGTATGTATGTATGTATGTATGTATGTATGTATGTATGTATGTATGTATGTATGTACGCACGCACGCACGCACGCACGCACGCACGCACGCACGCACGCACGCACGCACGCACGCACATATATATATATATATATATATATATATATATATATATATATATATATACAAACACCGTGAGGCAAAGAAATCCATGACCTTTAAATATTTTTAAAAACTCGGCCGAAAATCACACGATTATCATGAAATTTGGTGACAATTATGATAACAATATTCCTTCTCGAATTTCGAGCCTCAAATTTTGAATTTCAAGTTTCACGCAACGAATTTTACGCCTTGCAGGTGGCACTGCAAACTACTGTAATTCCTCTGCTGCAAAATAGCGTTCTGTGAAGAAGAAAAAACGGCAATCAAATTTCGTTGACAAAACAAAAATTATGGTGCGAAACGACTTCTTAAGGAGTTTCCAAACAAAGGATGGACTTTATGCAGACTAACATATCTTTTGCAAAAGATAGACCAAACCGGCACTGTTGAACGTCGTAAAGGGACTGGCCGAACACGTTCTTCGCTCACCAATAACAACATCAATTCTGTCAACGAGCTTGTGCAAAGTCAAGAAGGACGTCCGCAAACACATCTTTCCCAATGTCAAATTGCTCGTCAGAAAGGCGCTTCTCAAAGATCCTTGTGCAGAATCATCAAAAAGGAACTTAAGTCAAATTGTTTGAAGAAAAATCGGGCGACTGGGTTGACTGAACGCAACAAGGAGTCACGGCTTTCCCGATGCCAACTTCTTTTGCGTCGCTTCCCAGAGCATAAAGTGTTTCATATTGTTCACGTAAGAAAAACGTTTTACTGTTGCTCGGCCAACCAATAGTCAGATCGATCGGGTGTATGCACCGGCTGTCACCAGATAAAGAAACATCTGCTAATCGGTTGCTGCGAGCAAAACCAACGTTCAACAAAACAGTAATGGTTTCTGTTGGTGTCTCATCACTGGGCGGCACTGGAATTCATTTTGTTAAACCTGGTATCAAGATAGATGGCGATTACTACCGGAAAGAATGTTGATGAAGTGCCTCCTTCCTGACATAAGGGAAATATCAGAATTCTTCATCTTCCAGCAAGACTGCTCATCGTGCTAGAGATACAGTGGCGCTGCTCACTCAGGAGACTCCAGAATTCATCAAACCGAATTTTTGGCCCCCAAATAGTCCAAATCTTAACCCCGTGGACTATGCGATTTTGGGCGTTTTGCAAGAGAATGTCTACCGAAAGAAAATTGGCAATGTATATTAGCTAAGAGAGCGGATAAAGCAGGCATGGGATGAGCTAGAACAGCGCACCATTGACGGGTCAGTGAGAAAGTGGCGCACCCGAATTCGCGCATGTGTTGCATCTGGCGGCGGACGTTTTAAGCAAAAATTTAAATAAACAATATATATATATATATATATATATATATATATATATATATATATATATATATATATATATATATATATATATATATATAAATTGTAGTGCTGTCAGTTTCTGGGATATACGTTTTAGTTATACGGTTCGTTGTTTACAGTTCCCAGGTGTACGGGCTTTGAACATCAACGTATGAAATGGCTTTCATACGAGCCAACAGTAAGAACTTTGACCTGAACTCCTTGGTAACACACGGCTACATTTATTCGCAAACACTGAAGCAATTTAAGTTCTATGTGTTCATGACACATCCTCAAATACATCTTAATAATAAGGTACTTCTAGTACACTAAGGATTTCCATTCAAGGCATGTAGGTAATATCAAATAGGTTCTGACTAGGGACACTTTCAAACACAACTAGTTAGTCCAAAGGACAATGTAAACACTGATCATGTCGCTCAGTCAAACAAATCGACGTCACATGCGAACTACGCATAGCGACAATAAAATAGTGCCGCACTTGTTAGCACCACAATCATCTTCATTATCACTCACATGTGGCGTGCAAAAGCGTACGCCTGTCACAGTATAGACATTCGCCGAAATTGTGAATTGGCCACGCTGGAAAGTGGCTACGCTGATACTAATTTAAAAACCCGTTTGGCGAGTTAGGCAAAACGGAAGACGCTACGAAAACTTTGGCGCAAAGCAGTCTAGAGATGTCCGCCTTACTGAGAGGACGTGTTCCCTTTGTCAGCAGTTTTGCTGGGATTGTGTGAATGCCAGTGGGGTTTCTACTTCTTGCCGCTTTTTCATGTGATCAGTAGTATTTGATATGTTGCTAGATTGTGGTTGTGAGATCTAGTGATTTTCCTCCTGGATATTATTTACGATAAGATTTTTGCAATTATGTATTGCCTAGTTTCTGTATTATATCTCGCCGGTGAGCGATAGTCAGTGCGTAGTCGCTGGTTAGATTATGTCGGTGACCATTTTTTCTATTATGTGGCGCTGTTGATTTGGGCAAGTAATGTTGGCTTAATATTCATTATGTTATGTATTGCATTCCATGTTTTGTTGATAGCCGTGTCCGGCTTCTCTGTGTGCATTGTTCATTAAAGAGGGAACTTACCTGTTGATGGTGTTAGTATTACTTAATGTCAGCTATTGTGTGCTGTGGTCATATCTGTAGACAATGAACCAGAAATTATAGATTGCCAGATGTTAAATCCACAGTGCAGATAGGGTTAGATCCAGCAACATTATTAGTTTGTTGTTCTGACAACTGCGGGCTCGTCCTGTTTAGGCCATGGGGCCTTCAGTGTTTTGATTATATTTTGCTGATATTTATAGCGGACAATTCTTTTGGCCATGGTGGCCTGTATGGTATAGTGTTATTCCCAGCTAGCGGGCGTTATTGATTTGTTATCATTTGATAGTAAGGCCTTAGTGCTTGTGTGGCTATAATAAGGCCATTAGTAATGGTGCACACTGTATTTTTGAAGGTTAGTAACGCCACTGTGTTGGCGCCTTCATATTTTTTCTTCAACTCACGGGAGTGAGTTGTTTTCAGTTTCAGTGTCCAGTGAAAGGTTAGTCTGCGTGTCAGTCTGTTACGGTATTGTTTACGGTCGCGTGACCTGAACTTGATTTTAAGCGCTGACCTACTTTTCAGCATCACAGCAGTAATGGCTATTTTTCTGTACATTTTCCAGTCTATCGGCGATTAACTATTGTACAGTTGAGTTTAAGTTGTTTGTTATGGTATTGTTTCAAGTCTGTGTACGATTGTCGTAGTGTTAGGCTGATGTTACATTGTGCGTCAGTTTGACACATTTCTGAGTCGTTTTCGTGGTTGGCGACAGGAATCCTGGAAGGAGCAGCGGAGCTTGGGGTGTTGGTACCATTTAGTTAGGGGCCCAGGCGGCATGTGCATATGCCAGATGGGAGTTAGTTTGGTCAACCTTGGTATTAGGGTGGTAAGAGTAGATTGGTATGAGAGCCGTTCTTCTGACTCGGATGCGGCGTCTTCGTCATCGAAAGGCTCCAGCAAAGGTGTCGGCGAGGAAAAGAAGAAAGAGCGTCTGTTTACCAATTGTGTGTGCAAAGGTCATTGTGCTGACGTATGCACTACCCCAATAGAACACGCGAATTCCGCGGTTGTATTGGACACAATGAACAGCGAGGACTGTGCGGGGTGCCGTCCTCTGTTCATTGCGAACGAGAGATTAGTGCTGCGATGTGAGCATGCGGCACCATGTCTGTCAGCAGTCCATGAGACTGGCAAGGTGGATCTCCACAAAGGCATGATGGAGAGAAAACCAGTCTCCGTGTTGAGGGACACGCGGTGCACGACAACTTGAGTGCGTCGATCGTGTATCGACGACTCTTGCCTTACAGGCAAAACTGTGAGATGCACCACGTTCGGGGGCAAAGTGGAGTCTTACCCCCAGGCATGTATCAACGTGGACACCCCGTTCCTATCGGGTAGAGTGAATGCGTTTGTCCTTGTGGTGAATGAGGTTAATGGTGTTATAAATTAGTGATAAACAGACTGAGGTCAAGCTGTGTCATATCCCTGAGTCTAATTGTTGATGATGATGATGAATCTCAGAGTCCCTATCCGCCACCTCTCAGATCTCAATCTGTGTAAAATAGGCTATGTGATGTTGTGAGGCTGAGAGTGTCTAGGGTAATGTATTTTATATATATATATATATATATTTATAAATATATATATATATATATATATATATATATATATATATATATATATATATATATATATATATATATATATATGGACGAAATAAAATGTAACCATAACTGTAACTCAATTATATCAACGTGAGTAAGACTTTTGTTAAAGTTTAGGTAATTATATTACAATTTATTCTCCCTGTACCTCAATTTCTTTTGGACAGGGAGTGTCAAAGTCAATAAATTTGTATATGTACACTATTTAAAATAAATAACTGGAACTCTGTCCAAGTATCATATTTCTAGGAATCAAGATCACTATAAGAATTTCACCCACTGATCTGTCTATCTGCTTGTACGTATCACTGTTCATATGATGGACAGATTATTTTCTTCATCATATCACGGTGAGTTAAATCTTTATTATTTTTATGGTTGTGGTGGAATATTTGATGTAAAACTTTCAGTACCGGTATAACGGACTTATCTGATAAAATGATGACAACTGTTGGCCCTTTAGTTCTCAATTACAGTCAACGGCCTTTAGAGCTGAAGAAAAGGGGTAGCTGCGGCAACAAGGCTGAGCGTTCTTTCCAAAGTTTCTCCCCTCAACCGGTTTCCTGCCACCAATAAGTATGCTGGTATAAGACCTGTAATGAGAGGAAAATACTCTCTCCATATAGATCTCATTTAATATCAACTTCCACACACAAACACGGTGACAACTCACTCTGATCAGCTATGTGTGCTGATCATTGCACTAATCTGTATATTCCATTGTTTAACACCACTGCTGTGTAAACATTCTTCTACAGTGATAGTACTAAGCTCTTGTTTCCTTCTCCAAGAAGCCTCTTCCATAAAATAGATAGGGGTGTACAATACATGGCTTGTGATTCTTAATATCTATTATAACATCATATACAGGGTTTTTCGTTCATACAATAGATAGCGTGTGCTTACTCTAAAACTGAAACCTGTGGATAAATTCTTTCTAACATTCTCTACATGGTTTTACATAATATTTAAACATTTATGGCACTGCAAAAGCCAATATCCTTTCAGAGTTACTGCATTGGCATGCGCAAAATTTGTAAGCCACTAGCACATATTTTATACCTTTCTTTCACTCCGAAAGACAGCATTCCTATTTTGGCTATCGTAACACACATAGTGGCCTGCATGTTAATTAAAGCAATACAAATATTTATTGTGCCTTACCCTCAAACAAGAATATCACATATTATAAGCTTGACTTTGGCAGTTAATGGGTTCTACCACTGCCTTAAGTGTCCAGACGGTGAAAGCTTTGGTCATAAAGATTTTCCCGCTGATGTCAGCTGTAGATAGTTTTATTTTCAGATGGCGGTTCTTGCCAGCAAAATGTTAATTTTATTTCCCCAAGCTACTCTACGCCTTGACCAATCAAAACGCGGGTTAAGAAATTTCAATTTTCTCACGCAACCAAATTGAGCAGTGCACAAGTGTGTTTGTTCGTCTGTCTCGATTTTTATTTCTACCATATTTTTGTTATTAATGGATCGATTTTTTATATTAAAAGTGATTATTAAAGGGACCACTGTCCTCTATCTTCATATATAGTTTTCCTTTACCCATTTATTCTCGTTTTCATCTTTGTAATTTTTTTCTAATTTGTAGAGCTCTGTTCACTGAACTAAAATATTAATAAAATAATTGTGTAAGGTCAGATAATTTATTATAAGGGAAAATATTATGATATATATTAACCAATATTAGCGCTACCCTTCAATACGTCCTTGTTATTTATAAATTATCTAAGTTTCTTTTCAAACGCCCAAGTTAGGTTTGATTTCCATTGTAATCCACCATCTCTCTCTCCCCTCTAAACGAAGCAAAGATTTGGTTCGCTGCTAAGCTTGACGGCGTTCGTCATAAATATTGGGAAGGGTCGAGTTTGTGCATGTGTGTTTTGGGGAAAGGGGGGGGGTGGTATTTTTTTACGCTTGGCCGTTAGAAAATTCAAACTCTTTAGTTTAAATATTAGCGGTTAGATGTGACCAAGGCCAAACACGGAATTTATTTAGAGATTTTTAACTGTAATAGTGGAAAATTCAAATGATGTTGTCCAAGTTTTAGCGGTACGTTTGACCTTGTCCTTGGTAATTTTTCAAATATAGTAGGAGTGGTTTATAGGTTGTAAATTTACGTTACTTGATTTTTGAATCGGGAAAATTTGAGCGAGGTGTGACACGGAGTACTTTACTACAGTCTTCGAGGAACCGATTGCCGATTTAATCGTCGGCAATGTACGCGGGGTGCATAGTGCCGTGGGTGTAGCTGGAGCAGAGGCTCAGCATCACTAAACTCCCAAGAGAAATGATCAAAAGGTACATCGTAGACGTATTTCGCGGCCAGTACCAAATGACATGACTAGGAGCAGTTGGGACTTATTTGAAAATCCGAAAGCTAGTGATCGTACAGTTTTGGTGCGTAACGTGCCACTGAGTGCTAGTTGGCGCACACTCAGACGAGCGTTCGATGAGGGTCACGCCGGTTAGGTTCGTGGAAGTATTGTAGTTTCGCGACAATACCAAAATGGCACGGGTGACTTTTGCGAATAGTTGGGGTGCACGTAAGGCAGTTAGACAGAAGCATATGTCTTTGCTTCAGAACCATCTGCTAGTAGTTCAGCAATAGCTAGGGTTAGATTTCGATTTCGCGTTCAGTAAGATGTTTCGGTTAATACGAAGCGAACCTGAGTGGCTCTGACCAACGCCCCCAGTTCTATTCTGATATCAATAGGAGGATTTTGTAAATCTGTAAAGATTGTGAGATATCTTGCCATGTTTCTTTATGCTATGATATGTTATGAAATTGTAGAGATTATGTAATGCTTTACAATGCATAGTTATGCTGTATTATGCTATGTCGGGCTTTGTATTAATGTAGCATGATGCCATAAAAGCATTGTAGAGAGTAGATTTTATGGAGGGGAAATAATCCTGAAAATGTTTGGTCGTCAGATTAGATTATGGGTTTTCGTTGCTTGAATACGTGATTAGCTATGCTGTTAGGTTAAATTATGATAGGGGAATTCTCTCGTATGTTCGAGAAGTTTCGAAAGTTAGAAAGCGTGTGAACGCTGGTCAGTTCAATTGTGTAGATGTATTCACTCTGAACTGTTTTGAGCTACGGGTGTTTAGCTATTAGTGGCTAGCCCGTACAGGTATGTAGACTGAGCGGTGTTTATGAACAGGGGAATCTCGTGATTGGTTTAAGCGGGAGATGTGTGATCCCCGGCGCAGTCAGTTTTTGGGCAGTGTGTTTTTTGGCATGGACCGGAGTGGTTATCCTTTGTGTGTTTTCGATAATATGCCTGTACAGTGCTGAAGAAAAGAGGCCATGATTTGTGTAGGCCATTATTTCCTGAGAGAGGACAATTTTGAGATGTGGAGACATGTTGATAGGTGATATTATTGCAAACTGCCGGGTGTGCAGTATTGTGTGTATTTTGAGATGTAAGGATCCATTAACTTATATTGCTATATAATCGCGATGAGATAAGTGAAGGCGAGATTATTGCAAACTGCAGGTGTGCAGTCTTATGAGAAATTGCTATTAGGACTCATTAGATTATTATAGCGCTGATGTCAAGAGTATCTCTGAGGAGGCCATATTTACATTGTAGCACGGTGATGATAACCGTTTGCTAAAGGATCCATTATTATTATTATTATAGCGCTGATGTGAAGAGTATCTTTGAGGAGGCCATATTTATATTGTAGCACGGTAATGATGACCGTTTGCTAAAGGATCCATTATTATATTATAGCGCTGATGAGATGAGTATCTTTAAGGGGGAAATTTATGTTGTTAGCACGGCGATGATGTCCGTTTGCTAAAGGATCCATTATTATATTATAGCGATGATGTGAAGAGTACCTTTGAGGAGGCTATATTTATATTGTAGCACGGTAATGATGACTGTTTGCTAAAGGATCCATTATTATATTATAGCGCCGATGTGAGGAGTATCTTTAAGGAGGCCATTGATATTGTAGTATCTTGATGATTCTGAGAAGTGGAGTACTGTATTATTGTGAACTGTAATTTGACTATGTGTATTCGATGTTAACGTGTTGTGGTATGTGACAGGGGCTAGATGTGCCTCACACCAAAGACCCGTGCACTAAGAAAATTTATAAAGGATCGTTTGACAGGGGTTGCAATTATTGGTTGCTTGCAACCCTCTCAGCAGCAGACTTAACAATTCAAGCAACCCAAAGCCTTATGCAGATCAACATTTAATTCTACCGAACAGAACCGAACACCAAACAAACAATCAAACAAACACCCAGTCAGTGTTCATAGACTGTCTGAAAAACAATAAAACAATGTCTAAGTGAACATCAATAGCATGGATAATAACACGTACCATACAGAAAACATGCGCCCACCTGATATCATCAACTATCTCACACACTCATGCGTGTCGTCCAATGCGACTAGTATGGTGTTGTGCATGAGGCTGGCAATCGCACCGGGTAACATAGGTTGCTACCGAAACCACTACTGCAAGAGCATCTGAATGCTTCATGCTGAGACAAACCACACTGGTGGCCCCATGCTCCCTCAGGAGCGGAGAAGAGAAATATACATCTCCAAGTACGCCCACGTGCTCTCACAAACCATTGTTCACATAACAATAATAATCAACTGGACATAAAATAATATTCTTCAATACATGTACAACAAATAATCTCAATAATGAGAGTTAACTACTACCTCTCAACCAAGCCACATCAATACTCGTCCCTGCACTCTGAACATGTCGTAAGTGACGACTGGTGCGCCTGGCCACAAGCGTGTCATATATGACCCCTGATGAGATTGGGAACTCATCACATGAAACTCATTATTACAGGAACAACCACTGTAATAGCATAAAAATGCTTCTGTTGACTTTTGGTGGACACCAGCTGCATTGGTGTTTCTATGCTCCACCAGGAGAAAACAGAGAAACACCTGTCCCAACGTGCCTTACGCAATCAAGGAGTGGCACTAATCTCACCAGAAATCTAAAATGGCTATTCTCCTTCAAAGTAACCACTAAAGATAAACAGTAGGATATGATAAGTAGGCTATCGTGAAATAAAATATAATTACTCTTACATTAAAGAATAATATTCTTGGCTTTAACCAAAAACTGGAACTAAATACACAGCGTGTCACTTGGCGTAACATATGATAGGTTTACCACGCGGAGCGTGTTTACTCAGACTCGCTGGCGCCGCTTTTTATCACCACGAGGCTGCTATCTTGCTATCGTTAATCTTATCTAAATTTCCAGTGAAATAGCCTATATCCGCCATTCTAAAGAATGAAATAATCGCTCTTAAACTTTCACATCTATCTATCTATCTATCTATCTATTTATCTCATTAATCATTAAAATAGCCACATCGATATAATTTCAGATTCCTAGAAAACTAATGCTAATTTAAATTAACTCACGTGCTCAAGGCATTTACAGTTTGACTTCTAAGCTCGTCTGTTCTCTTCTGGGCGGCTCTCTCAAAAATACACCAGTTTCGCCGCTTGCTATCCCTTTTATAAGCCCAGGCCTAACCACTCAACTTACTGCGCGCAACGCGTATTAATTTGCGCTTCACAGATAACACACGCGATTATTGCTCATGAAAACACAGATTTACACAACTAGAGCAAAAACACAACTAATTTGTAGGCTTTATTATGGCCTTGTAATAAATCTGCTTGAAGATAAAGTGATGAAAAGGCACTAAACCACAGAGACAATATGACTGACCAGATGGGGCCAGCGCCGAGAACGACAGACCTCAAGATGGCGCTGTCACATATTCCCCGCCTGATTTTGTTGTCGTCCCGACAACTACACTAAATCAGGCACCTCAGTCGTATTCTCCAAATCTGGAGGACCACCTTTTCCTTCACCTTGTCTCAGGTCATTGCCGGTGACTCTAATGCTCGGACTCGCCCTGTCCGTTTGTTGGATGATATATGGACCCCCTGTCATTGTGGGAGCACGAACTACAACGTACTCGTCTTCTGACCACATATCACGAATCTCGGATCTCTCAGCGTTGTGCATTCTCTTCTTCACCGATTCTCCGACCTGTAGTGGAGTAGAACACGACAGCTTGTCACATCTCTCTTTCCGGACTGCTGCAAAACTCTGCAACGGTGGCCCTGCTCTTACGTGCGCCCCTCGTAGCCTGGAAACGTGTCCTTCAACGAGTTTTAGATGAGTCTCCTCCTCTAAATGTCGACCACTTTTCCTGGCGCCCTTATGGTGACAGTTGCCACGGCCATCTCTTGGCTTGCAATGTGACGGCAATGTAGATGTGTTGGTACGCCTAGAGAGGGCGCTTTTTGATGGACAAACCGATATCAAATGGTCCGGGGACCTACAATTGAAACATCGCTTAGGAAGCGGGCCCAGGGGACACTTGGCTGCCATGTGGTTCGAAAGGTCTCCACAGTTGAAGCATCTTATTTTCCTAGGCTTCCTCGGTGCCCTGGGTTGCCTCCTGCTACCCTTACATCCCTGGCCGCCTTTGACTTTCTTCCCTGCAATAAGCGCCTCACACTCCGGTCGACCACCAAGCATCGTTATCTTTGAGCCATTCTTTTCCCATTTTGTAACCTGACTCCCAGCCGCAGAGGGGTCTAGTTTAACGCCTGTGGGCATCGATTCTGTACGTGGCCTAGTTCTCTGCATCTAAAACAACGAACTGTCCTGGTACGTCTCCCCTGCTCCTGAGATATCGCATCAATTTTAGCCTCTAATTGAGCCACCTGTGCCCTCAGCCGTTCTACTTCTGCGTTTAATGCATGCGTATCTGACACAGTCTCTGTTCTTGCCACTTCAACACTGGCAACACAAGCCCCCGAAGCTGCTTCGACACTGGCAACACCAGCCCCAGAAGTGGGTTCAGTCTCCAAAAACCGTAGGGCATAGTCCCTCACCAACGTGAACGATGCTGTAGGCTCCTTGATGATCATTTTCTTTGCAAGCTTTCTTAGTAGGTCATCTCTCAGACAAGCAGCAAACTGGTCACGAAGAAAGGATGGCGCCAAAGGAGTGAAGTTGCTCTGCTTTTGTGCCCTTACAACACTTTCAAACACCTCGTGAATGCGATGGGAGAATTCCCAAAGAGACTCCCTTGCACCTTGCCGGGTAAAGCAGAACGCGGCCATTACTTCTGGGATGCTCCGACGCTCCCCATACACCCTAATAATGGAACGTAGCATTGCTTCTGGGTCACCGTCATCAGCCTGAATCCTCAGCTCCCTGCGGACACTTGGGGTCACACTGTCAAGGATAACATCTGCCTGGTCCTCTTTACTCATCATCCCTACTCTCCAGGCAGCTCTCACCTCTCTGACATATTCCTCGGACGTAGGACCCGTAAGCTCCCCAAAGCACCGCACCCTCTTGTGAGTAGGTACCACGATGTACTGTACTCGTTCTGGTTGACGATTTAGCCCTACTACAGGGTCATCCACCTCAGCCACATCTTCGTTATCAGTTCTTCTAGCAGCACGTGTGTTGCGTGCCGCCATCTTGTTGCTAGTAGAGTTGACTAGAAATCTTGACAAACTGGATGATCCCGTCCATCGCCTTGCACTGAACTGGGTGTTCTACTGTTTCGGCTGTTGCTGCTCTGATTGCTGAAGAGTTGCTTCACTGCGTGCTGTCTGTCAACCCTGCCGACGACGCCACTTGTGAAAGGGGATAGGTGTGCCTCACACCCAAGACCCGTGCACTAAGAAAATTTATAAAGGATCGTTTGACAGGGGTTGCAATTATTGGTTGCTTGCAACCCTCTCAGCAGCAGACTTAACAATTCAAGCAACCCAAAGCCTTATGCAGATCAACATTTAATTCTACCGAACAGAACCGAACACCAAACAAACAATCAAACAAACACCCAGTCAGTGTTCATAGACTGTCTGAAAAACAATAAAACAATGTCTAAGTGAACATCAATAGCATGGATAATAACACTTACCATACAGAAAACATGCGCCCACCTGATATCATCAACTATCTCACACACTCATGCGTGTCGTCCAATGCGACTAGTATGGTGTTGTGCATGAGGCTGGCAATCGCACCGGGTAACATAGGTTGCTACCGAAACCACTACAGCAAGAGCATCTGCATGCTTCATGCGGAGGCAAACCACACTGGTGGCCCCATGCTCCCTCAGGAGCGGAGAAGAGAAATATACATCTCCAAGTACGCCCACGTGCTCTCACAAACCATTGTTTACATAACAATAATAATCAACTGGACATAAAATAATATTCTTCAATACATGTACAACAAATAATCCCAATAATGAGAATTAACTACTACCTCTCAACCGACCCACATCAATACTCGTCCCTGCACTCTGAACATGTCGTAAGTGACGACTGGTGCGCCTGGTAACAAGCGTGTCATATATGACTCCTGATGAGATTGGGAACTCATCACATGAAACACATTATTACAGGAACAACCACTGTAATAGCATAAAAATGCTTCTGTTGACTTGTGGTGGACACCAGCCGCATTGGTGTTTCCATGCTCCACCAGGAGCAAACAGAGAAACACCTGTCTCAACGTGCCTTACGGAACCAAGGACTGGCTCTAATCTCACCAGAAATCTAAATGGCTATTCTCCCTTCAAAGTAACCACTAAAGATAAACAGTAGGATATGATAAGTAGGCTATCGTGAAATAAAATATAATTACTCTTACATTAAAGAATAATATTCTTGGCTTTAACCAAAAACTGGAACTAAATACACAGCGTTTCACTTGGCGTAACATATGATAGGTTTACCACGCGGAGCGTGTTTACTCAGACTCGCTGGCTCCGCTTTTTATCACCACGAGGCTGCTATCTTGCTATCGTTAATCTTATCTAAATTTCCAGTGAAATAGCCTATATCCGCCTTTCTGAAGAATGAAATAATCGCTCTTAAACTTTCACATCTATCTATCTATCTATCTATTTATCTCATTAAACATTAAAATAGCCACATCGATATAATTTCAGATTCCTAGAAAACTAATGCTAATTTAAATTAAATCACGTGCTCAAGGCATTTTTAGCTTGACTCTGGCTAAGCTCGTCTGTTCTCTTCTGGGCGGCTCTCTCAAAAATACACCAGTTTCGCCGCTTGCTATCCCTTTTATAAGCCCTGGCCTAACCACTCAACTTACTGCGCGCAACGCGTATTAATCTGCGCCCCACAGATAACACACTCGATTATTGCGTATGAAAACACAGATTTACACAACTAGAGCAAAAACACAACTAATTTGTAGGCTTTATTATGGCCTTGTAATAAATCTGCTTGAAGATAACGTGATGAAAAGGCACTAAACCACAGAGACAATATGACTGACCAGATAGGGCCAGCGCCGAGAACAACAGACCTCAACATGGCGCTGTCACAGGTATAATAAACAGTCATTAACTGTCACCTGTAGTTTCAACGCTCCATGCCTCTGATGTGCGTACATGTGTTATGTGTGAATGTACCTACACACACTCACTACAACATTCTAAACTCGGTAAGATAACAGCAGGTGTGACAGTAGTAACCCATATCCATAAAAATAGCCCTCTGTGGGCGTGGCTTGAGTCATTCTCGCATTGCTTCAGAATCCTCGACCTAATTAATGAAATAGTCTGTGTGGCGCATTTGAGAAACCACGCACGTCTTATCAGTGGCATATTAACACTGAGCCTTCTCAGATTATATTGCAGAACCTGCGGCCTACTTCTAACACTAGCCCGTGCGGCCAGTGTGTACTGCCAAGAACAAGTCCCACCATCAGCCTTAGTCTCTGATAATCATATATTACACTGACTAACAAAAAAAAACTTTTTTTTTCTTTCTCTAACATTTCTATGTTTTTCTGGTTAATTTTAATGCGCTGTTTTTAAATCTGCAAACCGTTTTTCTCTATCAGGTCGGGATCTCTAGAAATACGCAATTGAAGTTTTTTTAACAATGCATACAGTATTACAACATCATTCGTACAAGAAGTATAACAGTTATGTAGGCTTGAATTTCTTTGCAGTCGACTTTCGTCGGTGAATGGCATGTGGTACAACGCGATGAAGCATCCAACAATAATCGGCAAGCATGGTCACACTCCACCGTCCTTGATAACGTGACTCCATTACGGCGGTATCTTGATGGAATCGTTCTCCATGTTCATCGCTGACTTCGCCAAGGTTGTCAGGGAAAAAGTCAAGATGCGAATCGAGCAAATGGATTTTGAGGGACATGTTACAGCCCATAATTCTGTATGCATCTATGCACTGCTTAACAATATGCAACATAGTCGACAGATTTGTGATTTCCCAGAAAGTTATCGACGATCGATTTGAATGCCATTCATGCGCGAAGTTCACTACCATGTAACAAGTTCTCGAATTGTTTGTCTGCAATAACTTTCCTAATCTGAGGTCCTACAAAGATACCTTCCTTTATCTTTGCATCGCTAACTTGCGGAAACTTTTCTCGAAGATAAGTGAAAGCTTTGCTCGTTTTATCTAACGCTTTTACAAAATTCTTCATGAGCCCCAACTTTATATGTAACAGTGGTAAAATGAAGCTGTCTTTGTTAACTAATGGCTCGTGTATTACATTTTTATGCCCGAGCTGCATACGATCCAGGATAGGCCACACCTTTCTTGCATAATGTTCCTGTCTGTTGCGGTTGTCCCATTCACATCAGAAGCAACAAAATTTAGTATACCCAGTCTGTATGCCCGTGAGAATTGCAATTACCTTTAGGTCTCCACAAATCCGCCATTGGTAGTCATTGTACTTTATTTTTTCCAAACGTATAGCCATATTGTCATAAGTTTCTTTCATATGAACAGAGTAGGCGACTGGAATTGATGAAAATAAATTTCTGTTATGCAATAACACAGCTTTTAGACTAGTCTTGGAAGAATCGATGAAAAATCGCTATTCGTGGACTATGTGCTCATGACCGTTTACATCTTTGCAATAGCAAATGTCATCATCCATCTCAAAGTATTGAACAAGTTCTCTGTGTCTATGACGAAATTTAGATATCGGAGTATTGGGCGCTAAAAGATTCCATTCTTTGAGTCGCGAACCGAGTAATTCCGCTTGTCCTTTGGTAAGAGCGAGATCACGTATTAGATCTGAAAGTTCTGAATGGTTAATTAAGTAAACACCATCATTCACCAGTATGTAATCTGAGTCAGAATTAGTTTCTAAAGCAGGTAAACTATCACTTTCTGATGGTTCATTCACGTCCAGCGAATATTGTTCTGGTGGTACTTGGATCGGACACATGATTGGATCATGAGGCACTGGTTTCGAAACCGATTCAATATTTGGATAAACCACAGACTTTCTAGTTTTAAAAGTGAAACCATGGATATTTGTCAAGCAGAAGTAACAATCAGTAGTGTGATTGGTATGTTCACGCCATATTACTGGCACTCCAAAAGGCATCGACTTATGCTTCGGCGATTTTCTTAACCAACCTGCCAATGTATCGAACAAACTGCATTTGGCTTCCAAGATTTATTTGCATCATCAACTTTCGAATCGAAATAAAGTTCATATGCTTTCTTTAGTAATGGTGTAAAGTTTTTCTGGTCAACACGATCGGTAAGATATCCGCACACGTAACAGAACAGATCAGCCGAATTTCTACAACTTCTAGAAGCCATATTTTGCTCAGAATTATTTCAAAATACAGTAACTATTTGAAAAATCGCGTACCATATGTCATGCATCTTTTAGCAGTATAAAAAGTAGAATTATGTTGCTTTTTATTAATTTTTAATAAGTTATATAGTAAAAATGAAACGGAACAAATAACGGTTTCCCAAAAATATATTTATTCACAAATATCTTAAGAACCCGATGTGATAGAGATAAACGGATTTCAGATTTGAAATCAGCGCAAGAAACTGACCTAAGAACACGTATTCTTATATAAGAAAGAAAAATGTTGTTTGTCAGTGTTATCAGTGGTGGTTTACAGATTTAACGGGATCTAACAACTACGATATTCGCGTTGATGAACTGTGTGGTGTGTGATCTAAAAAAAACGACGCACGCCTTTTCCGTGCCAGTATTCAACTGTATACAAGTAGCAGTTGGCTTCGCTATCCATCCCCATATCTTGGCGTGTTTATCAACAAACTAACGATATCAGTTGGCATGTGAAAGGAGGACTACAAGAGTCCATTATATTATTCAAGATTTGATCGATACCAGCGACATTTATGCCATAATAGTTACATTGCCTGTTCCAGTCTTTCTATATACAGGTTCAGCTATATGTGCAGTATTTTGGAGAGTCCGTTTGCACGTATACCTAAGATCAAGAGTTGCGGAGTTGCTGTACTCCGGTTCCTGTCATCTTATGCATTGTGAGCACATGCTATGCTGTGGCAAGGACCTGAAGAGAAGAAAGTCTAGTTCTAGTACCTTTCTGCAGTGTAGTGGTTTTATCTGCAGAACTTTGTGATATCCAGTGTGTTGGCAGAAAGGACAAAATTATTTACAGATAAGTGGTTTTTGTTGTGTGTAAATGGTGCCCCTTTGTGCATGTCGGCGAGCCTCCCTCTTTACTAGGCAATGCTTATTCTATTGATAACTGTTGTTTTTGTTGTCGATAATCATATCGATTAATTGTAGAATATGGTGATTCATGAGTAATTTATGGCTATATAAGGGTTCTATGTACAGGAATTGATGATACAGTAATTGAGAAATAATGGCAATTTCTTGAAAAGATAATTGGTTTGGTGAGGTGAAAGTTTAATTAATACATATATGGTTGAGTGTGTAAGCAAGTCACAATGGATTGTGATATAGACCCTGAGGATATGAGGCCTTTATTAGAATATCTGTTTGAAGAAGGGGCAGATTTTCATAGATTAAAAGGCCCAGAGCTTGAGGCACATGTTATGGACAGGTTTTTGGTCAGTGCGTTGAGATTTCTAAGAGATTTTGCTGATGATAGATTTCAGTCCATTCCTCATTTGAGTTCGGCTAAGGATCTAGCGAGGTTGTTGGTTATGGACCTTCGTCTGTTTTTGGACAATCATATTGGTATTAAACATGATAAGATATTGAAGAGTATGCGTACGTTATTGCGCGACGGCATGTATAGTGACCAGAAAGAAGAGTTAAAGGATAAGGAGCAAATAAAAGTCATTAAACAGAGTACACAGGAGCAAAGGGAAAGTTGTTTAAAAAGTACTGCTGAAGTGAATACGCTACATAAAAAGTGACTAAACTTACAGGTGATTTATGTAAATCAAATTCTGAGCTTGCTTGTGTTCGAGCAGCATTACACTCGGCATTGTGCAAAATTAAAGAGAGGGAAGCTCGGATGGAAAATAAAAATGGCGAAGTTAGAAATCTAACTCAGAAGTTTAAGAGAAGAGGGAGATTTGTGGAAAATTAAAAGTTCAGATTAAGAAATATGAGAAGTTGTGCAATGAAACACTTACTGATCTGTTAAGTGACAATGCGATTTTTGGTCGCCAAATTAAAGAAAAGGATACCATATCCCTAGAGAAGGTTGGTAGGCTTACGAATAGTCATGATAGTGAGATTGAGAGGGTTGATAAAGAGAGAGTGGAAGAGTTAATGGTGGAGAAAGACAAATTGATTAAGCTTGAAAATTTACTAGCAGAGGAAAGCTGCAAAGTTTTAAGATCTGAGAGTTAAACAAGAAATTAAGTGAACAGATTGCACTTAAAGACATTGAGATTGCAGAAGCAAGAAGAAGAGTAGATGGTCTGCTTGACTTAGTCTTGAATAACAAGATGTCGTCTTCTGTCAATGTTGACAGTGATAGACAGAAAGGTGCTTATCATCAGAGCACTAAAGCAAAAAGTCAGCCTTATACACTTTTTGCGCATTCTAAGGTCAAGAATAGTGGAAATAGATCTTTTCGTGGAAAATATAACTTTCCACGCAATACCGATGATTCCAATAATATTGATTCCTGGCGGCAAACTAACAAAGGAAAGTCTACAGTATTAGCCAATCCTGTAGATAACAAAAGAAACAGTAATAAATTTCAAGTCAGGGTGTTAAAAACCAACCAGGTAATTATTGAAAACTCTGATAAATTGATAACAGGGAATAAAGATAGCACTCCTTGTTCCAAGAATGAAACAAATGTTGTGAAACACATTAAAGAGATTATCAAATCTTCTACTAGTCATACCCAGTCCATGCAGTGTGACCATTTGTTAAACACATTGCTACAAGCAAAGATAAAAACAGTTTTGATAGGAGACGTAACCCTGAGGTTAGAAGGTACCAAGGGAGTTCTTCATATAGTAACGTTTCTTCTCCTAAAAACAAGAAACAATTTGACAGATCTCAACATTGTAATCCTAAGAGTGTTGGAAACTATAATAGAAATAATTATATGAAAGTTTATCAATCCGGTAATAATTTTTCTGCTAAAAAGCAAGTTCTATCTGGTGGACATTATTATCTAAGAAGAGATGTTAGTCGCAATTATGCTAACTGTGATTTAAGTCGTTATAACTGTTTTAATAGAGCAAATAACAATGCTCTCAACAGCAATAATAGAAATCGCAACCAGGTTAACTGTGCTCCACATGAGAGCAAAATTATTAACAATCAATGTGATAACAAGGGTAATAAGGTCTTGAATACTATTACTTGTCATTCTTGTAATCTTAAGAAAGTATCTCGTTCTTGTGAATGTAGTATTTTTTCAGCCTACCGCAGTGACGACTTTCAGTTACGGTCAAGTTGTCTCTAAGCCTTCTGTGGTGTCTACACGTTACAGGAAAGCTTGCTGAAGGTGCAAAAAGTAGCCGGGAATTTGCACAACCACAAAAAGGGTTAGGTAATTGTCAAATTGTCTTTCCGTTTTTCATCATTAAATCTCACAGATGATTATAATAGAGATTTTCTTTTGTATTGTCTCGCAGCATTCGACTTTGCGATGAATCAGCGCTCCTGGTAACATTATCGCTGAATAATGTAGGTCACCTTTGCGCTCGAATGTATGCATTGAAGCGAAACCTGACAGCGTCTGACTGAGCATTTGACGTATTACTTTTTGAGGGTCAGGACATGTTCACAAAACGTTGAGATTTTTGCGTCTGATTTTTTTTTGGTATAGTACATGATATTATATTCTATAGAATTACATATCTATATATAGTATATTATATTCTGTTGTATTGAAATATTAGTAATTTCTTTAAAACATTATGATGTTCATCTTTATGCATCATTTGATTGCTATATATATATATTTTTTTGTGTGTGACATATATGACTGTTTCGATAATGTATCAGTGCATTTTATGCCATTTGTATACTATTATGTTTTGATTATGTGTAACATGTCTGTTGGTAATGATTTGTATGTAGTTTTGATGAAGGCAGTGAGCGGTTTCAAACCTGTGCTCATTTGGATCATAATCATTTATCTTTATAATTTTTTTTTTGGTAGCTGTAATTGTTAGGATAGTTTTTGTCATGATGAGATTGCCAGCTCTATGCACAAACTCATTTACTGGGACGATGTCATAGTCACTTTCATAGATAGTCCTGAGTGTAACTTTATTTTCTAAATTGAATTTTTCCCATATTTTGATACCATAATCGTTTTAGATATTAACATACAGATATTATATGAATTTATTGTTATGTTGTGAAATGTGATTTTTTTGGAATTATCTTGCAAGTATCAGAAAGGATCTTCTATTTGAATTGTTAAAATGTGGTGAAAAATTGATCTTGTCAGAGCATTGTACCTAGGAATTTAAGTAATACGATTTTCAACATTTTTGCAGCAGATTAATTTGATAAATATTTAAAAAAAAAAAAACCTTTGCAGATATTTTTTTTTTTAGGACCTTTTTCATATCTTATTGTACCAATAGATTTTAGATTTATTTATAATATGTATCATATCAGGCTGAGTAAGATATAAATTGACAGCTAAATAACTCAGTAGCTGAAGCTGAACGCTATTGTCAGCCAGAATTAACTTATAAGTCAAATTAAATTTTTATGTAAAATTGATAGATACATCTGATACTATTGTTTGTTTGAAGAATATGGACAGATTGTTAGAATACATACTCTATATACAGTATGTTATGTTTATATATTTGAAAGTTGGTATACCGTAGAAAGTGTGTTTTTCCAAGTTGTCTTTTTTGTGACGTATTTTAAAAAAAAAAAACTTATAGGTTTTGGTTTAAGTGTTTGTTTAGAGATAGGACATTTTATGTTTCTCTCATTTAGTTAAAAGCTAATTTCATTGTTAGTTTATTAATTATAACGTCGAATTACTTAAATATAATAATTTTATTTTTTGATAACTTATCGTTCTGAAATATTTTGTATCGTAATTTTGAGAAAAAAATTGTATTTATTTTTTGGCATTGTAATTTATTTTTTGTGTGCCCAGCGCTTGACTATGCGCTATGATTGATATGTAAAGGGATATTACTTCGTTGAAAAGCTGTTTTGTTTGATATTATGATGTATTTTTATTTTGCGCTTGACTGTGCGTTAGGTCGAACTTAGTTAGCGCAATGCTATTATTTGTTTGTGTGATGTCTATAATTTATTTTTAGTTATGTATAACTTTTGTAAGTTAGTTAAATTACTTATTAGGCTTTGTTTAGTTATAAACTATTTTTTGTGTGGTGTTAGTATAGATATACTTTGACATTTTGTTTTGTGCCTTGCGATCATGTTTGTATTTATTTTTGTAATACGTTGTCTGATCTATACATTTATTAGTATGTATTGTTATTGACTTTCGCTGTGTTCATGCCTTTGCTTTCATCCGTCTTTGGTGACTATTCTTCATTTTATTCTATTCTGTTGTCTTTTCGATATGTGTTCATATCTTGTTTATACTTCCGTATTACATCTTCGTGTCTCTACATTCTACTTATATACTTCTTCTTCTTTCGATACTTATACTTTAATGCGTTGTATTGTTGAGTTAATTATATAACTTAATGAAATGCAACTAGTATGGAAATTTGTATTTATTGTACATGAAATTGTTTTACTTATTGGTTATTGTGTAGTATTGTTGATTGTTTCTCATTTTTCGATTTCTTACTTTCCTTTACTACAGATCATTCTTCTTTTGCTTGATCATGTTCTTCCACTTACTATTGGTTGTTTCTTGTACTAAATGTACTTAGCTTGATTTTGTATTAGATTAATTTTACTATGCTTGCATGATTATGTTGGATGCTTTAGTTGTTATTTTACATTTATTGCTGATATTTTTTGTAGATTTACTATTTTGATATGTCATAGGAACATTTTTGGTAGCCATATGATATAACTTCATTTATCTTTAAATTTTTGGGACTTAAATTTTCAAAAAAATGATAGAATCATTTTTTCCCGGGCGGTGTGGCAAACTGTAGAGAGTAGATTTTATGGAGGGGAAATAATCCTGAAAATGTTTGGTCGTCAGACTAGATTATGGGTTTTCGTTGCTTGAATACGTGATTAGCTATGATGTTAGGTTAAATTATGATAGGGGAATTCTCTCGTATGTTCGAGAAGTTTCGAAAGTTATAAAGCGTGTGAACGCTGGTCAGTTCAATTGTGTAGATGTATTCACTCTGAACTGTTTTGAGCTACGGGTGTTTAGCTATTAGTGGCTAGCCCGTACAGGTATGTAGACTGAGCGGTGTTTATGAACAGGGGAGTCTCGTGATTGGTTTAAGCGGGAGATGTGTGATCCCCGGCGCAGTCAGTTTTTGGGCAGTGTGTTTTTGGGCATGGACCGGAGTGGTTATCCTTTGTGTGTTTTCGATAATATGCCTGTACAGTGCTGAAGAAAAGAGGCCATGATTTGTGTAGGCCATTATTTCCTGAGAGAGGACAATTTTGAGATGTGAAGACATGTTGATAGGTGATATTATTGCAAACTGCCGGGTGTGCAGTATTGTGTGTATTTTGAGATGTAAGTATCCATTAACTTATATTGCTATATAATCGCGATGAGATAAGTGAAGGCGAGATTATTGCAAACTGCCGGGTGTGCAGGCTTTGAGAAATTGCTAGAAGGACTCATTAGATTATTATAGCGCTGATGTGAAGAGTATCTTTGAGGAGGCCATATTTACATTGTAGCACGGTGATGATAACCGTTTGCTAAATGATCCATTATTATTATTATTATTATAGCGCTGATGTGAAGAGTATCTTTGAGGAGGTGTTACGTACATTTATTACCTAAGGGGGTAGTCTTCGGTCCTGCCAAATGTACGCACCAGTCTTAATATAGTTATATTATTTGAGCGTTCGATTGATTCACGCACTGACGTGCACAATGCAGTGTGAGTTGCTTTGGACTTACGGGTAACCTAGTTTAGGGATTGTGACGTCATGTTTTGTATGGGGCAGTACGGACCATGTTGATGTCTGTGGAATATTTCTTGTATTCGTACAAAGTTGGTGGAAGCCATTATCTCTATTGATATATATTGGTCTTCATGTCGAAGCCAATAGTGGAAGTATCATGTAAGTGTCGCCTCCCATTTTCACATTGAATGTTTATTGAGTTTTAATTGAAGTATCAGGCCGCTCCTAGTTATGGTCTAGCGGGAATCCATCTTAGCATGTCATTCCTAGAATGGACAAACGGAGTCGATTGCCTTGTTTGAATTACCGTAGAGGGAGGATACCTACGAGGAACGAAGTTAATTGATTTTTGTATGCTTCACATGTTTTAATATGCCGTTTCGCCAATGCCAAAGTCATGGCATGGATTTTGTGGAGAGGTTAGTTAAAACCCAAATACTAACCCAGATGTAGCTTCATGTTTACGCCATTGATAGTATGTTTTGAACCTACGTGGTAGGAAGGAAGTCTTGGATCAAGACAGTCTTTTGTTGGATGAATGCGGGATTCAGTGATATGGGAATACGTATTTAGTTGGATTGTCCTCAGACAAGGTCAACGGACATTTTTATCTTACTGTTTCAAACTTAGCATGAACATTACTGGATTCTTATTACGTGAATGTAAGGAAGGTGTTTGAAAGGGATCTACCGCTATACCTGACCACCATCATAGATGTACATAATTTTTGTCAGCGTATCATTACTATGCATCCATGTTGATTGTCTCCGTCAAGAACATTGTCTCGTATTGTTGAACGTATACTGTCAATAAATGATGTTAAACTGTACCACCCGCCTTACAGTTTGCTTCAGTTCACTTCAGTTCACAGCAGGCCTTGGTGGATGTGCCTGAAGTTATGCATCGTTATCTGTTGAACTAATTTTGGCAGTTTATTTGGATTCGCGTCTTATCAGCACGATCTTACCGTCATATGTAGAGACCCTGCAGAAAAGGTCCTAACAGTAATTGGTGGATACATAAAGAGAGTGCAACAGTAATTGGTATGCCAGTGTGTCTTGAATTACTCAGGATTCAACACGGGAACTACCTCACAAGTTCCACAATAGTCGAAAATACGTGGATTTTCTAACAGTACATACTCCGGATAACGGCTACCAGAAGGTCAAGGTCGACAGTGAACCTCCACATCAAGTTCTACATGGTATGACTACGTTGGACCTCATCTTTTAGTCCTCATTACGTGCGAGCAGTACTCAAATACACAAGGCGAAGTATTTCGAAGTCTCAAACGTACATCTACGGAGACGAGGCACATTTTTTTTTCTTGCACGCGAGATAAGTATTAACGTAGTATCGTTGTACGCTTTATTACGTTTAGCTGTGCCTCGTGTGATTATGTCCACCTATATACTTTTCATGTTGCTTGTTCTGTGTTTTATATTCGTCGTGGGAAGTAGGGAGGTTGATCTGACGAACGAGATCCATCTCGAAGCCAATTCGGGCTCTTCGTCAGACGTTCTGTAGGGCTCAACTTGTAAGTTTCAATTGAGCGATAATTCCGGTACAAGGCTAGAAACCTTGCCGAAGTTCCGATCGCTAATTGTTCCTTATAATAGTATCTGTTTAGCTGTTTCGTCACGTTTACTTGTTGTTTTTGGTAGTTAATTTTACTCGTATTTTAGTTTTATAATGAATTTTGTTTGTATTATGCGTCCTTCTAATCTTCCTGTCGTTCAGTTTTTTACAAAACCTATGTTTTTACACTGTGTTGTCAATTGTCTTGTGCATTATTGGATCGTAGATGTCATCGTAAATTTTTCCGACATTCTATTTTAGTTCCACATTTTTATTTTATTTGATTTCTACGACTGTAGTCATTTGTCTTGATTATCGTGTCGTGTCAGTATTGTGCTATTGTCTGTCACGTTATTGCTTTCACACCATTTCATGTTATAAATTACATTATTGATTATTAATATTATTGCCTATTATATAACTTGATTTTACCGTTCTAGGACAGGAACGAAGAACACTAGTTGTAGTAACACTTTTAAGTAGTATTATTACATTATAATATTGAATAATGTCTACCTTAGACTATTTTATTAAGCAGGCAAAGGCTCTCAATATACCTCAGGAAGAGATTAGAGCATTTGCACTTGCAGAATATAAGAAAGCTCAAGAAATAGAAGCTGAACAGAGAAAGCTAGAAACTTTAAGATTACAAAATTTGAAATCTGAGGCGGAGGAGAATGAGAAAAAAATGAGATTAACTGCTGAGGAGGATGAAAAGAAGAGGAAATTTATAGCTGAGGAAGAGGAGAAAAAAATGAGATTAGCCGCTGAATTAGAAGAGAAACGATTTCAGCGAGAGGCAGAACAGAAGCAAAGGGAGGCTGAAGAAAGACTTAAGATTGAGATGGAAAATAAACAAAAGGAAATGCAAGAAAGAAGATTAATAGCTGAACAAAATACATTACGACTTCAGCTTGAGATGGAAGAGAATGATAAAAAACGACAGCATGAACTGAAATTAGCAGAGTCAGAATATGAGAGACTTAGGTTAACTCAGGAAGCTAATTCTCAGAGAACTTTTGAAAGCCAAACTTCATCCAGACATGATCATTTTAAGGAAATTCACCTTAAATTACCTAAATTTAATCCCCCGTCGGATGACGTAATATTTTTCCTAGATAGATTTGAGGCCACTTGTAGGTCTTATAACGTGGATAAAACACTGTATTGCACATATTTATCCAGGTTACTTACTGGGGATGCTTTAGCAGTTTATCATACTACCAGTATTAATGAGAAGAATGATTATAATGCTCTTAGAGCCGCACTTCTGAAGAAATTTCAAATGACAGAAGATGAATACCGATTAAGATTTCGTACATTGCTACCGCAATCAAGCAGAAATTTCAGTGATTTTCTGTCACAAATACGACTAACCCTAGAAAGATGGATCGAATTATCCAAAATTGAAAAGTCGTATGAAGGTCTCTTCGATTTACTGATGCGCGATAAGGTACTATCGTCTGTAAATCCTACATTTCTCGCATTTTTACACGAACGGAAACCTTTATCAATGAAAGACTTAGAAGAACATGCAAAAAATTTTTGCACTGCTCACCCAACCATGGATCTAAGTAATGCACAGATTAAGAATGAATTGCCTGTTGCTTTTGCAGCACAACAAAACAATTTTTCACGAAATCGTTCCTTTAGTGCTGACAGGTATGTCAATAAGGGAAATAATTACAATTTTAACAATGATAACTTTTACAAAGGGAAGCAATTTCAACAATCTGCTCCATTTAATGTTTCTTGGAACCAAGCTCACAGATCGCGAGATTTTGGTAACAATAATTTTAAAAATAATCAAGGACATTATAATAAACAAAACTGGAGATCAAGATCTCAGGGTCCGCAAAACAGACAAGGTTCTTGGAATAAAAATTTTAAAGAACATCATAACTTTAATTATACAAATTATCGGACTCATCCAAATTTTAACTCAAGCAGAAACGACAATTATGGCAATTTTAATGCAAATAATCAAAATCGATCGCGTCGTAGAGATAGATCGTCGAGTAATACGGGTAGACATTCTAATGTCGCTTTAATTGATACACAGGCTAACATTGAACAGGGTAAAGTAGCTGAAACTCACAATGCTATGTCTTGTTCTCTTGATTGTACCCAGGTGAAAGACTGTCCAGAATGCTCGACTCTTTTCCAGCCTAAGGCGATCACGACGCTGCGTTGCGGACATACCTTGCCTAGTCTACCTGTAGTCTGTACGGCCACTGCTGCGTCAGTACACCAGGGACAGGGCTCTCTTAAGTTTAACAAGGGATTTGTCAACAACATTTCATGCTCTCTCCTATTTGACTCAGGTTGTAGCACTGTGGGCGTCCGGACTTCGCTGATCAACCCAAGTTGTGCCACGGGCAGGGTTGTCAAGTGTGTGACTTTTGGTGGCACCGTTGAAACATTTCCCACTGCTATTATTGATCTTAATACACCATTTTTTTCAGGAAAGATCCAGGCATGTCTCCTTCCGAATCCAATTTGTGATTTAATACTTGGTCGCATACATGGTATTAAAGAGTGTACACCACAGCAAATTGCTGAATGGGAAGAGCGACATATTCAAACTGCAAATGCAGTAGTGACTAGAGCGCAAGCTACTAATATGTCGCATGATACACCTATTGAACCTACAGTTCATACCACTTGTGATGATGATGCTCCTATTTCACGGGAGTTGTTTGCAACATTGCAAAAGAATGATGATTCATTAAAAAAAATTTTCAGTATGTGAACAAAAAGAATACCAGCAACAAACTTGCAAAATCTAGACATGACTTTATACTTAAAAATGGGATTTTGGTTAGAGTAATACGGGAAAAGGATTCATCCTTATGTTATCAGATCTTAGTCCCATCCTCTATGAGATCTCGTATATTACGACATGCGCATGACTCGCAATGTGCGGGCCATATGGGTTTTTCGCGTACCAAATCCAGAGTGCTTTCGGCATTCTACTGGCCAGGCGTCCATAGGGACATCACTCTCTATTGTCGGTCCTGTTTGATATGTCAGGAAGTTAAGGTACGGGGTCCATTTCATGCGGCTCCTATTCAAGCTGCGGACATCCCGATTAGACCATTTGATAAAATGGCTATAGACATTATTGGTCCGATGCTTCCATCTGCTAGAGGGCATACGCATATTCTTACGTGCATTGATATGTGCACTCGTTGGCCTGAGGCCATCCCTCTCAAGAACACTTCATCTGCCAGTGTAGCAGAGGCATTGATGTTAATCTTCTCACGCATTGGTTTTCCACGGAAAATCTTGTCGGATCATGGGGTTCAGTTCATTTCTGAATCCATGTCTCAAGTTATGAAGACATTAGGTATAGACAGATCTCTTAGTTCTATTTATCATCCGATGTCAAATGGGTTAATTGAGCGTCTCAATAGGACACTCAAGCAGTTGTTGGGTAAGATGACCCAAGACCATCCCCAAGACTGGGATCGGGTCATACCCGCTGCTCTGTTCGCGTATCGCGAAGTACAAAATCAAGCCACGGGGTTTTCTCCATTCCAGCTAGTTTTTGGCATGCAACCACGCGGTCCGATGTCGTTAATCCACGACTTATTGGTTGACGAGAATATTGAAGAGGAAACTCAATCCTCTTATGAGTATGTGATCTCTCTGAGAAAGAGAATCATAGATGCTTGTAGACTAGCTACTGCATCATCCGAACAAGCCAAAGAAAAAGCTCGTCTATTTGCAAACAAGTATAGACGTCTTCGCCAGCTTATTCCTGGTGATGAAGCTTTTGTATTACTCCCTGCGCATAACAATCGTCTTTTAATTACCTGGAGAGGTCCTTTCAGGATCATCTCAAGAATATCCGATGTCGACTACATCGTTGATGTTAATGGTAAACATAAAACCTTCCACATTAACATGTTGAAGGAGTATTACTCACGTCCTGATTATCTACAGTCAGTGTTCCAGGCAACTGACGATCCTACACCTCCTATTCAACACTATTCTAGTTTGTCAGTCATCCAAGAAGAAGAATCTTCTTTCGATGATGTACAACTACCAATACCAGTTGTACCACTCCATTCCACTGAGAAATGGAATGATGTTACAATCTCATCTACTCTTTCGGCTGATCAACGTCAGCAAGTCTCTAATATTCTACACTCGTATGAGGATGTCCTCACTGACATCCCAGGTCATACGTCAGTCATCCAACATGACATTATTCTGACTGACGATACGCCTATTCGAGTTCGCCCATATCCTATCCCTTTACACTTTCGTGATAAGGTTGATAAGGAATTGGATGAGATGCTTCAATTAAATATAATTGAACCATCTTCATCACCATATTCTTCTTCTATGGTAATCATTAGGAAGAAGGACAACAATATACGTCTTTGCGTAGATTACAGGAAATTAAACAAAGTTACAAAATTCGATGCGGAACCGTTACCTCTTTTAGACGACTTATTGGAGAAATTATCTCATGCCACATTCTTTTCGAAATTTGACCTTTCAAAGGGCTATTGGCAAGTGCCACTCACTCCTAAAGCAAAGCCATTCACCGCTTTCTCGACGCCACGGGGTCTTTTTCAATGGAATTTTATGCCATTCGGATTAATGAATGCGCCAGCTACCTTTGTACGCATGATGCGCCGCATATTGTCTCATCGTCCCGATGTCATTACTTATATAGATGACATCTGTCTTTTCAGTGACTCTTGGGATGAACATATTCATGGATTAAAAGCTTTACTTTCTACCTTACGGGATTATAACTTAACAGCGAAACCTTCAAAGGCTTTTGTCGGTTTTCATGACATCTCATTTCTGGGTCACCGCATAGGTCATGGTTTCATGTATACAGAAGACAGTAACGTCTCTAAAATTTTAAACATCTCAGCACCTAAGACAAAAAAACAAGTTAGGTCGCTTTTAGGACTAATACAGTTCTATTCAAAATTCATCCCTCATTTGTCTACTATAACTGCACCTTTTTCGTCTCTACTGAAGAAAGGCACATCTAATGTAATAAAGTGGTCGCAGGATCACCAAACGGCGTTAGACTATATAAAACAATTTTTTTCAAATGAACCTTTTTTGAGGTTGCCTAACAAAAATCTCACTTTCATTCTTCGCAGTGATGCTTCTTCTTACGCTATTGCTGCAGTTTTGATGCAGGAATATAACGGCACCTTATTTCCGGTGATGTACGTGTCCAGAAAACTTACGGAGAGCGAACTCAAATACTCCGTTCTGGATAAAGAGCTCCTCGCATTAGTGTGGGCAATCACAAAACTGGAACGTTACCTCCTCGGCTCACACTTTGTGGTGGAATCTGACCAAAAAGCTCTTACCGCACTGAACACGAAGAACGTTAAATCATCGAAGTCAGCGCGTTACGCTATAGCGCTTCAACCATTCAATTTTGAAATACGAGCTATTCCTGGAGTGAAGAATGTGTTCGCAGACTGTTTGTCGAGATGCCCAAGCGAACTTGTCGAAACTAAACCACTTCCAGATGTTGAAACATCCTCACCGATAACATGAATAACTTTGTACATTATCATTGATAGTACATCTATAAAGACTGGTTATATAACTGAAGTATTCGTATAAGTATAACTTTCATGATATACTTACTTATAGATTATAACATTACTTCTTGTGTAGTAACGTTTTATTAGAACGGGAACAGTGGTATTAGAGTAACATTTTATTAGTACGTGAACATTGGTACTACAGTAACTTTTTATTCGTATGGAAACATTGTTAAGAGCGACAAATATACATTTGTTATTCCTATGGAACATATTACACTACATATCGTGTTCGGGAATATATTTATCGTGTATGGAACATTGAGAACATCGTCTCGTCGATTACTAACTAGTTGTAACTGAACATTGACAATGAGTGATATTGGAATTACTTAGAATATATTAGTAACTGGTTATTTGTTGGTAATTAAGAAATATATTAATTAGAATAATTCAATTTAATCTATTTAATTGATTATGGATCACACATATACTAACTTTCTTAGTTGTCACGTAATACCTACATTCACGGGTCTTAGTTATGATATCTCACTGTTAGATCACTAGTCAACCGTACTAGTGTTAGAAAACATTAAGGTTGTTGATTCTTAAAGTGTTTAATTTTGCATTGCTTCATTTTTGCACATTGTATTTTCAATTTTTCTGTTTTATTGATTCTCTTGTCATTGATCATCATCAGTGTTGCTGTTCATTTTCATTTTTGAAATCATATGTTTCAAATTTTTTGAAAACTTAGTTGAATTTTATTATCATCTTTTTTTATGTTTTTTTCATTTTTCATTTTAAACTTGTTTTTACTTCGAATATTACCACATCGTTCCAAAGTAGGTCGATTGTGGATGTGTGCTTTAATGCATACTATCATTTAGTTATATTGATTTCGTTTAATATTCTTTTCTTAATATGGTATAACTTTATGCATTTCATATATCTTGTTGTAGTTTTGACTCACCTCTCTCGGGTACTAAGTTCAAAAAAATTAATAGAATTAATTTTTTTAAGGGGAGGTAATAAGGGAGCTGTTACGTACATTTATTACCTAAGGGGGTAGTCTTCGGTCCTGCCAAATGTACGCACCAGTCTTAATATAGTTATATTATTTGAGCGTTCGATTGATTCACGCACTGACGTGCACAATGCAGTGTGAGTTGCTTTGGACGCACGGGTAACCTAGTTTAGGGATTGTGACGTCATGTTTTGTATTGGGCAGTACGGACCATGTTGATGTCCGTGGAATATTTCTTGTATTCGTACCAAGTTGGTGGAAGCCATTATCTCTATTGATATATATTGGTCTTCATGTCGAAGCCAATAGTGGAAGTATCATATACGTGTCGCCCCATTTTCACATTGAATGTTTATTGAGTTTTAATTGAAGTATCAGGCCGCTCCTAGTTATGGTCTAGCGGGAATCCATCTTAGCATGTCATTCCTAGAATGGACAAACGGAGTCGATTGCCTTGTTTGAATTACCGTAGAGGGAGGATACCTACGAGGAACGAAGTTAATTGATTTTTGTATGCTTCACATGTTTTAATATGCCGTTTCGCCAATGCCAAAGTCATGGCATGGATTTTGTGGAGAGGTTAGTTAAAACCCAAATACTAACCCAGATGTAGCTTCATGTTTACGCCATTGATAGTATGTTTTGAACCTACGTGGTAGGAAGGAAGTCTTGGATCAAGACAGTCTTTTGTTGGATGAATGCGGGATTCAGTGATATGGGAATACGTATTTAGTTGGATTGTCCTCAGACAAGGTCAACGGACATTTTTATCTTACTGTTTCAAACTTAGCATGAACATTACTGGATTCTTATTACGTGAATGTAAGGAAGGTGTTTGAAAGGGATCTACCGCTATACCTGACCACCATCATAGATGTACATAATTTTTGTCAGCGTATCATTACTATGCATCCGTCAAGAACATTGTCTCGTATTGTTGAACGTATACTGTCAATAAATGATGTTAAACTGTACCACCCGCCTTACAGTTTGCTTCAGTTCACTTCAGTTCACAGCAGGCCTTGGTGGATGTGCCTGAAGTTATGCGTCGTTATCTGTTGAACTAATTTTGGCAGTTTATTTGGATTCGCGTCTTATCAGCACGATCTTACCGTCATATGTAGAGACCCTGCAGAAAAGGTCCTAACAGTAATTGGTGGATACATAAAGAGAGTGCAACAGGAGGCCATATTTATATTGTAGCACGGTAATGATGACTGTTACCACTCATTTTGCGCGCAGGCTTGCTAAGGCATCGCTGTGCGCAGCTGAGAGGTACACACAACGGCATCCGTGCTGAAAGCTAGCTATTTGTTAAAGTGTGACCTATATGTAAATTAGTGTATGACGTAGGCAATGTCTGCGGCGAAAAACGAACGGTTAACGTTCGGGGGTCACTGGCATTCGAGGTGTTTGTCCTAATGGACAGTGTGTGTTTTAGGAGTTCCTTACTAAGGTCCTACATTCTATTCATTTTTTGTCATATTATCTACTGACACTACTTCAAGAATGTGTGTTTGAGTTATGTGTGGCAAGACGGCAGACAGAATGTAGTACGTAATTGTGTAATTCATATTAACATTCATGACAATGTCGTTTTGGACTAATTGCAGACAGTTTGACATCTAACGGCACAGCTGTATAGTTCATCAGTGCTTACTGCCAGAGATAATATATTTATTATGGAGCATCATTTGTTATTAAAATGTCTCAATGTGTGAAGTACCCAGTGTTGTAACGATCGTCAATTAAAGATCGTGTTAATTGTACGATGGACTGAGCGTACTTATTTCAAGTTGGTCTGACTGCATATACATTTGAATGTTATACATGCCAATCCACGACATAGCGATATGTGTTACCGATAACCTTTACAACTACCAATAAACACGAGGTAACACCCAATGGTGGCCAGCAAACGGGAGTTTGTTTTTTTCCAATTCGAAATTCATCATTATGAAGCCTTCTGTCTGTGCCACTTTTACAAAATTTGCGCTATCGGTGAGCCATACTTTTCAGCGCGTACAAACTGCACTGCGCAGCTTTAGTTGACCTTTTCGCGTCAGCAGCGAATTAGCGGCAGGATCCATAAACATCAACAAGCCTACTACAAACTTATTAATTTTGATGCGGTCAAGAGTTTGAACTATTTTTATTGTCATTAATGACATTTCTATAAGTATTTGCATCAGTTTTGGCAGCAGAATTTCAACTTTTTTCGAAATTGATCAAGCTCAGCGAAGATTTTCAGCCTCCAGCCCACCACGTCTTGCATAGACAGACAAGACAAGATAGCGTATCCGGCAACAAAATTTTTTTTTGTTAACAACAATGAAGAATTTCAACACTGTCATCCTCCTATAGTGAGAGTAATCGATTCCATTCTGTCCAGTACCATACCTGGGGAGGATTCACTATAAGCTAAGTGGTCAAGCTCTTGTCGGCTTAGTTTAGATATATCCTGTGCAGAGCCTTTTGTTTTCTGCATGTTTTGTGTTTCTATGTGTTTTAAGGGGGTACAGTGAAGGACTTGATCATAGGATAACATCTCGCTCTGGCTGGGCCTAAGATCAAGGTTGTCTTTAGGATTGGTAGGTGATTATTTCAGGATTGAGGGTCCGGCGCACATGGCCGAGTGGATAACGCTTCACCTGAATTAATCATATCCTTTTTCTGTTTAGTTGTGTCGTCACGTGATGCTGGGTGTTCAAGTTCTTTGAGTGTTTCTGATTATTTCGTTTTGGCAACATTATTGTTTGTACACGGTTGATCATACCTTGCTGTCCCTCAGTTCCTTTGTGTATTAAATGTGGTAAAGTGTGTTTGTCTTGTTATTTTGTTAGACTTAGCATTATTATTTTTATTTTTACTGAAATACATTTTTTTTTTATTTTATTTTATTTTATTTATTATTTTTCTACATTAGTATTGTCTTTCTTGGCTTGTTGTACTGTGTCCTGGTCATAGTTTGTCTTGTCTACTTCACGAGATTAACATATGCTCACATAATATTTTTCACTTGCTTTATCTTGACATTTATAAGAATTTGCATTGGTACTGCTAATTACTATATAGTACACATTTTACATCACAAGTAAGTCATTTATAACCTTCTAACATGGCTACTCTGGAGCATTTTATTCTATTGGGAGAAAAACTTGGTAAGCAGGGACAAGCTTTGGAAGAGTTTGCCATGGAGCAACTTACAAGAGCAGAGAGTAGATTGGAGAAAGAGGAACAAAAAAGGCTAGAAGATATTGCCAGAGAAGAAAGGGCACAAGCACGAGAAGAGAAAAGAAGACAAGAAGAGATTGAAGAGAAAAGAAAACAAGAAGATTTTGCAGAGAGATGAAGACAGGAAGATTTGGCAGAAAGGAAAAGACAAGATGAGATAGATTTAGCATCAACAAAAGCTCAATTTGAGCATGAAGAGAAGATGGCTTCTTTAAATTTAGATAGATCTAAAATAGAATCTGGCAATTCACAAAATCAGGAAGTGACAGGTTCGTCTAAGAAAGTACATCCTAACACAATTAAACTTCATTTACCCAAATTTAATCAAAATTTTGATGACATTTCTTGCTTTATAAATCGTTTTGAGACAGTATGTACAGAATACAAACTTGAAAGATCATCATGGGTGGTCCATTTAATGCAAATTGTTACAGGTGATGCTTTGACTGCTATTTTAACTATGGATGAGAACAATAGGCAATCCTATGATGCAGCTAAGGCGTTACTTCTACGAAGGTACCAACTTGATGAGAATGGGTATAGAATGAGGTTCAAAAAACTCATACCCGACATGAACAAGGACTTCTCGGATTTCATTTCATCTATTAAATTATGTTTTGATAGATGGATTGGTTTGGCTAAGATTGAACATACATTTCAGGGTCTTAAGGATCTCATATTGAGGGACAAAGTGTTATCCTCCATTAGTTCAGAATTTTTAACATTTTTGCATGAACGCAAACCTGAATCTTTGCAAGCTGTTGAGTCTTTAGGTCGACAATTTATGACAGCTCATCCGGGGCAGGTTGTGAGCAACTCCACTGTGAAAGAGTCATTACCAGTTGCTTCGGCTCGTTCTGTGCAAATACAAAACCCAGGAGCCAGATCAAAAAGCATGGATCGGAATTTTGGTCAGAACAGAGACCGAAATGTCGGATCGTTTCGTGGACGGTACAATTTCGATACTCGACCATCTCAAGATCAAAGAAATTTTCGTCAATATCCTGGAGGTAATGGACCATCTCAAATGTACAATAGGTCAAACAGAGGATGGCGTAGGCCTGATAATTCCTACATGTATAGAAGTGACAGATATTATAATGATGAGAACAGCCAGAACTCTCCACCTTTTCAACACTGTATAGGGTGCACATGCCCTCAACATTCTAATAATCATCAGAACGGAAGAGGAAACCGAAATAACTATCGTGGAAAAAACAACTTTCAGCGCTCACGAAGTGTGGAACGTTCAAACTCGAACTCGAGTCATAATAGCAACACAGGGATGGTCGATCAGAATAATGTTAACACCAATCTTGCTAATGCTTGTGCTGTTGACTTGTTCAATACATCAAATTGCTCTGAGTGTAGCACTTTATTTCAGCCAGGCGTGGTGTCGCGACTATCTTGTGGACATCCCATCCCTGCATTGGTACCAGCTTTAGCCTCCCATGATGGACAAGGGTCACTTACTTTTTACAAGGGTTTCTTAAATAACAATCTTGTTTCAGTTTTAAGAGATACAGGTTGCACCACTGTGGGTGTACGCAAGTCCCTTGTTGACCCTTCCTGCTGCACAGGGGAAATGGTAAAATGTATTACATTTGGTGGAACGGCAGAATTCTATCCACTAGCCATTGTACACATTGACACACCATTCTTTGCAGGGCAAGTTAAAGTTTGTTTATTGGAGGATCCGGTTGCTGAATTGATCCTGGGTAATCTTGTTGGCATAAAAGAATGTTCCACCCAAGATATTGAAATCTGGGAACGACAGCATAGGCTGCACGCAAATGTGGTGACAACAAGAGCACAATCACATGCTCAAAGTCAGATTGAAGTGCTTGGCGATGATGATGATGATGATGAACATCAAAAAACTATGCTCACCAAGTCTTCATTCATTGAAATGCAGAAGACTGACAGATCCCTGAAAAGGTTTGTTAAGTTGGTGAGACCACATGATTCTAATTGCTCAGATAAATCATATCCTTGGTACTCTATCAAAAATGATATTTTAATGCGTAATTATACAGACTCTACGTTAGTGCGTAGTCAAATTCTTGTACCAACGGTGGTTCGGCCATACATTCTTAGACATGCACATGACACAAACTGTGCAGGTCATATGGGTTTTGCTAGGACAAAATACAGAGTCTTGTCTGACTTTTATTGGCCTGGAGTAGTGAAGGATGTCAAAATGTTTTGTCGTTCTTGTAAAATATGCCAAGAGGTTTCTACTAAAGGAGCTTATCATAATGCACCCATTCAGGCTGCTGATATCTCTGTGCGGCCATTCGCATAAATAGCCATAGACTTAATAGGTCCACTAATGGTTCCTTCAGCCAGAGGTCACAGGTATGTCCTTACCTGTATTGATATGTGTACTAGGTGGCCTGAAGCAATACCTCTTAAACATATTGCTACTAGTGATGTTGCTGATGCACTTCTCCTAATTTTTACGAGATTGGGTTTCCCAGATAAAATTCTATCAGATAGGGGACCACAGTTTGTGTCAGACGTCATGTCACAGGTCTTGAATCTATGTAATATAGATAGATCTCTGAGCTCCGTATATCATGCCATGTCAAACGGTATGGTAGAACGGCTAAATAGGTCTTTGAAACAAATGCTAGGTAAGGTGACCACTAGTTATCCACAAGACTGGGACAGAATGCTCCCAGCAGTGCTGTTTGCTTACCGGGAAGTTCCCAATGAACACACTGGGTTTTCTCCTTTTGAGCTCCTTTATGGTGCTCCACCACGAGGACCCATGTCAATGATAAAACAGCTACTGTCAGGTCCAGAAATAGCCCCCGAAGTTCAGTCATCTTATGACTATGTGGTTAACCTGCGTCAGAAACTTCTTGAGGCTTGGCAAATTGCTGTAAATTCTTCTGAAAAGGCAAAAGAAAAAGCTCGGTCCCTTCAAAACCGACGGAAAAAGCTTAGACAATTACTGCCAGGGGACAAGGCTTTTGTATTGTTACCAACAAGACAAAATCGCCTTCTTATCTCTTGGAGGGGACCATATAAAATTATGTCAAAACTCACAGATGTTGACTATATTCTTGACGTTGATGGCAAGAATAAAACATTTCATGTCAATATGCTAAAGGAATTCCATGATAGACCTGCATATCTCAAGCCTATTTTTGATGTTTTGGACGAATCCTCTGATCGTCCTACGTCATATTCCTCCTTATCTGTTATTCAGGAAGAAGCTACTGCATTCCCTGACATACCCTTACCTCTTCCTGCAATATCACTGCAGCCTTCAGAATCGTGGTTAAATGTTTATATCTGTCCTGATCTGTCTGCTGCTCAACAAACTCAAGTCCTTGCAATTCTTGAGTCCTATCAACAAGTCCTGACTGATATTCCTGGTCAGACGTCTATCATTTCTCACGATATTAAACTCACAGATAATCGTCCTATTCACTTGAAACCTTACCCTATCCCTATTCACTTTCAGGATCGGGTCGATAAGGAATTGGATGAGATGCTAAAACTTAATATCATTTCACATTCAGAGTCACCATATTCTTTCCCGATGGTCATCATCAGAAAAAAGATAAGAGTATTAGATTATGCATTGATTTCCGTAGACTCAATAGTATAACAGAGTCGGACGCAGAGCCAATGCCAATTCTTGAGGAATTATTAGCAAAACTTTCGGAAGCTAACTATTTTAGTAAATTTGACCTATCCAAGGGGTATTGGCAGGTACCTCTCACTGAAAGAGCCAAACCTCTCACGGCTTTTGTTACTCCTAAAGGTCTCTTTTATTGGAATTTCGTGTGCTTTGGCTTGGTGAATGCACAAGCTACCTTTGTCCGCATGATGAGAAAACTTTTTTCTCACAGATCTGATATTATCTCTTATATAGATGATATTTGTTTGTTCCACAACTCTTGGGACGAACATGTTTCTGGACTTAAATCTCTACTCGAGATTCTTCAGTCACATGGTCTTACTGCAAAGCCTTCTAAGATTCATATAGGGTTCCACGAAATCTCCTTCTTAGGTCACAGAGTTGGACACGGATTTCTCAAAACTGAAGACAACACTATTTCCAAAATTCTTAATTTGTCCATTCCTCGGACAAAGAAACAAGTAAGAAGCCTCCTGGGTCTTGTCCAGTTCTACAATAAACTTATGTCACATCTGTCTTCCATTACTTCAGTTCTGTCTGAGTTGACTACAAAAGGCTCTCCTAATAGGATTGTCTGAACTGAGCACTGTGACAGAGCTCTAGCCCATTTAAAAGAATTCTTCTCATCTGAGCCTATATTAAAATTACCTGATCCAAAATTAATTTTCATCCTCAGAACGGACGCTTCACAGTATGGGATCGGTGGCGCCTTAATGCAGGAGGTGGATGGAATACTTCATCCAGTTCTCTATATCTCGCGTAAGCTCTCTCAAACTGAATGCAGATACCCCATAATTGAGAGAGAGCTTCTAGCAATCGTCTGGTCGGTGACCAAACTTCAGCGATACCTTCTTGGGTCTCGTTTCATTATTGAGACAGACCAGAAGGCTCTCTCATATTTACAGAGTGCAAATATGAAAAACCCAAGGGTCGCAAGATATGCGATAAACTTACAAGCATATGACTACATAATCCACCCAATTAATGGCAAGTCCAACGTAATGGCTGATGTACTATCACGTTACCCACAGACAGATAATACAGATTCTCAAGCATTTGGCATTGTGTAGAATAAATTAATGATTATACACTGACCATGGCACAGAGCTGAACCTCTTCATCTACCATTGGATTTGAATCACGATGTCGAGAGTACCCACAGATATGAGGTGCTTGATAGTCATTTCCGGACTTTTTGATATGACATTATCAGACATTGTCACATACTTCTCCAACTCACTATTTCAAGATGATGAACACATCATAGACATTATCACATGGACATAATTAAATTTACAGTTTTTTTCCTGTTTTTTCAAAAAGGTTTAATATCATTCAATTAGCATTTTAAATTGATTCATCATTTAATTATGTCATTGAACTTCTCCATGTTATCATGCATCACAATTTTATTATCATATTTCATCATTTGACATCTTCATTTAGGTTTTTTCATGTTCTGACATCTTTTCAATGGACCATTAATCACATCTATCATGGACTTGACTTTTACTTCGCGTTTTGTGAAATGGTCCTTGGTTGGTCATCCTCCTGTGAGGAAAACTTTCAGTTTTCGCTGGGGGGCGGGGTAGTGTTACCACTCATTTTGCGCGCAGTCTTGCTAAGGCATCGCTGTGCGCAGCTGAGAGGTACACACAACGGCATCCGTGCTAAAAGCTAGCTATTTGTTAAAGTGTGACCTATATGTAAATTAGTGTATGACGTAGGCAATGTCTGCGGCGAAAAACGAACGGTTAATGTTCGGGGGTACTGGCATTCGATGTGTTCGTCCTAATGGACAGTGTGTGTTTTAGGAGTTCCTTACTGGGGTCCTACATTCTATTCATTTATTGTCAGATTATCTACTGACACTACTTCAAGAATGTGTGTTTGAGTTATGTGTGGCAAGACGGCAGACAGAAGGTAGTACGTAATTGTGTAATTCATATTAACATTCATGACAATGTCATTTTGGACTAATTGCAGACAGTTTGACATCTAACGGCACAGCTGTATAGTTCATCAGTGCTTACTGCCAGAGATAATATATTTATTATGGAGCATCATTTGTTATTCAAATGTCTCAATGTGTGAAGTACCCAGTGTTGTAAATATCGTCAATTAAAGATCGTGTTAATTGTACGATGGACTGAGCGTACTTATTTCAAGTTGGTCTGACTGCATATACATTTGAATGTTAATCATGCCAATCCACGACATAGCGACATGTGTTACCGATAACTTTTACAACTACCAATAAACACGAGGTAACAAGTAGAATATTGCTACTGGCGACTGTTCTGCTTCCAGTTTTAACGACTTTATGAATTAGTATTTTAAAAGTGTTTCTTGGATGGCTTTGTTCTCAGTTAAATTCAGAGGAGCGAGACCCGCAACAGGTCGCCACAAGTTTAGCTTTAAAAAAGTTCATATGTCACTGGAGTAATCGAACTGGGTCGGCAAGGCTCTATATATATTCTATTGCTGCGTAATGGCTGCTTAAATGCTGCCTAATTGCTGGGATGCGAGGTTTGAAAGATCACTCTGGATACAAATAGAAAAAACATGAAATGCAATGAAATCATATTAAAATCTAACGCGCGATACATTTACAGTTAGACTATTTTCTGCACTCGCGTCTTCAATTCATAAATCAAGAAAAAAACTCTCCGTGAGGTTAATAATTTTAAAAGCACATCTATCTATATAGAACTAAACTGTATTAAAGTCACAATTCCCTTAACAGTTGCAAAATTAATTTACGCGGCTATTGTATTAGGAAATTAACCTATAGATGTAACATTTAGTTTGCACTGGAACTTTGAAAATGGGTTTATTTAATAAGTTTAAATTTACACCACAATCCAGTGAAATAAAAAATGAAATAACTAGACCACTGATCACTCGAAGCTAATGTATAAATTACCGTCTGCACAGAAAAGAATTCACTCCAATAGCCAACAATTTAGATGAAATCTAGCAGGAATTTAACTATATACTAGTGAATCTTAGAATGCTGTCAGAAGGAATGATAAAGTTGCCTTTTTCAGATTCTGTATATATCTAACGGGAATGTAAGTTAAATGGGTCGTGTGAAAATTTCGCGCCTCTTCAGGTCCCAGGGAAAGTCGAAGTTATTTAGCCGCCATGGTAACCGCGATGGCCCGACTGGCTTCCGATCTTCGTTCGTCTCAGGCTGCTCGCGCGAGGATGGGAAATTTCTGCGAGACTAGCCTCGTTCGCGGTGAGTTTCCTGATTCCACAGATCGTATCCGCTACGCTGAGCGCTCCGTCTCTCCCGTTCCATAGTCTTTCGGGCAAGCCTGCCGGTTGACACAGAGGTGCGAAGTCTGCAAGAAGCTTTTTTCTGACCGCTCGTGTCCATCTTGCGAACGGTTCAGTGTTCGCACGGAGATGCTAAATTTCTACTTCTCTGTTCTGGGGATCGTCTTTGACTGCTTTGATCATAGCCGCTACTCTTCGTTGATGAAAAGTTACAACAATACTGATGTTCAGGGGTTCTAATGTTATGAAAAGCTAAAGTCCCTTTAATCATCCATCAAATCAGGGAAAATTCACTTGTCAAACTAGACGTACGTCACACGGGGAAATACAAGCAAACAAGTTGCTTCATAAAAGACAAGAATGGAAAACTGCTCAGCAATATAAAAGAGCAAATGAAGAGGTGGACAGAATATTTTGAGGACCTTCTCAATAGGCCAGTTCCACAAAAAACCCCAGTCATCCAGCCAGCAGAAGAAGAGCTACAAATTAACGGTGAAAGACCAACGAAGGAAGAAATAAAAAAAGTCATGAAGCTTCTAAGAGATGGAAAAGCGTCTGGACCTGATGGCATTCCAGCAGAGGCTATCAAAGCAGATATCGACACGGCTACAGAAATGTTATATAAATTACTTGGTAAAGTCTGATAAAAGGAAGAAATACCAGCAGAATAGAAGGAAGGATACCTGGTTAAGTTGCCTAAGAAGGGAAATTTACAAGAGTGCACAAATTATAGAGGAATAATGTTACTTTCAGTGCCAGGAACAGTATTAAACAGGATCATCCTTGAAAGATTAAAAGAGTCCATCGACAAGAAACTGAGAGACGAACAAGCAGGTTTTCGACAAAACAGATCTTGTACAGACAAGAAAACCACTTTGAGATTAACAGTTGAACAAAGTCTGGAATGGAATTCACCACTATACATCGGATTTGTAAACTACGAAAAGGCATTTCTCAGTGCAGACAGAGAATCCCTTTGGAAATTGATGAGGCATTATGAAGTTCCCCTGAAGATCATTAATTTCAATAAAGAAAACATATGAAGACATGACATGCAGAGTTCTTCATGAAGGACAGCTTACAGAACCGTTTGGGATAAGAACAGGAGTGCGACAGGGATGCCTCTTGTCTCCATTTCTTTTCTTACTAGCAATAGACTGGGTTACAAGAACATCGACAACACACAACAGAAATGGAATACAGTAGACTCTGACTAAGCAGTTGGATGATCTGGATTTTGCTGATGACTTAGCTCTTCTGACCCATAACCGTAATCAGATGCAGGACTAATTGAAAACACTCGATGAGAGGTCACAGCAATTGGTTTGAAAATACACAGGGAAAAGACACAAATAATGAAATAAATGGTGGTAATGATAATAGGGTTGAACTTGAAGAAGCACCATTACAAGATGTAGAATCGTACACATATCTTGGCAGCAATATAGACAAAGTTGGAGGGACAGACAGTGATATCAAAATAAGAATACAAAAAGCAAGATGAGCTTTCATTGCGCTGTGAAATATATGGATATCAAGAGAAATCGGATTCAACACGAAAACAAGAATCTTCAACTCAAATGTGAAGTCAGTCCTATTGTATGGCTCTGAGACATGGAGAACAACAAAGACAACTACCAAAAAGCTACAGACTTTCATAAATGGATGCTTGCGTAGAATAGAGGGATTAAAATAGTATGACAAGGTTACCAACGTGGAACTGATGACAAGAACTAGACAAGTGCCAGTGGAACAAGAGATGAGAAGAAGACGATGGCGATGGATAGGACACACACTGAGGAAACCTGTTGATAGCATTACAAGGCAGTCCTTGTTCTGGAACCCCCAAGGCAAGAGAAGCAGAGGTAGACCAAGAAGCACATGGAGACGAGAGTTGGAAACAGACGTGAAAATGATGAGGAGAACATGGAAAGAACTTGAGATGATGGCACGTGACAGGAGGACTTGGCATGTGTTTGTTGAGGGCCTATGCTCCTTTGTGAGTGGAGGGTTATGAATGAATGAACAAACTTTAGATGCTTGGTACTCGCTGGTGATATTAGGTTGGGGTTCAATCTTCCAGTTCCACTGAAAAAAATACAAGTTTGAGAATAAGGTTGGGATACGCTAGATCAGAGGTACTCAATACAGTGTCTGTAGGCACCATTGTGTCCGTCAAGGCTTATTTGTATGCCCGCGGATGATATGTGAATGAAACAATAAATAAATAATTTTTCTTAAATTCTCAGACATTATAGTTTACCCTCAACTAACATTATTAGGTCTTTGCAATAAAATTTCAAAATCTCTACCAATATACATTCCTAACTATGAACAGTTGATCACTGACATGCAGTGCCAGAGATCACACTAATTATACCAACACCCTCTCTATAAATCTAAAATGTGCCTGCGGTGCAAAAAAAAGTTTGAGGACCCCTGGTCTAGATCATCTATACTAGAGACATATATATATATAGAATCGCACGTCCGCACATAACACAAGCGATACATTTTGTACCCTTCAGCTGACCAATGAGCACAGGCGGACTGACAGTTCTCCGGCTCCTGGGCAAAACGGGTCATTGGCCTCTGAATACTAATTCCACATTAATAAATCATGCAGTGTAAGATAATTACGGCTGCGGGTCCTCGGGCAGCGCCAGAAAAGTCCAGAGATCAGTCCGCCTCTGCCAAGGAGCATATCTTCATCACATATGTGAACACTTATTTATAGAACACGCATGCTTTACAATCTTTTCATGGTGCACAGAACGTTAAGAGAAAAAAAAATTCGAAACTGGCTTGGGTTAGTGTTAAGATTGGTGTTAGAGATTATTATTTTTATTTGAAAAATCTGGAAACAGGGATTGGGGTTAAGGTTAAGGTTAGCGTGAAGGTTATTATGTTTTTTAATTAGTCGAACTGACACGACAGACATCAATAACCACTTGGCCAAAATGGCGGCTTGTCTTTGTAATTCTAAAATTCTATCCAATATTCTTTTTAAATGAACATACATTTACCTTCAAATCGCTGGTGTCGCCGTGGCAAATAGCGAAAACGTCTGAACTGGCAACCATCTCCTTGAAAGTGTCTCTGACGTCGGTCTTTGTCCAGTTTAGTTAGTTGGCCATGTCAAAGACTGTGGCATTCTTACTAGCGTATTCAACAGGCAGCTTGTGTACTGGACTGTAAAGAAATTGCGAATGTATTGTTAGAAAAAATATTCACGTGTTTAGCAGAAGAAGCAAATAATAAAAATAAACGTGTATGTTGCAGGTGCTCGTGAGAAATAAAAATATCATCATTAAGCGAAGTACGTTGCAAGTGTGACGGTCCTTTATTTTCTTTACACTCTGGTCAAGACACCCAAGTGTATGCCTCCTGTTGTCTTTCCCGCCGGCGCTGCGAATGGAACCCACTCCACCTTGGTTGCAACTTTTAACTTCACTCCTGATTTTATCCATGCTGTTAGCTGGAGGCAATTGTTAAAGTAACCATTTAATAAACAGTGCTGATGGTAAAGTACCTCTTTTTCCAGCTAACAGCGACTATGGGGGGGACGGGGGGTGGGGGGATTACAGAGGCAAATGAGAGAGGGTGCCATAAGCAAAAATAGGTTGAGAACCCACGGTATATCTGTGGCGAAATGGATATTGGAAAGAAAATTAGAAAGTATTTTTCGGAAGTGGAAAAGAAAGCTAGCGAACCAGAGGTAGAGAAGGCACACGACAAGTCAGGTAGTTAACTGCACAGTTCTCGATGATAGTTGTAGAAGACAACTGATAGGAAAGTTGCCTTCTCGCTAGACATATTCTATGCTCCATTGGTGTTATATAAAAATGTGAGTGGAGCTCGTATTTATTCCCTACCAATTTTAAATTATTAATATTTCTTTGACCACACAACAAAATTATAACTGGAAATTTATACAATTCAAAACCTGCAGTTATAAACAAATGAGTGCACTTTATTGATTAATAATGTACAGTAACAAATTAGCACCTTACAAGATTTAACACAATTTAACAAAACGTATATTGTCACTGTTTAACAATTTTCATCATGTTATTGGCTTGGGTGCCTTGGTTTATGTTTTCACGATAAGTACTTGCTTGACACGTTGCAGTATCTGACTTTCTTCGGTCGTTAAAACATCTGGACACTGAAGATGCTATGCTTATGTCAGGAACAGTGTTGGTCCACTGTTAAACAGTTCACAATGTCCAAAATTGTGTCACGTTTTTCACCACTAGCTGAATCTGTTAAATATGACCAGGTTATGGCATCTGTGGTTTATAACCAAGACACCCCTCTGATGCTGACTGGCCACTGTTGATCATACTCATCATTTCTACAACACTGTCAAGAAGCTGTGGTTAAATCAGTCAAAAGGGGGTACGGCGTAAAACCTTTTTTTTTTATTTTTTTTATTTTTTTTTTTTCCTCGCTTGAGGTCGCATATTTTTTCCTCGCATGAGGTCGCATTATCCCCGCCCAAACCCGGCCCTGGTCAAGACCACATGTCCCAACACAAGAAGACCCAATGACAACATGTGTCACCGTAGTGATCTTCTGTGTTCTCACACAAGAGACCTAATGACACATGTATGTCACTGCACTGGTCCCTGTGTCTAGACACATGAACCTAACCAAAAGCCGGATATTAGGCCGTTGGGTTTGCTAGGAGCATTACAGTGCTCAAGCAGGAATTATAAGCGGTGATTTGGTTTTGGTTAAGAGGGAAGGTATGAAAAAATGGTTTAAGAAATAAGAATAGATTTGAATAAAGACTATTTGTCTTGCTAAAAGGGAAATAAGATGAGTGAAATCATGCTTTGATCAAAGGGAGAAGACTCTAGTTATTAAAGTCAGGGGAAGAAAGTGCTTAATTACACATAAGTAGATTTGGTGAGTTGGTAATTATGGTTTAGAAAATGTACATATAAGAATTGTATAGCAAGCTTTGGAGAAGACAATATAAGGTTAAGTCAAATTATGCAAAGGGAGACAACGGTTAATTACCTCCCTTATATGATTAAGTGAGTTGAGAAAAAAAAATATGCACGTGAAAAGTTTACCAGTACAACGGATGACACTTCACTGAGTTGTTTACACAGCGGATAAGCGTGAACATTTTTCAGCTGAGCGAAGAATAGGAGGAACCAATGAATTTACCGTAAACAAGGACAGATGAGCTAGTAATGATTTTATAGAGGAGAACACACTTAGACACGCTGTTGAGCGGTCGCATTTTTCGGAGGAAGCAGTCCTGGTTAAGGACGTAGAGTGGCAGGAATGTGTTTTCTGCCAGGCTCAAGTTACATTTCTGTGAGAAACAGAATGAATACTTCTGAAGAATCCTATAGACCTAGTTAGAGTAGTAGAATCTATTCACTTATGAAAGACAGAACTGTGTTTAAAATATAAGTTTAGTGATAAGGGGTGATAGTAAGAAAAATGAGTGTTGTGAGGATTCGGTGCCACCAAAGTAAGTAGGTCCTTTGATTCATAACTTTTGATAGACATTGAATAGAATTATTTCATAAGTTGAAATATGGTATTACAAGGTTAACGACGCTTACAACTAAGTGAGCGCAGAATAAGGAGAAACGAAGCTGAAGCTACAAAATTGACTATGATGTGAATAAACTGAGACTAAGTCAGCAGCTGAGAAGTTTTACAGAAGAACATGGATTTAATAGCCGTGTTGGGCTATTGTATAATGAATTTTGCAACATCAACTGCTACAAGTAAGATGAGTAAGCAATTGAAGTTTGATTGTATTTACAGGATGAAACATGAGCTCTCTAGCAGGTATAAGTATGAGAATACCGCAACAGGTGTACCCAATGTATTAATTTGCATATATGAGTTTTAAGATGATGGTATTTGAGTAAATTGAGTCAAATCTGACAGGATTAGTAGATGAAGGAAACCAACTCAGGAAAGAGTTGATGAAAGGCTTGGGAAAAGCCAGAATAAATATAAAAACCTTAAGGGAAGAAAATAGGTATAAACCATATCTGTTGGTGTTCTCAGGTAGAGAGCTATATATATATATATATATATATATATATATATATATATATATATATATATATATATAGGTACATGTATATATACCCAGGAGGAATGGGATCTACAAGAGATAGTTAGAAAATGTTTGTACCTGGAATTAGTACCACATGCCTCTGTTATGATGAACTTATATGATGTAAATAAACTGTTTGTTTTGATGGAACGTTGCTCAAGTTGGGTTCAGTCTCTAAAAGGTTGTGGAGTGCTAGAGTAAACAAGATACTGGACATAAAGAAACTAACTACTATACGAAGCTGTCACTTAAGTAACATCATAAGAAGGGATGGAACGAGTTTAGGTTGGAAGTTTTGAGAGAATATCATCCAGGAATCAATAACTCTGGCGGTGAGGGCCAGTATTAAGATATACTCTTACTTGGAAGATAGGTCAATGGATCAAATTGACAAATAGAAGGTAGACAACTAGGCCTTCCCCAGTCACCTAGTTTACTTTAAAAGAAGAACCACCACAGTGACACATTTAAGAGTTTTGACATCAAAGACATTTTCTAAACCCAACTATGAATACTTCCCTTTGGCTTAGCGTTTTGCCAAAGTTAGCAAAATTGTTTTCCCTATAATACATCGACAAAATGTACCGAAATAAAAGATAAGAAAGAAAAAGAGATGGCGAACTCTTTGAGCAGAGCACCCAATAGCAAGCCTTAAAAGAAATGTAAGCTTTTATTGCTAGCGTTTGTCAGTCCTAACAAGGACTTCTAGCTGAGCCAATGCTGTCCAAAATTGAGGTTATGTAGTGATGGACGCCATCTTTCTTTGGAAGGGTTTATGTTAAGCATAACATTAATTTTAAATATTCATTAATTTTAAATGTATATTTATTCACTAAAATATTTTGTAAGCTTATAGACATACCCTCAAGACAGAGCTGTACTTCGAAGTCTGCGTCTGTTGGAAGCTTCGATCAATGCAAATCGCTGACAATAACGTTAAGTTGTGGCTCCTTCCCACTTATCTTGTTGTGTTTTTTATTAAGGCTTCTAACTTTAACAGTCGGCCCTCTGGATATCTTCTCAGCTCGGTCAGATATTGAAGTGATTTCAAGAAGTAAGGAACTGTGTCTGAGAACGGTCTTATATACCTAATCTCAGGTCTAACCCTTGCTTTCTCAGAGGCCCGTGACTTAGTTCACTTTTCTTCTGGTAAATCTTCGTGGGATTTCAATGCTATTGTGCGAATTTACCTACAAAATCGTCCTTTCCTCGTCAAATACCAAAGATAATGATTTCCCACTACTATAATTACATGTATTTGTAGTTGTAGTTCAAATCCCAAAAGAAATATCCTGTTCAGGGCATTAACCACAAATTTATAGCAGAATTTCTGTTGTTCATTCATTCATAACCCTTCACTCCCAAAGGAGCATAGGCCTTCAACAAACACATGCCAAGTCCTCCTGTCACGTGCCATCATCTAAAGTTCTTTCCACGTTTTCCTCATCATTTACACCTCTGTTTCCAGCTCTCTTCTCCATGTGCTTCTTGGTCTACATCTGCCTCTCTTGCCCTGGGGGTTCCAGAAAAAGGATTGTCTTGTAATGCTATCAACAGGGTTCCTCAATGTGTATCCTATCCATCGCCATCGATTTCTTCTCATCTCTTGTTCCACTGGTACTTGTCTAGTTTTTGTCATCAGTTCCACGTTGGTAACCTTGTCATACCATTTTAATCCCTCTATTCTACGCAAGCACCAATCTATGAAAGTCTGTAGCTTTTTGGTAGTTGTCTTTGTTGTTCTCCATGTCTCAGAGCCATACAATAGGACTGACTTGACATTTGAGTTGAAGATTCTTATTTTCGTGTTGGATCCGATTTCTCTTGATCTCCATATATTTCCCAATGCAATGAAAGCTCCCCTTGCTTTTTGTATTCTTAGTTTGATATCACTGTCTGTCCCTCCAACTTTGTCTATATTGCTGCCAAGATATGTGTACACTTCTACATCTTGTATTGGTGTTTCTTCAAGTTCAACCCTGTTATCATTAACTGCATTTATTCTCATTATTCTTGTCTTTTCCCTGTGTATTTTTAGACCCAATTGCTGTGACCTCTCATCGAGTGTTTTCAATTTGTCCTGCATCTGATTACGGTTATGGGACAGAAGAGCCAAATCATCAGCAAAATCCAGATCATCCAACTGCTTAGTCAGAGTCCACTGGATTCCATTTCTGTTGTGTGTTGTCGATGATCTCAAAACCCAGTCTATTGCTAGTAAGAAAAGAAATGGAGATAAGAGGCATCCCAGTCGCACTCCTGTTCTCATTCCAAACGGCTCTGTAAACTGTCCTTCGTGAAGAACTCTGCATGTCATGTCTTCATATGTTTTCTTTATTAAATTAATGATCTTCAGGGGAACTCCATAATGCCTCATCAATTTCCAAAGTGATTCTCTGTCTACACTGTCAAATGCTTTTTCGTAGTCCACAAATCCGATGTATAGTGGTGAATTCCATTCCAGACTTTGTTCAACTATTATTCTCAAAGTGGCTATCTGGTCTGTACAAGATCTGTTTTGTCGAAAACCTGCTTGTTCATCTCTCAGTTTCTTGTCTATGGACTCTTTTAATCTCTCAAGGATAATCCTGTTTAATACTTTTCCTGGCACTGATAGTAACATTATTTCTCTATAATTTGTGCACTCTTGTAAATTTCCCTTCTTAGGCAACTTAACCAGATATCCTTCCTTCCATTCTGCTGGTATCTCTTCCTTTTCCCAGACTTTACCAATTAATTTATATAACATCTCTGTAGCCGTGTCGATATCTGCTTTGATGGCCTCTGCTGGAATGCCATCAGGTCCAGACGCTTTTCCATCTCTTAGAAACTTTATGGCTTTCTTTATTTCTTCCTTCGTTGGTCTTTCACCGTTAATTTGTAGCTCTTCTTCTGCTGGCTGGATGTCGGGGGGGTTTTGTGGAGCTGGTCTATTGAGAAGGTCCTCAAAATATTCTGTCCACCTCTTCATTTGCTCTTGTATATTGCTGAGCAGTTTTCCATTCTTGTCTTTTATGAGGCAACTTGTTTGCTTGTATTTCCCTGTTAGCTTCTTTGTGCTGTTATACAGTTCTCTCATATTTCCTTTGGCTGCAGCATCTTCTGCCTCTCTTGCCAACTCCTCAATATACTTCCTCTTGTCTCTTTTGATACTTCTTTTTACTTCTTTGTTTGCTTCTGTGTACACTTCTTGAGCCTTGGCTTTGGAACTTCTGGTTTTGCTTGTGTTTAAATCTGCTTTCTTGTTTTTTTTCTGTCTTTTATCTTATTGATGGTTTCTGTTGTTATCCATGCTTTTTTGTTGTCGTTCCCTTTTCCCCAGTATTTCTTCACATGTCTCTTTCCATACAGTTTTGATTTGCTGCCAATAGTCTTCTGTATTCTCTACATCTTCCAGCTGTTGGAGCACTTGGGATTTGTTGGATATTGTGATCGCATATTTGTCTCTTGTTTCTTGATTTCTTAGATGTCCTACATTAAATCGTTGTCTATAATTTTGCATTGTTGCAAATCTCTTGAGTTTCATTTTTACTTTGGCTATCAGAAGGTGGTGATCTGATGCCACATCTGCTCCTCTATATACCTTTACATCCTGCAATGATGATCTAAACTTCTTGTTTATGCATATATGATCAATCTGATTTTCTGTTCTATGGTCTGGTGATATCCATGTTGCCTTGTGTATTCTCTTGTGTGGAAACATGCTTCCTCCTATAGCCAGTTGATTTGAAGCACAGAAGTTTGAGAATAGTTCCCCATTTTCATTCATTATTCCTAGCCCATGTTTTCCCATGACTTCTTCAAATCCGGTGTCGACTGTACCTATCTTTGCATTCATGTCACCCATGAAAATTGTGATGTGTCTTGTTTTTACCTTTTCCATAATTTCCTGTAGTCTAGTATAAAATGCTTCTTTCACAGACTCTTCTTTGTCGTTAGTTGGTGCATAACATTGGATGACATTTACATTTATTTTCTTTTTAGCTGTTTTAAAACTAGCTGTTATTATTCTGGGTCCAACAGCTTCCCATTCAATGAGTGCTTTCTGTGCTTCATTAGATAACATAAGAGCTACCCCTTCACTGTGGTGTGAACTTTCGTCTTCATGTCCTGAGGACAGCACCAATTCACCTGTGATGAGTTTCTTCTTGTCTACCCCCTTCCACTTTGTTTCACACATTCCCAGAACCTCGATTTTATATTCCCTCATTTCTGCTGCTACTTGTGCCACTTTCCCTTGTTCGTTTAATGTCCGAACATTCCAGGTGCCAAATCTGGAAGTTGTCCTAGAAGAAAGAAGGTTAGTCATCAATACAGATTCCTTTCGGCTTTCTCTGTGTTGCATCATACGCCTCCCTGCGAGAGGACCTTCCCATGTCTTGGATGGCTGTGTTTTATGTTCCTTAATTGACTTGTCCATATTTGTTGAAGTTTTTTGCGGTTTAAATTGTTTACAGGATGGGTTAACCAGCCCCATGCCCAACCCTCCTTAGTCGCTTTCTACGACATGCATGGAAGGGAACAGTGTTACCATTCTTTGCTCCCCTTTCGGGCCCCGGTAACACACGGGTGAGACTTTATGTTGTGCAATTCATCATTTATCATTAAGACACTAGTGGCAATCCCAGAGTGCCTTGCCAGTGTTATGACAGTATATCATCGTCATTATGTCCCTTTTTGCTCACAATGGTGCATAGAGCCAACTCTGCAGATATTCTCCAGGAAACCTGCGCCAAAGGAGCCATGGCCCTTACAGTATTAGTTTATGCAGTAATTGGTTTTACTTGATGAGTTTGCCAGTAATCGTGCATTCTCATCAACATCATTGTTATGATTAAAGTTCATAACGATTGTGTCGGTATAATAGGTAGCTCAACAGGGCTCCTTGTTTGTTTATTTTATACGGAGTCACTTATTAATACAGGAAGTGACGTCATGCCGATATGGTTGTTTGGCAGACGTGAAACTTAAAAAGCAGAAGTTAAGGGATCGTCTGCTGTGTTCTTCTACCATTGTGTGTCATGGCAAGTGGACGTATGTGTTTGAGCTCCTGAATTTCAGTGTAAATCCCTGTGTTATTCTATCACTTATACATCAGGATCTTCTGTAAGGTGTATCTAGTTATCTGCATTTACAGGGAGTATAGCTTCTCTGTGTCGAGTGTGAATATATATTAAAAATGTCGAGAATGAAAAGGACAGCTTTCCAGACATGAACGGACTGCCTAACGTTATATCGACGTTTGCACATTAGGCCTGAACTGTATTGAATTTGGAGCAGCATTGAAGTATTAATAAAAATGTATGCCGTCCACTTCGTCCGTTGTGGCTCAAATGAGTATGACTGATGTTGGCTTGTTTCGGTGTCTGATATGTCTTCTACCCTAAAAGTGATCTTGGCCACAGGAACCATCCTGTCATTACATATTAATATTAACAATATAAAAGACACGTAACAATCATGCTCCCGTTCGCTCCCGATGGAGCATTGAGTGTGGCTGTTCACTTATGAGGAAGCACAAAGTTAAATGGAGACCCAAAAATATTACGAAGAAGAGAACTGGAGACATATATGAAATGAATAAAGAAGAAATGAAATGACCTTGAACGGATGTCACTGGACAAGAAGGCTTGGCATAAATTTGTTGAACGCCTATGCACCTTGTGGAGCTAATAGGGAAAGATGATACTGATTCTTTTTTATTTGGCGTACCGGTATGCTGATTTTCAGTCCTCGTTGGACACAAAGGATGACATTAGACAACAGAAAAGAAAATGTAAGTGATAGGCTTACCGGGAATTGAACCTAGGACCAACCTAACGGCGCCATTGCCTTGCTGTGACAGTACATCGTGAAAGGACGCTCTGCTAATTTTGGGGGTGCCTCTATTTTTTGAGACACTGTCTATAATGTGTTTTTTATTTTAGCGTATTATTATATTTTGGGTCAGCATCTATTTTTTGAGTCTTTCTTTGTATTTTTTTTTTTCCTTCATAAAACGAAGTACTTTGTAATATTATTAACTTGTTTCCACGGCTCAAGTCTTTGAAGTCACTCGCTGTCCTTGTAAACCTGAAGAGTATTATAAGAACTTATATTTTTTAAACAGTAACCAAAATTTACCGTGATAACGGCTAGGGATTCCGTGTAAGAATTTATGATTTAGATATAACGTGACACAGTGAAAGCGAATTGGACGGCTTATCAATGGAAACTTACGGTTACGTGTGATTCAACCACTGCGGATTTTAAAGCCTTTGTTGTTGTTTTTTTTTTAAAATAAAGTTTTGCCTCGTTTTGGCGAGGCGCGTCCCGTTCAACCTAGTCGGTTATATTAGGGCGCATGTCCAAATATAAAAGACCCTTTGTTGTTATTTATGTCTCAGAGCCATACAATGAGACTAAATGTGTGAGTTGAGAGATTGTTATATTTGTGTTGGACTCGGTGTATTGTAATGTCCATACATGCCACTATGCAATATGAAAAATCCTTTTGTTACATCATATATTAATGTGTGCTGGAGGTGGTGGGTAGGGAGTTATAGTCGTGATTGAGCTCTCAAGGGGCCTTGTCAAACAGATCATGACAACTTTAGTTTAGGCAGCACTATGTGCCGGTCAAAAATACAGAGTCGGAAGTAAGATTTCTCTACATTAAAAGAAACTTTGTGTTATACATATTTACAGACGCGGATTTGAGCCTAATGTACATTTATTTATACCTTGAAATATATAAATGCAAATTTCTATAACAATAACTATTGCCAGAAATATTCTCTATGGAATTTAAAATCCTTTGCAATTTATGTCTTTTTTGCAAATGTTTTAGAAATATTTTTAATAAATAACAACTTAATGTTTTAAATGTTTTGACTTTTCTTCGCACATAAATTGCTTCCCTTGATAATAAAAATTACGTCCCTTAGATTATACTCATATAATTGTGTCTTAACGAAACAGTATGAGGGGGGAAATGTGATGGTGGAAAATTGATATGAGTTCCCAGATTCAAGGTCTGGCTGTCTATGAAATACAGAAAGTTAGATAAAAGTCAGTGACTTTACCTGCTTGCTGTACATGAGTTGTAAGAAAGTGCTAAATATCACTCAACAGGATTACATTTAATGTTAATCCCAAGATAAGCCCTTGCCAAAACAAAAAGGCAACCCCAGCTAAGTTTGAAGATATGCGCAAGAGATACACGAAGAGTAAAGTCAAGGATTATGGGAGGACGGAGATGTCGAGTTGTTCCCTAAGTTTATGCGAAAAGATGTTCTTACAATATCAGGTGGAAATAGTCATGATATTGATGCCCCTTAACGGAATGGGTTCAGTTCGAATCGGAGGCCTAATAGTCAAGAGAAGGATACCACTTGAGAGCCATGACCCAAGCGGGACTGCTGCCATAAAATGTCAAGGATGATCAGTATAAGATGTAATATTTCTACAGAGTGACTGACAAGTGAATCTCTTCTTTTGCAAATGTTTTTTTTTTCAGCACTTAAACTTACTTAATAAACATGAGACATATATCAAGTCAAGGAGCAATTAAGGCAATTTGACATTTGACAAATACGTTGTAAGTTTTTTAACGGAAACAAAACAAAATAAACTAAATTCTAAAATGGCCAATAAAATCAATGTAACAAGAGAGACTAAAAACTGTTGCCCACTATGACGTCACGTGCCTGATCTCCCCCCTGCGTTGTAGTTTTACAATATTTTTTAAAATAAATCAAAAATTAAATAAGATATCAAAAATCAGATCAGACATCAACATGTGACACATCACTTTATGTAATCAAATAACAGGTAATTCTCTGTATTGTGACGTTTGTTTCGTATAAAGTAAGTGGATAAATGAAGAAATACATATGTAAAAATAGCAAGCAACTTTTCAGACACTCTGTATAATCACGTGTCTAATTATCTAGGTCACATGTCGTATAGTTCCTACGGGTCTTTGAAGAGACCATGAAAGAAATAGGACTATTGTACATTCAGCCATGACGTTCAATGTGCCTACTACAAGGTCATGAATGGAGATGACAAACTCCTCATATAAAACAACTTACTACATAAACCGCTGCTGCGAGAGCATGTAACTGCCTCGTGCAGGCTTCCTGCGGGACTAACTACATTGGTGACTTGGTGCAGGCTTCCTGCAGGACTAATTACAGTGGTGACTTGTTGCAGGCTTCCTGCGGGACTAACTACAGTGGTGACTTGGTGTAGTCTTCCTGTGGGACTAAGAACAGTGTGACTTGATGTAGGCGTCCTATGGAACTAACTACAGTGGTGACTTGGTGAAGGCTTCCTACAGGACTAACTACAGTGGTGACTTGGTGCAGGCTTTGTGCGGGACTAACTACAGTGGTGACGTGGTGCAGGCTTCCTGCGGGACTAACTACATTGGTGATTTGGTGCAGGCTTGTTGAGGTACTACCAAAATAGTGATGACTTGGTGAAGGCCTCCTGCAAAACAAACTACAGTGGTGTTTTGATGTAGGCTTCCTGCGTGACTAACTACAGTGGTGACTTGGAGCAGGCTTCCTGTGGGACTAACTACAGTGGTGACTTGGTGTAGGCTTCCTACCGAAATAACTGCGGTGGTGACTTGGGGAAGGCTTCCAGTGGGGATAACTACAGTGGTGACTTGGTGTAGACTTCCTGTGGGACTAACTACAATGGCGACTTGGTGTAGGTTTCCTGCGGGACTAACTACAGTGGTGGATTTGTGTAGGCTTCCTGTGGGAGTAACTACAGTGGTGACTTGGTGTAGGCTACCTGCAGGACTAGCTACAGTGGTGACTTCGTGCAGGCTTCCTGCGGACTAAATACAGTGGTGGCTTTATGCAGGCTTCCTGCGGGACTATCTATAGTGGTGACTAGGTGTAGGCTTCCTGCGGGACTAACTGCAGTATTGACTCCATGCTTGTCACAGAATGGATTGATGCGACCCCTTCTTCTTCCTAATCTCTGTTTTACTACGGCAGTAATCGGTACATTTGTGGTTTTAACGACTTTTGTTTGTTTCTGTTTGTAGTGGGTCTACTAATTTGAGTACATCGTACTGACAACACGAATACATAAGGACATTGTCACCACAGGACTTGAAAACTGGCAGAAGAACATGAGTCGCCTGGTAATGGGTCCACTATACACGTGGTACAATTTTTATTTAGTTCTTCACAAATTTCAAGCACTGCCAAAAAATGGAAAATCTTGAGCATCTATCTCCTCAAATAAAATGCATGGTCATTCCATAAGTATGTAAGCATGCATGTTGAAATATCATAAATATATTCGTCCTATCTATTCAGTTCTTGCAGTTGTACTAGTAGGTGCGTGTCAACCACGGACATCCAAGTAATGCAAACCCGAAACGTGAATTTATATTTTATTGAATAAAATACTTCTATATAAGGTGCGGAACTTCTTCATAAGTTCGGACCATCTTAACGATCATTGAAAAAACAAGTGACGGCCTTCGAAATGATGTTAATGTCACATAAAGGTACCAAATTACTCCATAACTCCGAGAGCTCGAAAAATACGTCTAGCTTGGATGAATGAAGTATACGAAAGGCCCAGAATATTAACCGTTAAAATAAATTAGTGCCACCGAGTTACGTCATTGACAACCGGTGACGTATCAACGTATAAGGCGTTCAATAAAAGTTAAAGATCATGCAAAACATGCATTATCACAAATAGACATATCTCCTCAAATAACAATGGCTATATGCCTGCGTGTGGCAATATACCATGACATATTAACTTTATTCCTTAACAGTGGTACAGATTTTATTGCGTGCTTTGAATTGTCGCACTTTCTTTCTTTCTTTCTTTCGCTGCTAAGTAGCAGATATTTTGAATCTACATTCTTTCGCTACGTTCAGTAGATTGTGTCTTGTCTGTTTATCTGACACTCCTTGTGGATGACAATACTAAATATTTGCAGGAGCGACTGAGAGAACATTATCGACAACTAAGCTGGTTAATCGCAGGGGCGACAGATATTAGTCCACAGATTAACACGTACATCGAACCAGCGCAATCTGCTTAATCACTGATAAGTCACGGGTGCGTCTCCGCTAAAATTGTAAAGAGGCGGATTTTGTATATGCTCAAGCAAGAGATAAGACATTACGTTAGCGAAAGTAATAAGGGTTACATCTGACACACGTTGTCATATGAGGTTAACGACATGTTCGCGAATCTGTACGCAAGGCATCGTATGTCTTATTGCCATATATGGTAATAAGTGACCTTTTGCTTTAAGCACCTTATTTCACGTGGAATATTTTGAAAGTACTACCCCCTATCCCGCCTGTTTGAAAATGATTGATGCTTTTGGTTAGACCCCATAACAAACAGATGCGTGGGAAGGCAGTGAATATAACCTGACGCTTTAGTCAGTCAAAACTACTGTGAAGATCGCTTGCCAAGACATCAGATCTTGCTAGAGTGAAGCCTAGAATTAAGAATTCCATTTTATCAGATCGGACACCTTTTATCTGAGTATTTATCAGGACCTTCAAAAACAGCCCAGGAAATCTATCATTTTTAATAAGAAAGGCGCTGTCTGAGGAAACTGAAGGAAATACACAAAGTCAGAGAGGGAACTTATTAAATTAACGACACCCCAGACGCGTGTAAGAGGCCGATTCAAGTCTCTTTTATTCACGTGAGTAAAAAGTCTGTGAGCCAGGAATGGCGTAAGTTGTGATTCTACATTCTTTATTTCTCATTACTAACATGTGAACTAACATATATACGTATATTGCCATGTGAATTTTAATATTTAAAAATCGCTAGTGGATGTCACAGTCAGTTGAGGCTGGCAACCTCAGCGTAAAGAATGATGATTCATGAACCACCACTACACGGGATGGTGATTGTGCTATATTGCTAGTTTCTTAAATAGAACTGAAAGCAAAAGGTAATCTCAGGTTCCATACGGACACTGATGGAAAGATGAAGAAATGATGTACATTTTAATTATAATACTTACAGTTTCAAACTAGTGTAAATGTCGGTGTTAACATATGCACTTTAAAATTAATGGAAGTTTCAAACTTTTCAATCCATGTAAACATAAGTGAAAACTTATTCAATTTATACTGTGAACACTTTTCAATCAGTGGAAATGTAAATGTAAACATATTCTATCTGAGCTATATACCTTTTCATTTAAATGTAAGGTAAAGCTAAAGCTATTCAATTTAAATGTAAAGAAAGTTTTATCCCGAGGGATTAAATTCAATTCTCATCGAGGGTAAATTGTGAGATAAATGGGATGGAAGAATAGAAGATGGGGGGGGGGAGGCACATAAGTATTGTCGGGAACTGAGGAGAACGTTTCGTTTCTATTCTTTATCATAGTTATTGATGGTATCAGCAGAAAGTACTATCTCTGGAACAAGAAGGGAACAGTGGCCTTAGCTTTAAGACGAGGGACCAACTTTGTAGATTTTCCTTGACCTTTCTGGGAAACGAGATACACCCTACAACCTTGACCAGCAACGATCGAGAGCAGTGTAAACAGAACCCATCAGCGGAGCAGAAACCCCTATTGGCAGCTAAGTAAAAAATATACGCTGCCAAAGTGAACCTTTTTCCATCGTCTCTATTACCAATCAATGATGAGACTTTTCTTCATAACTATTAAAATTATTTTCAAACTGTTAAAACTTAGGTGATTATTAAATTTTGTTATTTGTAAATTTACAAATTGAACTTCGATTTAATCATTTTAAAGTTACTGCATTTTTGTCTCAGTCAAATTTACTGTACACACTCTAAACTGAGCTATACCAGAATAATAAAAATGCCACTGAGTAATAAGGGGTGATGGCTTAAACGAGCTAAGATAACCATTACTTAATTCTTCACAAAAGTTGTCGTCAGATTCTAGAATTAACGTACTCAGCCATATTGCAGCATTGTTTTCGCTTATCTGAAGATCTTGTGAAAAATACTTTGTGGTAGAAGCGTCATTAACCTTCTATCTACATATCTGCCAAGAGAAATCTTGGTCCAACAGTGGCCCAAAACTCAAGAGTATCTAATATGGGTCTTCAGAGGTGTCTACCTTCGCACAAGATTACTCTTGGCAGAGTTGTAGATAGAAGGATAATGATGCTTCTATCTCAAGGTAATTCATCTGATATTTCCGAAGTCAAGAACAATGCTGCATTGGCAGGGCAATTGTTAACTTATATCGGTCCACCGCCTTTTATGAAGAATTAAGCAATTATTAATTTCAGCTCGTTCAAGCCCCCACCCTGATTTACTCAGGGGCATTCTTATTATTATGGTATAGTTTTGTTTAGAGTGTATTTAGTAAATTGACTGAGACAAACATGCAGTACATTCAAAATGACTAAATCGACGTTAAATTTGTATATTTACAAATTACAGATTTAATAGTCATTTAGGTTTCAACCTGATTTTAAAGAAATAAAAAATTATTTATAAAAAAAAGTGTATTATCACTATGGGATAGAAATGTGTAAAGGAGGTCACTTGACACATGGTTAAGTGGACCGGGCGATCTGCTAAACTTTATAGTTTCTGTTTTTGATGTGTCGATCTTATCTAAATATACAGATTGTAAAAACATACAACTCCGCCTATGCCGGTCCCAAGCCCGGATGAAAAAGGAGGAGGGCGGCCTGCATGGAGGCCGTAAGGAGGCAGCCCCTCCACCGTGCAAAGGCACAGCAGGCCAATCACCTGTTTGTCTTAAACTATGATTACAAGCAATATAAGAGAGAAAATAGGACTGATTCTAAAGGCGGCGAACTGGAACGGACTACGGACTACGACTTATGGAACATGGAACACAAGAAGTATAAATGGGAAAGAAGAGGAGCTGATGGAAGAGATGAGGAAAGCGAAACTAGAAATCCTGGCTATTACCGAAACAAAGAAAAGGGGAAAGGAGTCATGGATCTCGATGGCAACACTCTGCTATACAGTGGTGTACCCACATCTGAAAGAGCTAAAGGGGGCGTGGGTTGCATTGTGGCCAAAAACCAGAAAGATAGTATCAAGGGATGGAACTTTGTCTCGGAGCGCATTATGGTTGTAAAACTAAAAGAAGGAGAAACCATAGTCAACCTGGTCATAGTGTATGGGTCAAATGAGGATGAGAGATCAGAGGTCAAGGAAGAATTCTTCGAGCTGCTTCAAAGGGCAGTGGATGACTGCCTAGATGAAATTATCATGCTCGGAGATTTATATGCCAGAGTTGGAAATGACCATGCTAGATGGGGTGGAGTTATCGGAAGATATGGAGAAGATACTCTCAATGACAATGGAAAGCGACTCCTCAGATTCTGCAGTGAGCAGAATCTGATCATTACCAACACAAAGTTCCCCCATAAGCGCATACATGCATACACTAGGTGTGAACCAACAAAGAATGAGAAGTCAGTGATCGATTATGCCATTGTTAGGAGGAGCTCATTCAAATATGTCCGGGATGCTAGAGTCTGGAGGGGGCCAGAGATAGGAAGTGATCACTACCTGCTTACAATCAAAAGAACAACTGAAAGAGTTGCTCAGCCTAGGAACTGTCCAGCACCACGCAAGAAACCGAGTAAACGAACGGAAGAAATGAGCATTAAGACCTACAAGCTGAAAGAGCCAGAAATTAAGACCAGATATCAGGGGCTTATTGCTACAGCGGTGAGAAACACAGAACAACAACCTGATGACTTGGAAACCCTGTGGCTAAATTCAAGGACATCATAAAGACAGCTGCTGTAGAAGCATGTGGTGAAGTCCGACTTGGGAACAAGAGAAAGAGGACACCTTGGTGGACAGTAGAAGTCAAAGAGAAAATAAGAGAGAAGAAAATGGCATGGAAACAATACTTAGGAGCTAAAAACACAGCAGGACAAATAGAGAAATATAGAGAATATGTGATGCTCAGAACAGAAGCAAAGAACAAGGTGCTAGCAGCAAAACAGAAGTCCTGGGAAGAATTTGGAGAAAAGCTAGAAAAGGATGCGCAAGAAAACCAGAAATTGTTCTATAAGACCCTAAAGAACATGAGGAAGGAAAAACAATGCCCTCTTAAATTTATAAAGGACAAGCAAGGCAAATTGCTTACTGCCCCGAAGGAAGTAATGGAAAGATGGAAAGAATATTTCTCAGAACTCCTTGATGGTGAGCAAGGTAGAGCATCAGAAATGATAACCACTAGCACAGAAGAGGATACAAATGGTGATGAAGATGACATAAAGATGGAAGAACTGAAGGCAGCACTGGAGAAAATCAAGATGGGCAAAGCAGCAGGGCATGATGGTATAACACCAGAAATGGTTAAGTACATGGGAGCATCAGGCGACCTATTACTCCTAAGGGTTTTACAGGCAGCGTGGTGCAACAAGGCCATACCAAAGGATTGGGAGATTGCCATCATAACACCAATTTTCAAAAAGGGTGACAATCGACAATGTGGAAACCACAGAGGCATATCCCTTCTCAGTGTCCCTGGTAAAATCTACTCTAGAATCCTAGAGCAGAGACTCCGATGCCTAGCTGAGCCACAATTGGATGAAGCCCAGTGCGGATTCCGAGCAAACCGAAGTACTCAAGACCTAATCTTCACACTCAGGCAGCTGAGTGAAAAGGCCCTTGAATATAAGAGTGAGATCCATCTTTATTTCATAGATCAGGAAAAGGCGTTTGACAGGGTCCTATGGAGCAAACTTTGGGACTGTTTGGCAAGGAAGAACATTCCAGCACCTCTGATTCATGCTATACAGAGCTTCTACAAGTCTTGCAGAAATTATGTGAGGACAGCAAACCATAAGTCAGAAAAGTTCATGTCCACCACTAGTGTGACGCAAGGTGATATCCTTTCACCTTACCTTTTCATACTTCTATGGACGATGTCATCAAGGCATGTAAGGAGAGAACAAGAAAGTATTCAGTGGGGTACTGGAAGATGAGACAGGTCTATATTTCGGAGCTGGCATTTGCTGATGATGTTGCCCTGATTGCTAAATCAGAGACACATCTCCAATCCAACCTGCAAGTCTGGAAGGAAGAGCTGGAGAAGAGAGGGATGGTCATAAGCAGCTCTAAAACAAAATCCATGGTGATATCACGAGAAGAAAGAAAACATCAGATTAAGTTGGGAGAACAGGTCCTGGAGCAGGTCGACCACTTTAAATATCTCGGAGCTATTATAGACCGAAAGGGAGGCATCAAAGAAGAGTTGGCCACTCGAAAAGCAGCGGCTGGGAGACTTTTTCAGGCCATAAATCGAGGATTCCTCAGCAAGAAAGAGGTTGGTAAGAAAACGAAGATGGCTGTATACCGCTCCACCTATGTCCCAGTCTTGACATATGGATGCGAGTCATGGGCAATGACTACAACCCACAAAAGCCAGATCCAAACCTCAGAAATGAGGTATCTGAGGAAGGTGGTTGAAGTAACAAGAAGAGACATGGTCCGCAACCAGACGATACGTCAAGGCCTAAAATCCCACCCGCTGCAGACCCAAATAGAACAGTCCCAACTAAGATAATTTGGCCATGTCTGCAGAATGGGAGAAGATCAGCTACCACGACAAGCATGGGAAACAAAGAACCAGGGATCCAGACCTCCAGGACGACCCAGAGTCCGCTACGAGGACAACATTAGACAATTTTTGAAGGACCGAGGACTAGAATGGAACCAGGCCAGGAAGAAGATAGCTAATAGAATAGTCTGGCGCTCTCTCTTCCAAACCTCTACACCTCACGGTAGAAGGGGAACGACTAAGTAAGTAAAGTAAAAACATACAGAAGTACTTAATTCAACCTGTGGAAAATACAACTTGGTTTTAATAATAACACTGACATCGTCTACTCCAGATTAAATAAACGTTATATACTCGACATTATCTTCATTATTTTTATTTGTGCTCCTTATGGAGCATGAAGTCACCACTTTAGTTAGTCCCGCATGAAGCCTGCACCAAGTGTGACAAAACGTCATTGTGCATGTACATTTGTGCCCCTCTATCTCATCCATTCATCCCCTCCGGCAGTTTCACTTCTTCGTTTTCTTCATGTCCTGCTATTTGGCAAAATTTTGCCCTTCATTCTTTTTGCTGTGACCACTCCCAGACGTATGTACGTTCCGCCAGGTGAACGGTGGTATTATCGCGGTTAATTACACCGGTCAGCGGTAATACGTTTATTTCTTTGAGTCGGTCTTTCTACCTTTGACTGAGTGGATTTCTATTAACACAAGCTGGTCGTGCACGATCGATTCAATAGAATACCATATTGTCTGTCTGGGGAAGTGTTGCTGTCATTTTCGACGGAGTCATCTGTCAAGGTATTTGCTTATGTTTGTATCATAAGTATAATTGTGTCTTTACCTGCGATGTCAGGTTGATTAGGGGTTGTCTTCCCTTGTTTATTCATTCATTGTGTTTGACCTTTAGGGTCAAAGGTAGACAGTTCGGGCGGGGGCCCATGCGCAGGTTTTTTAAGCGCCAAGTTGAGTTACTTCCGTCAGGCCGGGATGTAAGCTGGCTTCGGAGGAACGAACGTCCATTGTGTTTTCGGGGAAAATCTTCGAAGCGACTGCGTTGGCAGTTCTCCCCAGTGATTCTCTGTACGTCGGAATGACGACAGAGTTCGTTATTATGTTCTGTGGATTCTGTGTTAGGTAACACCGACCTTTTCTACATTATTATGCTTCGGTGGCAGAACATGTTTAAGGTTACCAAGACTGTGAACTACAGCTCACCGATCCTACATTACAGAACTTATACATTATGCTCAAGATAGCTATGTAAGACTATTTGTCTTTAAACGAACCGGAGTCCAGCGACGAAGCTATATTGTGGGAACCGCAGATTCGCGGTATATTTATACCTACATAAGCATTACTGCAGGGTTGATGTTAACCTGCTTAGAAGAAGTACACAGGTGACGTCATAACGAGGCCTGTGTTAAGGCTAATATATTACAGCCTGATAATGTACAATTGGCGGAGAGTGCCAAGTTGTACCTGTATGTCAAAGTGATTAAGGTATCTGACGCGTTTAGTCAGAGATACCAGGGCGGCGCTACGAACTGTCATTATTGAAGAACATTGTATTGACCATGCACGAATATTCAAATATTTACCAGCCTTTTGAATGCCTGATGTATACCTAACGATTTCCGGTCAGCATGACCTTGTTCACACTAACTGTTCCTGTTGATGCTATGTGTTTTATCGTCAATAAATGTTTTGAAAACGTGCCAGCAGTCTTCAAGCATCCTTGACTACTGCATGTGAGTGTATGGGTTGCATTACACCACATATACGAGCCTAAACACATTCGCGCCTTCATTTGCACCCACACTCAGCTCATCATTACAAGTACCACACATCTTAACAACATGTATACTGTCTTGTGCAAGTGATCACCTCAACAAGAGAAAAAGACAGTTACATTTCTGGTGGACCAGTTCCGTGGGCTCTTCTGATACATTTATGATGTTTCCAGTGTGGTCCAGAAATTTACATTACTGATGGGGCTATTTTCACGAGAAGGACAAGTGCACATTACGTTTTTGATCTGTGGATCTAAGCTACACTCTTGACAGCTATAACACACATACTCTACACTTTCAAGTTTTGTCTACACAGGACAGAAATAGGTCATCAACTGTTGACCCAGATAAACAGTGCGAGCATTTATGTTATAATGCTACATAAACCAACATGACAAGTACTGGAGTTAACATCTAGGCGTTTGTTTCGTGGACCACAACTGCACGAGTCAAGTCCCTTACAGTAAACGGTACACGTTTCAGTCAACAACAGACGTTTCTACGCCCGAGCATTCAAGTTACATTGTTCGAAGTCAAGTTCCTGTTTGTAAACAGTACGTGAAATTGTAAACATTCGATGTGCAAGACTTAAGATACGAGAAGGTCATAGTGACTTTATGTTCGTTAAAACCACTTCATGCTACAGTGGATCTGTCAATCAGTGCGCGCTTGACATTTTGTTACTGTGTTCGCAAGGAGCAAGTTAATTACTGTAATATCATGTGTTTCTAAGCTTTATTTTGCAACACATTGAATTGATTGCTATTTATGTTACTTGTACTATTGTTAAGTATTTTTCTTGTGCTCTTTTGCGGGCTGGTTGGGTAAAGGTGACTCCTTTAGATAAATACCACGTAATAGAGGTTATCTATTGAGAGCGTGTCGTTAGGGACTGCAAATTTCTTTAATTGGAATTTGCTAGCGACAATCGTTGCTGTTTACGTTTAGCTGTGCTGAAACTGTACTTATCGTTGTTTTTGAAATATTTTTTCTGTTCTTCAGTTTTGATTTCATTTGTTTGTATCTGTAGGTCTCTCCTTTCTTTTGTTTATTTCTTTACACCTTTTTGTTTATAACAGTGTTGCCATTTGTCTTGTTTACTTTTCGCGGTCATCAGTACACATTTGTGTAACATTTTCTTTACTTTTTGCTGTATTGTTTATTTGACTTCCGCGAACGTTTTCGGTTATTGTTCTGTATCTTTGTCTTTGTATTTATGATTGTACTACATTATTGTCATACACAGTCTACATACATATACTTGGTCATGTATTATTATTATTATTGATAAGGTACACTCTTCATATAGAGATTGTTAATAAAATATTATTATATAAGATATTTATACAAGTTCTTTGCTAAAAGACTTGTTATCCACAAAGATTGAGACAAGGTGAAATACATATTCAAGTTCTTTATAAAAAAGACTTGTGCCCATAGTGAGTGGGATATAAAGGAATTATTTTCCACAGGTACTCAAGTGATTTTTTGTTACATTATAAACAAGATAACCATACAAGGGTTTTGACTAAGACTAAGAGAGTGAAATAAAGTGAAGTGAGTATACAAGTCTAGCATTTCAGACTTGTCTCCCATTGAAGTGGGATAAGGTAATTTATTTAATTTTTTCAGGTTTCTGATCTCATTAGACAGAATGTCTAATTTGGATTTCTTCATCCAGCAAGGGTTAACCCTTGGTAAGTCTGGTAAAGAATTGGAAGAATATTCATCTGCTCAATTCGCCATTGCATTAAAGTCAGAAGAAAAGAAACAAAAAGAGGAAATTAAATTGAAAGCAGAAGCGGAACTAAAGAAAGCAGAAGCTGAACAAAAGAAGCTAGATGCTGAGAATAGAAGATTAGAACTTGAAGAGAAAAGGTATCAAAGAGAAGCTGCTGCTAAGGAGAGAAAAGCTCAAGCTGCTGCTGAGGAGAGAAAAGCCCAAGCTGATGAGAGAAAATTCCAGATGGAAATGGAGGAGAGAAAACTTCAAGCTGCTGCTGAGGAGAGAAAACTTCAAGCTGCTGCTGAGGAGAAAAAACTCCAACTTCAAGCTGCTGCTGAGGAGAAAAAACTCCAACTTCAAGCTGCTGCTGAGGCTGAAATTAGAAAAATGGAACATGAGGAAAGAAAACAGAAAATGGAACTTGATGAAAGACTCGCAACTTTGGAGTTAGAGAAATTGAAATTGGCGAGTACGGGTGCTCAGCAAACAACTTCGAGTACGACAAAGGAGTTTGTTAGTAGGATTAAATTGCCTCATTTCAATCCTTTAAAGGATGACGTAGCGGATTATCTAGATAGATTCCAATTTTTGTGCGATACGCATAACATAAAAAAGGAAAAATATGTTGAACAACTGATGCCATTTTTTACAGGTGACACAGTGACTACTCTTATGACAATAGACGAACATGAAAGGACTAATTATGATGTTGTCAGGGCAGCATTGCTAAAAAAATACCAATTAAAACAAGAAGACTATCGTCTTCGTTTTAGGACAATGTTGCCAGAAAATGGAGTAGATTTCTCTGATTTTGTTACAAAGATACGTCGTACATTTACACGATGGGTTGAGTTGTCTCAGATTGAGAAAACATATGAAGGTCTAATGGACTTATTATTGCGAGATAAGGTTTTGTCATCTGTTAATGATTCTTTTCTTGCATTTCTTCATGAGCGTAAGCCTAAAAACTTAAAAGACATGGAGGAATACTGTTGTCAGTATGCCACCGCGCATCCCCATGCTACAGTTAGCAATTCTAAAGTGAAAGAAGGGTTGCCAGTTGCTTCGGCAGCACCATATGGCCCTAATTTCAATAAAAAATTTCAGGGTGCCCAACAAAACTGGAATAGGAGAAGTAATCAGAATTACACTCGTAAGCAGAGTAATCCAACATATGAAGGTTCTTCTTCTAAGAACTGGAGACAAGATGGTAGTTTTCGTAATTTTGGTGGTAGTAATCTTAGACACTTTCGCAAAGGTTATCACAATAAAAACTACCCAAGCTTTTCTGCTCGGGATAACCATTCTCGACGTCAAGAATATGACAATGGTGAATATACTAACCGGGATTCAAACCGGAATGATAATTACAATAGACAATATGATAACAATTACAGGGGAAATGATAATCGTGGTAGACCTAGATATAACAAAAGAAAAGCTTTCCAACAGGCAAACTCTGCACAACAAGAGTTTGATGGAGCCTGTAATCAAGTAAATGATAGTGGTAACTCTAAGGCTATCACTGGTTGTGCTTTCGATTTTGGGAGAGCAACTGAATGCCCCCAATGCTTAACATTGTTCGACTCATCGACTGTATCTACCCTAAGTTGTGGTCACCCTCTTCCTGCTCTACCTGCTACAGTTGCGCATGATGGGAGAGGATCTCTCATCTTGCATAACGGTTTAGTGAATGATAGGCGGGTCTCAGTACTTTTCGATTCGGGATGTACTACCGTCGGGGTTAGGGAGTCTCTGATAGATCCTTGCTGTGCCACTGGAAAAGCGATCAAATGTGTTACATTTGGTGGTACTATGGAAAGTTATCCTACTGCTATTATTAGGATTGACACTCCCTTCTTCACAGGAGATGTCCATGCATGTCTTCTTCCTAATCCTATTGCGGATCTTATAATCGGTCGTATTCATGGGGTTAAGGAATGCACCCCGCAACAAATTTCTATTTGGGAAGAACAAAACATTCAAACGGTCAATGCAGTGGTGACAAGAGCTCAAGCTCTTAATCCCCCAACTTCATCTGATGATAGTAATGAAGTTGATAGCCAAGACGAGCACTTGGTGATTTCCCATGACTCGTTTGTTAAACGTCAAGAAGAGGATCCTTCTTTGAAGAAATTCTTCCTTCTTGCAAAGAAAGGGGATCCCAATCAAAATACGAATCACAAATCGTATATCACTATGAAGAATGGTATATTGGTACGAATGGTACAACACTCGGACAAGTCTATGCACTCGCAAATTCTTGTGCCTAAGTGTATGAGAGCCTTAATTCTTCAGCATGCACACGATTCTCAGTGTGCTGGACATATGGGTTTTTCCAGAACTAAAACTAGAGTCCTTGCGTCTTTCTTTTGGCCATTTGTTAATAAAGACATACGAATTTATTGCCGGTCTTGTAAAATTTGTCAAGAGGTCAAGTCTAGAGGTCCAAGACATGCTGCACCTATTCAGGCTGCAGATATTCCGATTCGGCCGTTTCAGAAAATGGCTATAGACATTATTGGCCCGTTTAAGATTAAGTCAGCCAGAGGACACCAATTTATCCTCACTTGCGTTGACATGTGCACGCGTTGGCCAGAGGCTATTCCTCTGAAGAGCATATCAACTGTCGATATCGCTGATGCTCTTTGGCTCATATTTTCTCGTCTGGGATTCCCCGGAGAAATACTGTCGGATCACGGCACTCAGTTAATTTCGGACATTATGTCTCAGGTAATGGCTACGCTAGACATTAAAAGGTCTCTCAGTAGTATTTATCATCCAATGTCCAATGGATTGGTTGAACGTCTTAATAGGACACTAAAGAACTTACTTGGCAAGATAACGGAGGATCATCCTGATGATTGGGACAGGGTCCTACCTGCAGCTCTCTTTGCCTATAGAGAGGTTCCCAACGAGCATACAGGGTTTTCTCCTTTCGAACTTGTCTTTGGCGCGCAACCGCGCGGTCCGATGTCCTTGTTACACGATTTGATAACTTCCGATAATATTGACGATGATACACAATCGTCATATGAATATGTCATTGCTCTTAGGGAGAAAATTATCGAATCGTGCAGATTAGCAACTTCATCTTCCGAATTTGCGAAAGAAAAGGCTAGGCGATTTGCTAACAAGAAAAGACGCCTACGTCAACTTTGTCCTGGAGACAAAGCGTTTGTCTTACTTCCCTCAAGAGAGAACAGACTTCTCATTTCATGGAAAGGTCCATACACTATAGTCTCGAAAATTTCAGATGTCGACTATATGTCGATGTGGATGGAAGGGATAAAACCTTTCATATAAATATGCTTACAGAGTTTATTGAACGTCCAGACTATTTGCAGCCTATTTTCCAGGCGACGGACGACTCTCCAGTCCAACATGGTCACATCTCATCCCTGTCCGTTATACAGGATGAGGAAACTATTTTTTCTGACGTTAACTTACCTCTTCCTGCGATTCCACTTAATTCTACGGAATCATGGAAAAACGTTACCGTCTCTTCGAATTTGTCTTTTGAGGAACAACGTCAAGTATCCTCTACGCTACAATCATATCAGGATGTCCTTACCGACATTCCTGGACACACAGATGTCATAGAACATGACATCATACTTACTGATCGTAATCCGATCAGAGTAAGACCATACCCAATACCTATTCATTTTCAAGCACAAGTCGAGAAAGAATTGGATGAAATGATTCAACTGCAAATAATTGAACCATCCACTTCAGCTTATTCTTCGTCGATAGTTATTGTTCGAAAGAAAGACAATAACATACGTCTTTGCGTTGACTATCGCAAATTAAATCAAGTTACGAAGTTCGATGCTGAACCTATGCCTTTATTAGATGATCTACTTATTAGACTTTCTAAAGCTAAATTCTTTACTAAACTAGACTTGTCGAAAGGTTATTGGCAAGTCCCACTGACGGAACACGCCAAACCTCTCACTGCTTTTTCGACACCTAGGGGTCTGTTTCAATGGAATTTTATGCCTTTCGGGCTTATGAACGCCCCAGCGACTTTCGTGCGCATGATGCGACGAATTCTATCAGATCGTGCAGATGTCATCGCATATTTAGACGACATCTGTCTTTTCAGCGATACTTGGGAAGAACACTATTTGGGTCTAAAGGAATTGCTATCTACTTTACGTGAGCATAGTTTGACTGCAAAACCCTCTAAAGCTTTTGTTGGGTTTAGTGAAATTTCTTTCCTAGGTCATCGGGTTGGTCATGGTCTGTTGAAGACAGAGGACCAAAACATTTCGAAGATATTAAATATCTCGGTTCCGAAGACAAAAAAGCAAGTGCGTAGTCTCTTGGGATTAATACAATTCTATGGAAGATTCATTGAGAATCTGTCCTCCATTTTGGCACCACTTTCAACGTTATTGAAAAAAGGTTCTCCTAATATGGTGCGTTGGTCCCAAGAATGCCAATCTTCATTGGATCAGGTTAAGAATTTGTTCTCATCTCATCCTATCTTAAGACTACCAACGATTGATAAGACTTTTGTTCTTCGTAGTGATGCCTCTTCCACTGGGATTGGAGCGGCACTAATGCAGGAGTATTCAGGAACTCTGCATCCTGTAATGTATATTTCTAGGAAGCTGAATGCGGCAGAAAGGAATTACTCGGTTTTGGACCGTGAATTGTTGGCTATGGTTTGGTCCATTCTTAAGCTACACAGGTTCCTTCTGGGCGCGCATTTCTTTATGGAAACCGACCAAAAAGCTCTTACGGCTATGCAAAGTAAGGATTTGAAGAGCTCGAGATCTACTCGTTATGCTATTGCTCTTCAGCCTTTCCATTTCACGGTGCGAGCTATCCGGGGTTCGGATAATGTGATGGCGGACATATTGTCTAGATGCCCACATGATTCCAATTAAATCATGTGTCCTAGTTTTTCCTGATACTTTTTCAGACTTAAGTCTGTCCTTAATATCCTAAAATATGGTAATACAAATGTATTTGGATAATGTATAAAGAATTTAACAAATTTGATTTTGTCCATCCATCAGTGATATGTTGCTAATATAGCATTGTAATTCATAATATTTGTATATTGCTATAATTATAGTATTTGATAATGTTTGATATATGATTGGTATTGCCAGCAACTTAGGTTTCTTTAAGGGTACCCCCTGAGTATGTTTGGCTTAGAGGACATATTTTCTCTTATGATGGGGGGATGATTTTTACTCTCTCCAGACGCTTTATTTATGCGTCTATTGTACCTGATATTAGGTTCATTCTTTCATGAGCACATAATTGATGCTTGTGCTATCTTGCTCATGGACATATTTTTAAAAAAATGTATCATTTTTTTTTACAGGGAGTTGTAGTAATATGTTGATGTCATTTTCGACGGAGTCATCTGTCAAGGTATTTGCTTATGTTTTGTCATAAGAATAATTGTGTCTTTACCTTGCGATGTCAGGTTGATTAGGGGTTGTCTTCCCTTGTTTGTTCATTCATTGTGTTTGACCTTTAGGGTCAAAGGTAGACAGTTCGATCGTGGGCCCATGCGCAGGTTTTTTAAGCGCTAAGTTGAGTTACTTCCGTCAGGCCGGGATGTAAGCTGGCTTCGGAGGGACGAACGTCCATTGTGTTTTCGGGGAAAATCTTCGAAGCGACTGCGTTGGCAGTCCTCCCCAGTGATTCTCTGTACGTCGGAATGACGACAGAGTTCGTTATTATGTTCTTTGGATTCTGTGTAAGGTAACACTGACCTTTTCTACATTATTATGCATCGGTGGCAGAACATGTTTAAGGTTACCAAGACTGTGAACTACAGCTCACCGATCCTACATTACAGAACTTATACATTATGCTCAAGATAGCTATGTAAGACTATTTGTCTTTAAACGAACCGGAGTCCAGCGACGAAGCTATATTGTGGGAACCGCAGATTGGCGGTATATTTATACCTACATAAGCATTACTGCAGGGTTGATGTTAACCTGCTTAGAAGAAGTACACAGATGACGTCATAACGAGGCCTGTGTTAAGGCTAATATATTACAGCCTGATAATGTACAATTTCCGGGGAGTGCCAAGTTGTACCTGTATGTCAAAGTGATTAAGGTATCTGACGCGTTTAGTCAGAGATACCAGGGCGGCGCTACGAACTGTCATTATTGAAGAACATTGTATTGACCATGCACGAATATTCAAATGTTTACCAGCCTTTTGAATGCCTGATGTATACCTAACGATTTCCGGTCAGCATGACCTTGTTTACACTGACTGTTCATGTTGATGCTATGTGTGTTATCGTCAATAAATGTTTTGAAAACGTGCCAGCAGTCTTCAGGCATTCTTGACTACTGCATGTGAGTGTATGGGTTGCATTACACCACATATACGAGCCTAAACACATTCGCGCCTTCATTTGCACCCACACTCCGCTCATCATTACAAGTACCACACATCTTAACAACATGTATACTGTCTTGTGCAAGTGATCGCCTCAACAAGAGAAAAAGACAGTTACAGGAAGCTGTCTGAGATTGGCGAGGGCCCAGGCGATATGAAGTAATAGCTTCCGGGACCATCCCTGTATCAAGATAATTACAGATCTGTCTGGGGGAGGCAATATTGGAAGGTAGCATCCGGACATCAAATAATTTCACAGATTTGTTTGTGAATTGGCAGAAGCATTACGACATATTGAAAGAGGTCACGTGATGGAATTTTAAAATGTAATATTTTAAATCACGCGAAGAGAGAATTAAAATAAACTCTCCTAACCACATTATCCAGAGCTTTTGAGTGGAGTGATTTGAGAAACGGGATAAACAATGGATTTCATTGGAAATTTGTCGGAAGCACAATCTAGGATGGGAACAGAGGAAAGGAAATAAAATAAAACTGCATCGCCACGTCAAGCCAGCAAATCCTTAGAGTCAGGGAGAGAACGATCGGACTAAGAATTCCTATATTAAAAGTGACAGATCGGAAGTATTCGGGCACCTTTAAACTGACAAGTAAACCAACATATTTTAAATACAAAGACTGGGAACTTAAAAGGACCCAGACAAAAGTATTTGTGCACATTTAGAACAAAAAAAGCGAACCTACATTTTAAATGCGAAGTCTGGATACATAAGAAATCTGATCACCAGTCATAAGAGGGATACAAAAAATTTCCAGACCAAGTGATTCGCAGAACACCCCCCATAAGAAGATTACTATAATTTCCAAGTGATTCGAAGCATCTACTAAAGTGATGTGTCCATTCTAAACTGTGCTAGGAGATTGTGTTCCCAAAAGTTACTTTGTGGTAAGTGTAAACATTTATTTTACAAATATGAATTTGACATGTTTTTCTTGCTAAGTGGTTATATATGAGGCTGGCAACCTCAGCATATGAAAATAGAATATTTATAAACCACCACAGCAAGCGCTGACGATTGTTTCTTTTTTGCTAGAGTACAGAAAACCGACAGTAGAGGTGACCCCAGTCTCTGACTGAAGTAGTGATGAGTGAGGATTACATCACGTGTGCATCAAGTGTATCATATCATTTTGTGACATATATGTACCTTGTTAATTGTAACCCAAGCAAATCATTATTCGCGCTGTCCAAGCACATATTTTCCTAGTTTAATACACAGAAGAATATTAGTTATTTTAATCATCTTCCCTGAGCTACGCTGTGTACTCAGGAATTTGATTCTTCTGAGAGATTAACATTGGTGGGTGGACAGCGAGACAATGCGACTGTTAATTTGCAGCCCACGAATGTAAATAGCAGAGGCATTTATTTTTATTTTGTCTAAAGGATCGTGGTACTAAGCTCTCAGACCGTTCGATGAACGAAGCTATCAGACTGTGAAGTGTCATCATCACAAACAAATCGACAAAAAAACCAAGGCTCCAGGACTCGCTCATACAAGCTAAGTGCTAACTAACAGGCACCAGAAAACGGATATTAAAATTAACTTTTAATTTAAATCCTCAAACCATTTCTCGATGAATAGAAATTTTATTTTCATCTACAATTCACCATCCTTCCACTACTATTTTAACTTGCTAAAACTAATTGATTATTAAATTTGTTACATGTTATTTTTAAACATAACAATCATAGTTGATACAGTTATTATAAGTGTGAAAGCAACGTATGAGCAAGACTCTTCTAGTATATTTATGTATACATTTCGAGATTTTTACATCAATAGAGCTTCTTCTTGTAAAAAGGAATTTCGCTGGATTTACAGCAGCTGGGGGCTTGAACGGGCTAAAACCATTGCTTAATTGTTCACAAAAGGCGACGGACAGATATAAGTTAACAATTGCTCGGATCTATGCAGCATTGTTCTTGACTTCTGAATTTTCTTGTGAAGACTCCCTAGTTAGTCCCGCAGGAAGCCTGCACCAAGTCACCACTGTAGTTAGTCCCGCAGGAAGCCTGCACCAAGTCACCACTGTAGTTAGTCCCGCAGGAAGCCTGCACCAAGTCACCACTGTAGTTAGTCCTGCAGGAAGCCTGCACCAAGTCACCACTGTAGTTAGTCCTGCAGGAAGCCTGCACCAAGTCACCACTGTAGTTTGTCCCACAGGAAGCCTGCACCAAGTCATTACTGTAGTTAATCCTGCAGAAAACCTTCACCAAGTCACGACTGTAGTTAGTTCCGCAGTAAGCCTGCACCAAGTCACAACTGTAGTTAGTTCGGCAGGAAGCCTGCACCAAGTCACCACTGTAGTTAGTTCCACAGGGAGCCTGCACCAAGTCACCACTGTAGTTAGTTCTGCAGGAAGCCTGCACCAAGTCACCACTGTAGTTAGTTCCGCAGGAAGCCTGCACCAAGTCACCACTGTAGTTAGTTCTGCAGGAAGCCTGCACCAAGTCACCATTGTAGTTAGTCCTGCAGGAAGCTGCACCAAGTCACCATTGTAGTTAGTTCCGCAGGAAGCCTTCACCAAGTCATCACTGTAGTTAGTCCGCAGGAAGCTTGAACCAAGTCACCATTATAGTTTGTCCTGCAGGAAGCCAGCACCAAGTCACCACTATAGTTAGTCTTGCAGGAAGCCTGCACGAAACAGTTACATGTTCTGAGAACTAAACCCCAGACCTAAGGGTATTTTATATTTGATCATTCGCTCTAATATAACCTACTAGGTTGAACGGGACGCGCCTCGATACAACGAGGCAAAACTTTACTAAAAAAAAACAAAAAACATGCTCTCATAGCAGCGGTTCATGTAGTGATTTGTTTTACAAGAGGAGTTTGCCTTCTCCATTCATGACCTTGAAGTTGGCGCATTGAACGTCATGGATGAATGTACAATAGTCTTATTTCTTTCCTGGTCTCTTCAAAGACCCCCGGGAACTATACGACATGGGACCTAGATAATTAGACACGTGATTATACAGGGTAACTGAAAAGTCACTTGCTATTTTAAAATTTGTATTTCCTCATTTATCCACTTACTTTATATCAGTGTTTCTCATCGGGGGCGGTACCGTCCCCGGGGGGGGGGGCGTTTTCAAGATGTCTGGGGCCGATCTGATGGGTCGCAACGATTGGGGGTCGTTGCTTCCATTCAGGGGGGCGATGTGTACATTTTTACAAGAATCAATTCGAAGCAATTACAAAAGATATTCCCTTTCGCATAGCTTGTAACACGATAGTTTTTATTTGCCTTTCGTCCCATAAAGTGTTTCAACGATTCCAAACGCAAAATTTTAGAAACTGGAATGTTACCATTGTCAGGAGACAGTAGGCGGAGATTTATGCCCCTTAAACACTCGAAATATTCATTAGCCTCTCGACACACTCAAGCTAACTTTCTCTCTCCACTCTCGACACATATTTTCTGCTGGAAACACATTTTTGTTGGAAACAAAATTCCTTTTTCCAATGTCATCGCATGTGCGACAGACGGAGCACCAGCTATGGTTGGTCGTCATCGTGGGTTTCAGGCCTACTTAAAAAATGTGGCACCAGGTGTTTTAACAATTCATTGTGTTATTCATCGACAACATTTAGTCGCCAAGCATCTTAGGGACAGACTCCACAAATCATTGAACTGTGTTATCAGTGTCATTAATAAAATTAAGGCGCATTCGTTGAACTATAGATTATTTCGTAAACTTTGTTGTGATAATGGTGTAGAGTTTGAACGTCTTCTCCTACACATGGAAGTACAATGGCTGTCCAAAGGTAACTGTTTAGAAAGATTATGGGCATTATTTGATTCTGTTGTAGAGTTTTTGAATTCAATCAAAAAAGAATTTAGCATCGAAAGAGAAGCATTGCGAAACGATGTGGCCTATATTTAAGATATATTTGAAAAGTTAAATGAGGTTCTTCTTAAGCTACAAGGAAATGAGATCAGTCTGATTAAAGTGAAAGGAATTATCATGGGGTTCATCAACAAATTGACATTAGGCATATAAAAAAATAATCTTAGTCGCTGAGAACTTTCTCATTTTCCATGTTTACTACATTTTGGTGGGGACAGGCTTAAAGATTCCGATTTATAGGTTTATTGCAGTCATTTGGACGCTATTAACAATGATATGAGCATAAGATTTAAGGACTTGCAAGAACTAATAATACCGGACTGGGTGATTAATCTGTTTGAATCAGACGTGGAACAAGTTAGTCAACATTTACAAGAAGAATTAATTGAGCTACAAAATGACATCGAGGCAAAAGCACGATTCAGTCACACACATTGCGAAAAATTTTGGATCCAGCTGAGGCTTGCGTATCCCGTTCTTTGGCATGAAACTAAATTGCTAACTACAGCATTCCCAACGTCGTATTTGGTGGAGAAGGGGTTCAGTGCAGTAGTGTTGCTACTACAAAAGCAACGAAACCGACTGCAGATTTGTAACAGGAGATTTGAGACTTCTTTTAACAAACTTGGAATCAAATATTACAAAACTGGCTGAGTCACACCAAGTGCAAGGATCTCATTAAGCTTCATTAGTAAGTGAACTTTTATATAATTATATCATTATTATCAACTAATAATTTTTCAAATTGTTTCATGTGGTTACATAAGGAGAGGCTTAAATATTCAGATATGAAGATAAATATGCAGTCATTTAGGCGCTATTAAAATGATATGATTATGATAGTTATAGAGTTGTAAGAATTGCTCCGCCAATTTGTAATTCAAGGATAATGAACCTGTGGTGTATATAATTGCGTACTGAAACACATATTTAATATAACTATGCTTTTATACAGTTGGGCGACCGCAGCTAAGGTTCAAAGATGTGTGCAAGAGAGATATGAGGGCACTGAACATAAATCCAGCAACATGGGATGATGAGGCTGCCGATCGCACCAAGTGGCGATGCTATTTACGGCGCCACCTCAGATTGGACTAAAAGAAGTTCACACAACAAGCCGAAGAGAAAAGAAAACGTCAAAAATCAGCAGGAAAATCAGCAGCTGAGAGCTGTCACCTCAGGGGCGCATTCCCATAGTCAGTTATGACTGAAGGGGCTATTATTATTATGTTTTTATACATGTGCTTTCTCTTTTTCTTTATATTATAAGAAAAGATAACTCATTAACTGCATTGCTTTTTTAAAAGTATGGTGGAATATATGTTCATGTGTGTGTGTGTGTGTATACACGATAAAGAGCAAGGGGGTGTAAAAAGGGTGGGGGGCTTTTTAAAATATTAGTTGTCAAAAGGGGGCGTTACAACTATCAGGGTTGAGAAACACTGCTTTATATGAAACAAATGTCACAATACAGAGAATTACCTGTTATTTGATTACATAAAGTGATGTGTCAAATGTTGATGTCTGATCTGATTTTTTGATATCTTATTTAATTTTTGATTTATTGTAAATAATATTGTAAAACTACAGCGCAGGGGGGATATCAGGCATGTGACGTCATAGCGGATAATAATTTTTAGTCTCTCTTGTTACGTTGATTTTATTGGCCATTTTAGAATTTAGTTTATTTTGTTTTGTTTCTGGTTAAAAAAAAAGTAAGAACGTATTTATCAAATGTCAAATTGCCTTAATTGCTCCTTGTTTTGATATATGTCTCATGTTTATTAAGTTAGTTTAAGTGCTGAAAAAAAAATCGCACAAGAAGAGATTCACTGGTCAGTCACTCTGTAGAAATATTATATCCTATACTGATCATCTGATCGTCCTTGACATGGCAGCAGTCCCGACTGGGTCATGGCTCTCAAGTTGTATCCTTCTCTTGACTATTAGGCCTCCGATTCGAACTGAACTCATTTCGTTAAGGGGCATCAATATTATAGCTATTTCCACCTGAAGTTGGAAGAACATCTTTTCGCATAAACTTAGGAAACAACTCGACATCTCTGTCCTCCCAAAATCCTGGACTTTACTCTTCGTGTATCTCTTGCGCATATCTTCAAACTTCAGCTGGGGTTGCCTTTTTGTTTTGGGATCAACAATCCTGTTGAGTGATATTTAGCACTTTCTTACAACTCATGTACAACAAGCAGTTAAAGTCACTGACTGTTATCTAACTTTCTGTATTCCATAGACAGCCAGACCTTGACGCTGGGAACTCATATCAATTTTCCACCATCACATTTTCACCCTCATACTGTTTCGTTAAGAAACAATTGTAAGTGTAATCTAAGGGACGTAATTTTTATTATCAAGGGACGCAATGTAAGTAAAAAAGAAAGTCATAAAATTTACAACATTAAGTGGTTATTGATTAAAGATATTTCCAAAGACGTTTGCAACAAAGACGGCAATTACAAGATATTTTAATTTCCATAGAAAATTTTTTTTTGGCGTTTGTTATTATTATAGAAATTTACATTTATATTGCGCAAGGAAAAAATAAATGTACACTAGGCTTAATTCACGTCTGTAAATATGTATAACACAATTTCTTTTTATGCAGATTAATAAATACACCTTTAATACTTATTTTTGACCGGCACATAGTGAACCCAGCACGAATAATGCTGTAAAAACCCCACGGCCTAATATTTGGCCTTTGGCTAGGATCATGTGTCTAGACGCAGGGACCAGTAGTGACATTTATGTCATGAGGTCCTTTGTGTAAGAACATAGAAGATCACTACAATGACACATGGTGTCATTGGGTCTTCGTGTGTTGGGACATGTGGTTTTGACCAGAGCCGGGTATGGGCAGGGGCCAATGCAACCTCATGCGAGGAAAAAATATGCAACCTCATGCGAGGAAATTTAAAAAAAAAACATAGTGAACCCAGCACGAATAATGCTGTGAAGACCCAACGCTCTTATCCGGCCTTTGGCTAGGATCATGTGTCTAGACACAGGGACCGGTACAGTGACATTCATGTGTCATTAGGTCCCTTGTGTGAGAACACAGAGGATCACTACAGTGACACAGTTTGACATTGGGTCTTCTTGTGTAGGGACATGTGGTGTTGACCAGGGACGGGTTTGGGCGGGTGCTAATGCGACCTCATGCGAGGAAAAAATATGCGACCTCATGCGAGGAAAAAAATAAAAACATAGTGCTGCCTAAACTAAAGTTGTCCCACTCATACCTCCATAAAACTTTACTACACTGCAACATTGGTGAATACTTTAGAAAGTGGTTTGAAATTATATACACAAAACCTGAAAGCAAGGGTTTGGTAAATCATTCATTTACTGGGGCTTTCTGTCTGACAAGATCTGTTAGGCAGGGATGTCCCCTTTCTCCTCTACTCTATGTACTCGCTCTAGAACCACTGCTAGAGAAAATTAGACAAGACAGTACCATCAGAGGCACTTTTATTCAGGGTAAAGGGGAACAAACGTTGCTTGCCTACGCAGACGATACTACCTTCTTTCCCCCATGATAGGTCAATACAAAATATTCTAGACACTTTCACGCTTTTTGGTAAAGGTAGTGGGTCAAAATTAAACGTCCAAAAGTCTCCAATTATGGGTATAGGCAGATGGAAAAACAGCAGATTTTCCGTTTGATTTAACTTCAACAACAAACATGAAACTGTACAGTATATACTTCTCATCTCACCCAAACCGCACACACACAGTCACATGGCAGAACTTAGTCGCTTATTTCACAGACACGCTTCACCGCTAGAAATACAAAAATACAACCATTTTTCCTGAAGTGCAATAGCGAACTGCTTTATTATTCCAAAGATAATTTACATTGCTACAGTCTTTGACCCTCAGCAACATACGATGACAGAGATAAACAAAGAGATTAGGCGTTTTGTTTCTGTGCACACTTTATTTAGCATTAAACATCAAACACTCATGCAAGAGAAAAGATTCGGGGGAGTTGCCCTCCAGCATACTGGGACAAAAATAAAAGCACTTCGAATCAGACATGTAGGAAATATAATAAGAGACCCAGAACAACACACATTAGCCCATTACTACGTAGGGCTTAGGCTTGCTAGACTGAGACCACTAAAGAACAATGTCCCACACCATTACGGCACACTACCACACTTTTACAGGACATGCATACAAGCAACCAGAGCACAAAAAATTTTAAATAACCAGAAAACAAACAAAATTTACAAACACTTAGTCAGGTTACAAGCACCACCTTTACACCTTAGAATTAAAAGAGGTTACAATTACTTTATAACAGATTACACTTAGATTTTCACCGATCTTCACAACAAAAGCATAGCACCAAATGCCAGAGAAGACACATATCGACTTTTATATTACATGACACCAACCACAGAAAGAGCAGCACACATATTAAAACGAAAATCACGATGCAAGATGTGCCAGGCAAGTGTACAAGAAAGTGAGAAACACATTTTCTATAAATTTAGTACAATTATACCAGCACAGAGAATCTTACAAGACATACGACACAAAAAACAGACATTTTCAAAGCCATTATGCTAAATTCAATTCCCAAGACACTACCAGATATCCATTTTAAATTAATCCTTTTGCTCTCGGAATTTCGTTTTTTTTTTTAAATATGAACATGTCACATTCAATCAGTATTTAAGTGCAAAGTTATCCCCACGGCCTTTCTCCTAAATTTGTTCCTCCAGCGAGTGACGCTTTTTTTAAAATCTGTCCACTATCCCCAGCTACCTGTGCCTCGACCTTCCAAATATTCTTAAATCCAAGCCTTTAGTTTATACGAAGGTAACTATCCTACAACCTCTCCTCCCCTACCCCACTGCCAATTACGTGGTATTCCATAACCTGTGTTTATTTGGTTTTTTTCCTACCTTTCCACCTCCTTTAATACACATCCTCATCTCCACCCTCCTCTCCACACACACAACGTTAAAGGTGAGGGACTCCATCACCCAATAATTTTATCTTAAGTACATGTGAGAGAGTGTGTGCGTGTTAAAAATTTTTCATCCTCCTTTTTGTCACGTCCGCAGAGAGAAGCCTGCCTTTAAATTATTATTTTATTTTCTATGTATCTATTATTATTATTTTATTATTATTGTCATTATTATTTTTACATTTTAATGCATATGTACATGTGTAGTCTATTTATTTTATTATTTATTTTGTATTAATTAATTATTATTATTATTATTTTTTTTTAGACGGATGATGCAGAAATAAGTGTTTTTATATGACAATTTTGCTCAAATCAGCAGCAGACCGTGTGGTCTTCGGTCACAATATGTAGGTGTCCTAAAAAAAAAAACTAAGTTGGAAAAATGTTCTAAAGAAACTTTAATGCTGACCCTGGGCGTTTCGCGCCAGTTTCTAAATCTATGAAGCGCTGTGACATGTTGAAGATTTACGAACAACGGTATCAGACACCGGTAATTATGGGGACCCAGACAGTCACGAATGCCAGCATTGGAAGACGTCAATAGCGGTCGTTGAAATAGCGGCAGTTAGAAAATCGGTTTAAGTGTGCGTAAGTGTGTATGTGAGTGTGTGTGTGAGAGCTATGGGTATTTTATTTTCCATTGGGAATATTTTACAAACCGGGACAATCCTATTTGTTAATATTATTGAGGCCAAATTTAATTTTGCTCTATTCATCTTGAGAAATCGAATACGCAAGCCTAATAACATATGGGTTCAAGTATAAATGTGTATGTGAACGAATATATACAGTAGTATTTTGGTGTATATGTGCCAATGAAAGTGTAAGTTTGAGTATTTATATATATTATGTAATGTACTCTCCTTGTATTCCAATTTGACTAAATGCACAGGGTTTGTTTAATTGGAAAACAAATAAAAAATACATCGTAAATAATCAAAAAAAAAATAATAATAATAACTAAAATCAAAACAATTTTTTAGATGGGCAAAATTGATCGTACATTTTCAATAAATTGACTTCGGACCAAAAAAAAAAAAAAAAAAAAAAAAAAAAAAAAAAAAAAAAAAAAAAATTTCAGCCAGCGTAGTCTGCGCTGTCTAAGCAGTGTATACGTGCTTAGTAGGCCAGCACGTGACAACACGTCGACATTAAATTTAGTTCTACTACATCTCAGGAGTCCTATTTCCCTGATTTAGGGTGTCAGAATTCGGAGCTTGGATCAGATAAAATGGCTTCACGCAGCGGCGAAATCTATTCTGAGTGGTGCCTCCTGGGACAGAGAACAAAGTTTGGGTTCACCCTGTGCAAAGCAAAAAGAGCACGACTGGGAAAATAAAATGGAATATGACATTAAAAAGGCAGGGGTTCCTTTATAAAACAAACACGGGCAAATGCAAAAAAAAAAAATGTCTTCATGATAATTCTTAGCAGAAAGTTGTCTATTCAGGGTTTTTTTTTCCCTGGTTTTTTTAATGTGTTTTCATTGTCCTTTCACTGAAACTGTTTAGCCCATTCAGGAGTTATTTTTTTTCCACATCCTTTTTTTTTTTTTTTACTATTATCACTATAAAAAAGAGTGCGCTCTAAAGTTTTCAAGAACGGGGTTGTATGAATTTTTATCCGTCCCCCCCCCCCTTTTCCCCTTCTTTTCAATCAATAGTATCTTCACAAATAAATGTGCAATGTACAACTTCATGGTGCAAGAAAGAGTGTGTAAATAAGTGTGTGCGAAGGAGTGAAAGGGTTTTCTAAGAAGCTGCTCATTGTATTTTCATTGAAACTTCTTTATTGAAGTATGTAAAATGAACAAGTTTGTAATTTCAAACTGAATAAGAATAAAGATTAAAAAAAAAAAAAAAACTAAACTAAAGTTGTGATGATGTGTTTGTTAAGTCCACTTGTGAGCTCAATCACGACCATAAGTCCTTACCAACCGCATTCACCGTATATTAATATATGATGTAATAAAAGGAGATTTCATTTTGCATAGTGGCATGTATGGACATTACAATACATCGAGTCCAACACAAATATAACAATCTCTCAACTCAAACATTTAGTCTCATTATATGGCTCTGAAACATAGATAACAACAAAGACTTTAAAATCCGTAGTTGTTGAATCACACTTATCCGTACGTTTCCATTGATAAGCCGTCCAATTCGCTATCACTGTGTCACGTTATAGCCAAACCATAAATTCTTACGTCGAATCCCTAACCGTTATCACCGTAAATTTTTGTTTACTGTTTAAACAATATCAGTTCTGATAATACTCTTCAACTCTACAACGACAGCTTGTGACGTGAGAGACTTGAGTCTTTCACGGATTACCTCCCCTGTTTTGCAGTAGTGGTCATACAGTGGCCAAAACTCAAGAGTATCTGAATAGGTCGTCAAATGTGTCTACCTTTGCACAAGATTACTCTTGGCAGAGATGTAGATAGAAGGGTAATGACGCTTCTACCTTAAGGGTGTGTTCACAAGATAATTCAGAAGTCAAGAACAATGTTGCTTAGCGCTGAACATTTGTTAACTTATATCTGTCCGTCGCCGTATGCGAAGGATTTAAGCAATAGTTTTTAGCCTGCTCAAGCTCCCAAGCTGAGTTAATTCAGCGAATTTCCTCCTATAATGGTATAGCTTTGTTTAGAGGTCTATATATATATATATATATATATATATATATATATATATATATATATATATATATATATATATATATATATATATATATATATATATATATATATATTGAGGACTGTTTCGGGTTTGCAAACATGTGAATGGTTGCAAACATTCGCATGGTTGCACCTCGAGACACCTCAATTGAATTAATACTGGAAATCGCGCAAATCGATGGTATGGCGCATCAAGGCTAGTAACCGCAGTCTATGTATGGCCATCATAGCTGACAGACGCTGGAGCTGGGTTGGTCATGTCCTCAGAAGAGACCCCGATGCCATCACAAGAACAGCTATGCTTTGGACCCCTGAAGGAAAGCGAAAGAGAGGCCGACCAAAAACAACTTGGCGGAGGACTGTGGAGGCTGAGATGCAAAGAATGAACCAGAGTTGGGGTACTGTACGAAGGATGGCCACCAACCGTGCAAAGTAGAATCAATTTGTTGTTGCCCAACAAGACGCCACTAGGCGTGATGGCCACTGACTGCTTTGACGGTTGGTGGTTAAGGATCGAAGAAGAAGAATGTATGGCCATAGAGCCGTCCGGCAGTGTTTCAAATGTGTGGCAGAGCCACTTATGGAATGTGTATAATATATGTGGCATGGCCACTGATTAAGAATATGTATAAAGTGGTATACCCACTGTGAATTATAAATAGCGTAGAAATCCGTGTAGATTATGCTGGGAAAGCTAATCAAGTCAAAAGTATAGGACCAGAGTGTCTAAAGGATAATCGCGAATAGCGTAGGATACGTTTTGCAAGGATATTATATTTATGGCAGTTAAAGCCTGGCTAGGAAAGCCAAAGTAATTGAATAAGTGGACATAGACAGAATACGTGAATATGAAATAAGGATATCATTTCGTAATGATAATAATTCCACTAAACGGATTTGAAAGAGTTGGTTGCAGACTCAAGGACGCTATAGAATTAACGGTTAACGCAGACGTGCAATGTCTGTAGGATGAACATTGAGTAGATCCTAAAAACTATGTTTTAATGCCAATATTAGTTGTGTGAAATCGTTCTGTATTCATTTGGAAAAAGGACATGTATTAAATATTCAGTCATCAATGGAACTTGTTTTAATTGTCTGAATTATTCAAGTTTACTAATTTGCTGTGACTGTTGAGATAACCCTTGCAAGGTCAGTACAGACTATCACATTTATATACAAGTTTAATCATAAAATAATACAACACTGCTGGAGAATTAATACGAAGTAATGAACGACACTGAATTAAATAATAATATTGAATCACACAATAACGGCTCTAAATCTGCAATTAAACTGTAAGCCGAAATGGTAGAGATGAATATAATACCTAAAAAAAGAGTTATTGAAGAGCAACCCAATAACTCACGTCCAACGGGCTTCTAATATCTGGAGATAGAAGCGGCCCGTAACAATATATATATATATATATATATATATATATATATATATATATATATATATATATATATATATATATAATAGTAATGCTCTTACGTTTGCTTTCACGCATGTCATAACTGAATAAAAAAACTATTGTTTAGTTTTAAATCAACAGGTAACAAATTTAATAATCAATTAATATTAACATTTTAAAATAAATGAAATGCTGGTGAATTTTATATTTTAATCAAATTTTCTCTTCACTGAGATTTAGGGTGAGGATATAGTTCAGGAAATTATGTCCGGTTGCTGGTGCCTTTTTATAAGCACAACTGATATAAGGGGGTCCTGCAGCCGTTTTCCGTCACTTTTTTGGTGTTGATGGCTCTTCTTTACACAACTTGTCCGATTTAGGCGTTGATTCCCTGCGTTTCACTCACGGCTAGCTTCGTTCCACGAACTTTTTTAGACAAAATAGAAAAACAAATGCCTCTGCAAAGTAAACTTATGGGCTGCCAATTAACAAGCACATTCTCGCTGTCCATCGACCATTGTTATTCTCTCAGAAGAATGAAAATCCCGAGTACACAGTGTAGCTCAGGGAAGATGATTAAAAATCACCAATATTCTTCCGGATATTAAACTGGGCAAATGTGTCTGGACGGGGCGAATAATGAGTTGCCTGAGTTACAATTAACAAAGTGCATTTATCTCACAAAATATTATACACTTTGAGCATATGTGATGTAATCATCAGTCATCACTGCTCCATTCGGAGTCTGGGGTCACCTCTGGTGTCGGTTTTCCGCATGACTAGCCAGAATAAATCACCAGCGCTTGCTGTAGTGCTTTATGAATATACTATTTTAGTATGTTGAGGTTGCCAGCCTCATATATAACCACTTAGCAAGAAAAACATGTCAAATTCACATTTGTAAATGAAATGTTCACAACTTACCTCAATTTGGTAATACACAATCTCCTCGCACAGTTTAGAATGGACACAAGCAATTTAGGTTATATGCTCTCGACCTACTTGGTCTTAAAATTTTGAATCCCTTTTATGACAGGTGAATTTGCGAAACACTTTTTCTGGTAAAGTTTCTCTTATGACGCGTGATCCAATTTCATAGGTATCCAGTCCTAATATTTAAAGTCCTGGTCCCTTAAGTTTTCAGAGTTCGTATTTCAACCTGCGGGTTTACTCTTAAGTTTTCAGAGTTACCCAAATACTCGATCTGTCACTTATAATTATGGAATTCTAGGTCCGATCCTTCTTTCTCTGGCTTTTGGGAGTTGCTAGTTTGAAGTTGCGAATCGGTCTGTGTTCTGTGTTTCTGATTTCGCTAGATTATTTATCTAATTCTCAGTTCAAATCCCAGATTGTACTTCCCGGCTTACTTGCCAATGAGAAGCAATGCATATTCCGGCTCTCACTTCAATCCAATCGTAAGCTCTTTTGCACTATGTGGGTAGGGGTGTTTAAATTCTTAATCTCCCCCACGTGTTTAAAATATTACATTTAATATTCCAACGTGTGACCTCTTTCAAATCATGCGGTAATATTTTCGCCACTCACAACAAATCTGGGTACCTATTTGATGTCCAGCTGCTACCTTCAAATTTTTACTCGCCAGACACATTGCCCGTGATAATCACACACAGGGAAAGTCCCGTGAAACGATTATCTAATTATCGTCTGTGATCGTGCGTTCTCCAGACAGTCAAACAAAAAGATCGCCATCCGCTCAGACAAATATTGTGGTTTCCTCAGACAATACAGACCGCAACCCGGATGTTAATCGCTTGATTGTCGCTGGCCTCAGAAATGAGTTACGTTAAAGTCGCTATCTCTCATCACGTTTGCCGTCTGTATTAAAAGGTGAATGCCGGCTTTTCATGATAAAAACATCACTCGCTGACCGGTTCAATAAACGTGGTGTTACCATTGCGTCACCTGGTGTAACGTAAACAGTCTGTGAGATGTCACAGAAAGAATGTAAGGGCAATAAATATGCCAAATAATAGGATGATGAATGAGAGAAATTTAGAAATGAAGAGATACTGCCGGAGTGAATGAGAGTTATAAAAATTGCACTACTGATTTCGTCACAGAGTCCTGGAAACAAGCCAATAGTTTTACAAAGTACTTCGTTTTATGAAATTATCTTGCGTAAAGGAAATAGTGGCAGACCCACACACACACAAAAATAGAGACAGACCACCAAAAAAAAAAAAAGAGACAGACCCAAAAAAAAATAGAGATAGACCCCCCCAAAAAATTGAGACAGATTCAAAAAATAAAAAGAGGCAGACCAAAAAATAGAGATAAGCTATTAAAAAATAAAATTGGAGACAGTGTCTCAAAAACTAGAGGCGCGCCCAAAATTAGCTGAGCGTCCTGTCCCGATGTACTGTCACAGCAAGGTGATGGCGCCGTTTGGTTGGTCCTAGGTTCGATTCCCGGTAAGCCTATCACTTATATTTTCTTTTCTGTTGTCTAATGTCATCCTTTATGTCCAACAAGGACTGAAAATAAGAATACCGGTACGCCAAATCAAAAAGAATCAATATCATCTTTCCCTATTAGCTCCCCAAGGTGCATAGGCGTTCAGCAAATTTATGCCAAGCCTTCTTGTCCAGTGACATCCGTTCAAGGTCATTTCATTTCTTCTTTATTCATTTCATATATGTCTCCAGTTCTCTTCTCCGTAAGTTTTTTTGGGTCTCCCTTTAACTTTGTGCTTCCTCATAAGTGAACAGCTACACTCAATGATCCATCGGGAGCGAACGGTAACATGATGTTGTTGAGGATACACGATTACTGGCAAACTCATCAAGTAAAACCAATTACTGCATAAACTAATACTGTAAGGGCCATGGCTCCTTTGGCGCAGGTTTCCTGGAGAATAGCTGCAGTGTTAGCTCTATGCACCATTGTGAGCAAAAAGGGACATAATGACGATGATATACTGTCATAACACGGGCAAGGCACTCTGGGATTGCCACGTAAACTAGTGTCTTTATGATAAATTATGAATTGCACAACAGAAATTCTGCTATAAATTTATGGTTAATGCCCTGAACAGGATATTTCTTTTGGGATTTGAACTACAACTACAAATACATGTAATTATAGTAGTGGGAAATCATTATCTTTGGTATTTGACGAGGAAAGGACGATTCTGTCGGTAAATTCGCACAACAGCATTGAAATCCCCCGAAAGTTTACCGGAGGAAAAGTGAACCCAGGCACGGACCTCTGAGAAAGCAAGGGTTAGACCTGAGATTAGGTATTAAGGCCGGTCTCAGACACAGTTCCTTACTTCTTGAAATCATTTCAAGATCTGACAGAGCTGAGAAGTTATCCAATGGGTCGACTCTTATAGTTAGAAGCTTTAACATATAACACAACAAGATAACTGAGTGTAAAGAAGATAAAGGACCGACACATTTGTCCGATGGGGACACTTCTGACGATCAGACTGCCTCCTGTTGTAGCGCTGTGTAAAGATTTCCGTATCATCGTAATCTAAACTGTATCATATAAAGACAAAGTAAGTGCAGTAGCTAACAAAAACGATTAATTCTATGTATACATAATTGTGTAATAGCAAACAAAAGTCGTAAGGACATACAATGTCTAGCAGCAGCATAACGCCTGCAAACAGAAAAGATTCTAATAACACTGACAAACAACATTTTTCTTTCTTATATAAAAATAAGTGTTCTTAGGTCAGTTTCTTGCGCTGATTTCAAATTTGAAATCCGTTTATCTCTATCACATCGGGTTCTTAAGATATTTGTGAATAAATATATTTTTGGGAAACCGTTATTTGCTCCGTTTCATTTTTACTATATAACTTATTAAAAATTAATAAAATGCAAAATAATTCTACTTTTTATACTGCTAAAAGATGCATGACATGTGTTACGCTATTTTTCAAATAGTTACTGTATTTTGAAATAATTCTGAGCGAAATATGGCTTCTAGAAGTTGTAGAAATTCGGCTGATCTGTTCTGTTACGTGTGCGGATATTTTACCGATCGTGTTCACCAGAAAAACTTTACACCACTACTAAAGAAAGCATATGAACTTTATTTCGATTCGAAAGTTGATGATGCAAATAAATCTTGGAAGCCAAATGCAGTTTGTTCGACTTGTGCAAATACATTGGCAGGTTGGTTACGAAAATCGCCGAAGCATAAGTCGATGCCTTTTGGAGTGCCAGTAATATGGCGTGAACCGACAAATCACGCTACTGATTGTTACTTCTGCTTGACAAATATCCTTGGTTTCACTTTTAAAACTAGAAAGTCTGTGGTTTATCCAAATATTGAATCGGTTTCGAAACCAGTGCCTCATGATCCAATCACGTGTCCGATCCCAGTTCCACCAGAAGAATATCCGTTGGACGTGAATGAACCATCAGAAAGTGATAGTTTACCTGCTTTAGAAACTAATTCTGACTCGGATTATATACCGGTGAATGATGGTGTTCACTTAATTAACCATTCAGAACTTTCAGATCTAATACGTGATCTCGCTCTTACCAAAGGACAAGCGGAATTACTCGGTTCGCGACTCAAAGAATGGAATCTTTTAGCGCCCAATACTCCGATATCTAAATTTCGTCATAGACACAGAGAACTTGTTCAATACTTTGAGATGGATGATGACATTTGCTATTGCAAAGATGTAAACGGTCTAATGGTGCACCTCGGTCATGAGCACATAGTCAACGAATGGCGACTTTTCATCGACTCTTCCAAGACTAGTCTAAAAGCCGTGTTATTGCATAACGGAAATTTATTTTCATCAATTCCAGTCGCCTACTCTGTTCATATGAAAGAAACTTATGACAATATGGCTATACTTTTGGCAAAAATAAAGTACAATGACTACCAATGGCGGATTTGTGGAGACCTAAAGGTCATTGCAATTCTCACGGGCATGCAGACTGGGTATACTAAATTTTGTTGCTTCCTATGTGAATGGGACAGCCGCAACAGACAGGAACATTATGCAAGAAAGGTGTGGCCTATCAGGGATCGTATGCAGCTCGGGCATAAAAATGTAATACACGAGCCATTAGTTAACAAAGACAGCATCATTTTACCACCGTTACATATAAAGTTGGGGCTCATGAAGAATTTCGTAAAAGCGTTAGATAAAACGAGCAAAGCTTTCACTTATCTTCGAGAAAAGTTTCCGCAAGTTAGCGATGCAAAGATAAAGGAAGGTATCTTTGTAGGACCTCAGATTAGGAAAGTTATTGCAGACAAACAATTCGAGAACTTGTTACATGGTAGTGAACTTCGCGCATGGATGGCATTCAAATCGATCGTCGATAACTTTCTGGGAAATCACAAATCTGTCGACTATGTGCATATTGTTAAGCGATGCATACAGAATTATGGGCTGTAACATGTCCCTCAAAATCCATTTGCTCGATTCGCATCTTGACTTTTTCCCTGACAACCTTGGCGAAGTCAGCGATGAACATGGAGAACGATTCCATCAAGATATCGCCGTAATGGAGTCACGTTATCAAGGACGGTGGAGTGTGACCATGCTTGCCGATTATTGTTGGATGCTTCATCGCGATGTACCACATGCCATTCACCGACGAAAGTCGACTGCAAAGAAATTCAAGCCTACATAACTGTTATACTTCTTGTACGAATGATGTTGTAATACTGTATGCGTTGTTAAAAAACTTCAATTGCGTATTTCTAGAGATCCCGACCTGATAGAGAAAAACGGTTTGCAGATTTAAAAACAGCGCATTAAAATTGACCAGAAAAACATAGAAATGTTAGAGAAAGAAAAAAAATTTTTTTTTTGTTAGCCAGTGTAATCAGTACTTTATTTAAGTTAAGTTTGGGTGGCCCCTCAGAAACTTATTGTCACCCCCTAGAAATATGACACTTACTGTGTCCCCCTACAAATAGGGCATGGTTCACGTTGAGAACCACTGATACACACAACAGTTAACCATACAGCCAATCAGAAATGAGATCAGAAGTTCCGTTGTGTTGATTAAGTCATGTTTTATTTCTATTTTTAGTTTCCGCTGCACACTTGTGTTGTCTTAGGTCCTTGCACAAACGCTAAGTGCTTGGTACTCGCTGGTGATATTAGGTTGGGGTTCAATCTTCCAGTTCCACTGAAAAAAATACAAGTTTGAGAATAAGGTTGGGATACGCTAGATCAGGGGTACTCAATACGGTGCCAGCTTATTTGTATGCCCACGGATGGTTTGTCAATGAAACAATAAATATATAATTTTTCTTAAATTGTCAGACATTATAGCTTACCCTCAACTAAAATTATTAGGTCTTTGCAATAAAATTTCAAAATCTCTACCAATATACATTCCTAACTATGAACAGTTGATCAGTAACATGCAGTGCCAGAGATCAAACTAATTATACGTTTGACTCAAATATTTTAAAGATTATTATTATTTTTTTTTTAAATCTTGAATATTAACTATATCATTAAATGTGTTTATGTGGCCTTATATAAGTGTTTCGTAAATTTTGTTATAAAAATGAGTCAATATGTGAATCGCGATATATGGTTGGTGCCCAACACCCTCTCTATAAATCTAAAATGTGCCTGCGGTGCAAAAAAAAAGGTTAAGGACCCCTGTTCTAGATCATCTATACTAGAGACATATATATAGAATCGCACGTCCGCACATAACACAAGCGATACATTTTGTACCCTTCAGCTGACCAATGAGCACAGGCGGACTGACACTGTTCTGGCTCCTGGGTAAAACAGGGTTCTTTTTCCTCTGAATACTAATTCCACATTAATAAATCATCCTTTGTAAAATAACTACGGCAGCGCCAGAAAAGTCCAGTGATCAGTCCGCCTCTGCCAAGGAGCATATCTTCATTACATACTCCTATGTGTTCATTATGGAGCATTGATCCACCATTGCAGCTTGTCCCATAGTAGAAATTATGCCTCAATCATTCAGAAGCTTTTGTAGCGATTGTTTTTGAATCAATTTGTTGTACATGATGAGGTGGCCAACCCCCCCCCCCCTCCCCCATGCACAACCTCTGATTATGTCGCCTTGTACGACATGCCAGAGGAAGTAGTAGTCATATTTCTTCTTTGTCTCTTCAGAAAACCCTGGCTTTGCCTAATCACAGAGGGACACTCAACCATCATCTTCATTTCACTTTTCTGCTCCCAATGGAGTATTGACCAGCCACTGCAGCTTGTCATGTCACAACAGCCTGCACCAATGTACTCATGCCAACTTGTATCTGCCATTTTCTATTCTAAACCATCCCCCCCCCCCACTCTCCACCCCCCCCCCTCACCCCACCCCCTTTCCACACATACACACATACACACGCCTTTGTTTTTGAATGACAACACAACAAGTATGAAGAATCTAACATTTTAGGACACACAACAGGAAGAAAAAAAAACATACACATAAAATTTGGACATTCTCGTTGAGGCTACACTGTTGACGATAATTGGCCTGGAGGGATTATTGTTGTTGTTGTTGTTTAACTAGGGCTACTGAGCTTCTCGTCTTTTTAGCAGCCGATACCAAGTTGAAGACTCCTTGGTATTATCTACACTGTATATCTAGGCTTATCCTGTGACTTTTCTGCAATTCTGAAACGTGTTGAGTTGAAGTCATGAGCTCCAGTTTCTCCAGCTTGGCTGACATTTAAATGATCAACACATCTGGTCCTAAGCTTTGCGTAAGAAGGGCGTGGCAAACTTTGGCTTCCCGGCCATCCAAGGGGGGGGGGGGGGGGGGGGGGGGGCTGTCCAATTATGCAGAGCTAAAATACTGTGCTCTGGTTCTGGGTCTACCAAGGAGTTATCACGTCCTACACAGAGCCACTTCTCATCATCTCCTGATCATCAGGGGCCCACAGTGAGATCCTCCTGCATGTAGCCAACCAGGTAAAGGCCAGAGTTTCGTTTGGCGCTCAGGTGACTCCTCCACGTTCGGTGTGCAAAACACGGTTCTCAACATGTTTCACCACAGGGGGAATCCCTGGAAGTGTGTGCATGATTTCAATAGTCTATGAGGGTGTAATTAGCCTCCCAGACAGAGGTTCACTTCCACATATGTATTTTTATAGCATTCTGCTTGGTTGGTGGTCATATAAGGATGACTCCAGTTATGCCTCCTTGCATGCCGGGAGGGATAATGCCATAAGTGAAATGGTGGCTATTGAACATAGTATCGAAAATTATAAACACTATCCCCATATTACGTATCGTCTTCATAAAACATTTTTAAATTAACAATGAAACAATCCCATCAGCTTTTTGAGAAAGTACAGAAACGGTGCCTATAGCTCCGTGAAAGCTAATTTGAACACTTATTTATAGAACACGCATGCTTTACAATCTTTTCATGGTGCACAGAACGTTAAGCGAAAAAAAAAATCGAAACTGGCTTGGGTTAATGTTAAGATTGGTGTTAGAGATTATTATTTTTATTTGAAAAATCTGAAACAAGAGGTTGGGTTAAGGTTAACGTTAGCGTGAAGGTTATTATGTTTTTTTAATTAGTCGAACTGACACGACAGACATGTCAATAACCACTTGGCCAAAATGGCGGCTTGTCTTTGTAATTCTAAAATTCTATCCAATATTCTTTTTAAATGAACATACATTTACCTTCAAATCGCTGGTGTCGCCGTGGCAAATAGCGAAAACTTCTGAACTGGCAACCATCTCCTTGAAAGTGTCTCTGACGTCGGTCTTTGTCCAGTTTAGTTGGTTGACCATGTCAAAGACTGTAGCATTCTTACTAGCGTATTCAACAGGCAGCTTGTATACTGGACTGTAAAAATAACTGCGAATGTATTGTTAGAAAAAATATTCATGTGTTTAGTAGAAGAAGCAAATAATAAAAATAAACGTCTATGTTGCAGGTGCTCGTGAGAAATAAAAATATCATCATTAAGCGAAGTACGTTGCAAGTGTGTCGGTCCTTTATCTTCTTTACACTCTGGTCATGACACCCAAGTGTATGCCTCCTGTTGTCTTTCCCGCCTGCGCTGCGAATGGAACCCACTCTACCTTGGTTGCAACTTTTAACTTCACTCATGATTTTATCCATGCTGTTAGCTGGAGGCAATTGTTAAAGTAACCATTTAATAAACAGTGCTGATGGTAAAGTACCTTTTTTCCAGCTAACAGCGACTATGGGGGAAGGGGGGATTACAGAGGTAAATGAGAGCGGGTGCCATAAGGAAAAATAGGTTGAGAACCCACGGTAATGTGGCGAAATGGATATTGGATAGAAAATTAGAAAGTATTTTCCGGAAGTGGAAAAGAAAGCTAGCGAACCAGAGGTAGAGAAGGCACACGACAAGTCAGGTAGTTAACTGCACAGTTCTCGATGATAGTTGTAGAAGAGAACTGATAGGTAAGTTGCCTTCTCGCTAGGCATATTCTATGCTCCATTGGTGTTATATAAATATGTGAGTGGAGCTCGTATTTATTCCCTACCAATTTTAAATTATTAATATTTCTTTGACCACACAACAAAATTATAACTGAAATTTAAATAATTCAAAACCTACAGTTATAAACAAATGAGTGCACTTTATTGATTAATAATGTACAGTAACAAATTAGCACCTTGGTATATCAATATCTTACAAGATTTCACACATTTTACAAAACGTATATTGTCACTGTTTAACCATTTTCATCTTGTTCTTGGCTTGGGTGCCTTGGTTTGTGTTTTTACGATACGTACTTGCTAGACACGTTGCAGTATCTGACTTTCTTCGGTCGTTAAAACATCTGGACACTGAAGATGCTATGCTTATGTCAGGAACAGTGTTGGTACACTGTTAAACAGTTCAAAATGTCCAAAATTGTGTCACGTTTTTCACCACTAGCTGAACCTGCAAAATATGACCAGGTTATGGCATCCGTGGTTTATAACCAAGACGAACCTCTGAAGCTGACTGGCCCCTGTCGATCATACTCATCATTTCTACAAACCTGTCTTGAAGATTTGGTTAAATCAGTCAAAAGGGGGTACGGCGTAAAACCGTGCAAAACATTTAAGAGTTTTGACATCAAAGACATTTTCTAAACCCAGCTATGAATACTTCCCATTGGCTTAGCATTTTGCCAAAGTTAGCAAAATTGTTTTCCTTATAATACATCGACAAAATGTACCGAAATAAAAGATAAGAAAGAAAAAGAGATGGCGAATTCCTTGAGCACAGCACCCAAAAGCAAGCCCTTAAAAGAACTGTAAGCTTTTATTGCTAGCGTTTGACAGTCCTAACAAGGACTTCTAGCTGAGCCAATGCTGTCCAAAATTGAGGTTATATAGTGATGGAAGCCACCTTTTTTTGGAAGGGTTTATGTTAAGCATAACATTAATTTTAAATATTCACTAATTTTAAATGTATATTTATTCACTAAAATATTTTGTAAGCTTATAGACATACCCTCAAGACACAGCTGTACTTCGAAGTCTGCGTCTGTTGGAAGCTTCGATCTATACTAATCGCTCACTATAACGTTAAGTTTTGGCTCCTTCTCAGTTATCTTGTTGTGTTATTAGTTAAGGCTTCTAACTATAACAGTCGGCCCTCTGGATATCTTCTCAGCTCTGTCAGATCTTGAAGTGATTTCAGGAAGTAAGGAACTGTGTCTGAGGCCGATCTTATATACTTAATCTCAAGTCTAACCCTTGCTTTCTCAATGGTCCGTGACTGAGTTACCTTTTCTCTGGTAAACTTTCGTGAATTTCAATGCTGTTGTGCGAATTTACCGACTAAATCATACTATCCTCGTCAAATACCAAAGATGATAATGGTTTCAAACTACTATAATTACATGTATTTGTAGTTGTAGTTCAAATCCCAAAAAGAAATATCCTGTTCAGGGCATTAACCATAAATTTATAGCAGAATTTCTGTTGTGCAATTCATAATTTATCATAAAGACACTAGTTTACGTAGCAATCCCAGAGTGCCTTGCCCGTGTTATGACAGTATTTCATCGTCATTATGTCCCTTTTTGCTCACAATAGTGCATAAAGCCAACACTGCAGTTATTCCCTAGGAAACCTGCGCCAAAGGAGCCATGGCCCTTACAGTAATAGTTTATGCAGTAATTGGTTTTACTTGATGAGTTTGCCAGTAATGGTGTATCCTCAACAACATGATGTTCCCGTTCGCTCCCGATGGATCCTTGAGTGTAGCTGTTTACTTACGAGGAAGCACAAAGTTAAAGGGAGATCTAAAAAACTTACGGAGAAGAGAACTGGAGACATATATGAAATGAATAAAGAAGAAATGGAATGACCTTGAACGGATGTCACTGGACAAGAAGGCTTGGCATAAATTTGCTGAACGCCTATGCACCTTGAGAAGCTAGTAGGTAAATGTGAAATTGATTCTTTTTTATTTGGCGTACCGGTATGCTTATTTTCAGTCCTCGTTTGACATAAAGGATGACTCTAGACAACGGAAAAGAAAATATAATATTTCCTTTACGCAAGATAATTTCATAAAACGAAGTACTTTGTAATACTATTAACATGTTTCCGGGGCTCAAGTCTCTAAAGTCACTCGCTGTCCTTGTAAAGCTGAAGAGTATTATCAGAACTGATATTGTTTAAACAGTAAACAAAAATTTACCGTGATAACAGTTAGGGATTCGACGTAAGAATTTATGATTTGGCTATAATGTGACACAATGAAAGCGAATCGGACGGCTTATCTATACCACTGTGGATTTTAAAGCCTTTGTTGTTATTTATGTCTCAGAGCCATACAATGAGACTAAATGTGTGAGTTGAGAGATTGTTATATTTGTGTTGGACTCGATGTATGGTAATGCCCATACATGCCACTGTGCAAAATGAAATCTCCTTTTGTTACATCATATATTAATGTGTGGTGGAGGCGGTGGGTAGGGAGTTATGGTCGTGATTGAGCTCACAAGGGGACTTGTCAAACACATCATCACAACTTTAGTTTAGGCAGCATTATGTGCCGGTCAAAAATATTCAAAGTTTTATATATTTGTACTGCATTAAACGAAACTTTGTGTTATACATATTTACAGACGCGGATTTGAGCCTAGTGTACATTTATTTATCTCTTGAAATATATAAATACAAATTTCTATAATAATAACAATTACCAGAAATATTCTCTATGGAATTTAAAATTATATGTCATTACCGTCTTTGTTGCAAACGTTTTTGGAAATTTTTTTGAATTAGTAACTACTTAATGTTTTGAATGTTTTGAATTTCCTTCCTACACACATTGCGTCCCTTGATAATAAAAATTAGGTCCATTAGATTACACTCATAATTGTTTCTTAACAAAACAGTATGAGGCGGAAAATGTAATGGTGGTGGAAAATTGAAATGAGTTCCCAGCGTCAAGGTCTGTCTGTCTATGGAATACAGAAAGTTAGATAAAAGTCAGTGACCTAACCTGCTTGTTGTACATGAGTTGTAAGAAAGTGCTAAATATCACTCAACAGGATTACATTTAATGTTGATCCCAAGACTGCGCCCTTGCCAAAACAAAAAGGCAACACAGCTGAAGTTTGAAGATATGCGCAAGAGATACACGAAGAGTAAAGTCCAGGATTATGGGAGGACGAAGATGTCGAGATGCTCCCTAAGTTTATGCGAAAAGATGTTCTTACAACATCAGGTGAAAATAGCCATGATATTGATGCCCCCTAACGAAATGGGTTTAGTTCGAATCGGAGGCCTAATAGTCAAGAGAAGGATACTACTTGAGAGCCGTGACCCAAGCGGGACTCCTGCTATAAAATGTCAAGGATGATCAGATGATCAGTATACGATATAATATTTCTACAGTGTGACTGACAAGTGAATCTCTTCTTTTCCAATTGTTATTGTCAGCACTTAAACTTACTTAATAAACATGAGACATATAAGAAAACAAGGAGCAATTAAGGCAATCTGACATTTGACAAATACGTTGTAATTTATTTCTTCTTTACCAGAAACAAAACAAAATAAACTAAATTCTAAAATAGCCAATAAAATCAACGTAACAAGAGAGTAAAAATATTTGCACGCTATGATCTCCCTCCTGCGCTATAGTTTTACAATATTATTTAAAATAAATCAAAAATTAAATAAGATATAAAAAATCAGATCAGACATCAACATGTGACACATCATTTGATGTAATAAAATAACAGTTAATTCTCTTTATTGTGATGTTGTTTCGTATAAAGTGAGTGGATAAATGAAGAAATACAAATTTTAAAATAGCAAGTGACTTTTCAGTTACCCTGTATAATCACGTGTCTAATTATCTAGGTCACATGTCGTATAGTTCGTGGGGTCTTTGAAGAGACCAAGAAAGAAATAAGACAACTGTATATTCATCCGTGTCGTTCAATGCGCCTACTTCAAGGCCATGAATGGAGATGGCAAACTCCTCATGTAAAACAACTTACTACATAAACCGCTGCTGCGAGAGAAGGTAACTGCATCGTGCAGGCTTCCGTCAGGACTAACTGCAGTGGTAACTTGTTGTAGGCTTCCTGCAGGACTAACTACAGTGGTGACTTGTGCAAGCTTCCTGCTGGACTAACTACAGTGGCGACTTGTTGCAGGCTTCCTGCAGGACTAACTACAGTGGTGACTTGTTGTAGGCTTCCTGCGGGACTAACTACAACGGTAACATGGTGTAGGCTTCCTGTGGTACTAACTACAGTGGAGACTTGGTGTAGGCTTCCAGCGGGACTAACTACCGTAGTGACTTGGTGTAGGCTTCCTGTGGAACTAACTACAGTGTGACTTGATGTAGGAGTCCTGCGAGACTAACTACAGTGGTGACTTGGTGTAGGCTTCCTGCAGGACTAACTACAGTGGTGACTTGGTGCAGGCTTTCTGTGGGACTAACTACAGTGGTGATTTGGTATAGGCTTGCTGCGGGACTACCAAAAAAGTGGTGACATGGTGCAGGCTTCCTGCAAAACTAACTACAGTGGTGTCTTGATATAGGCTTCCTGCGGGACTAACTACAGTGGTGACTTGGTGAAGGCTTCCTGCAGGACTAACTACAGTGGTGACTTGGTGCAGTCTTTCTGCGGGACTAACTACAATGGTGATTTGGTATAGGCTTGCTGCGGGACTACCAAAAAAGTGGTGACATGGTGCAGGCTTCCTGCAAAACTAACTACAGTGCTGTCTTGATGTAGGCTTCCTGCGGGACTAACTACAGTGGTGACTTGGTGTAGGCTTCCTGGGGGACTAATTACAGTGATGACTTTATGTAGGCTTTCTGCCGGAATAACTGCAGTGGTGACTTGGTGTAGGCTTCCTATGGAACTAACTACAGTGTTGACTTAATGTAGGCTTCCTGTGGGACTAAGTACAGTGGTGACTTCGTGCTGGCTTCCTGCGGACTAAATACAGTGGTGACTTGATGCAGGCTTCCTGCGGGACTAACTACATTGGTGACTTGGTGTACGCTTCCTGCAGGACTAACTACAGTATTGACTCCATGCTTGTCACAAAATGGATTGGGGCGACCCCTTCTTCTTCCTAATCTCTGTTTTACTACGGCAGTAATCGGTACATTTGTGGTTGTAACGACTGTTGTTGGTTTCTGTTTGTAGTGGGTCTACTAATTTGAGTACATCATACTGACAACACGAATGCATAAGGGCATTGTCACCACAGGACAAGAAAACTGGCAGAAGAACATAAGTCGCCTGATAATGGGTCCACGATACACGTGGTACAATTTTTATTTAGTTCTTCACAAATTTCAAGCAAAGTAAAATGGAGAATCTTGAACATCTATCTCCTCAAATAAAATGCATGGTCAGTCCATAAGTATGTAAGCATGCATGTTGATATATCATAAATATATTCGTCTCATCTATTTAGTTCTGGCCGTTGTACTAGTAGGTGCGTATCAACCACGGACACCCAAGTAATGCAAACCCGAAACGTGAATTTATATTTTCTTGAGTATAATACTTCTATATAAGGTGCGGAACGTCTTCATAAGCTCGGGACCATCTTAACGATCGTTGAAAAAAACAAGTGGCGGCCTTCAAAAAATGTTAATGTCACATAAGCGTACCAAATTCCTCCACAACTCCGGGAGCTCGAAAAATACGTCGAGCTTGGATGAATGAAGTATACGAAAGGCCCAGAATATTAGCCGTTAGAATAAATTAGTGGGACCGCGTTACGTCATTGACAACCGGTGACGTATCAAAGTATAAGGCCTTCAATACAAGTTAAAGATCGTGCAAAACATGCATTACCACAAATAGACATATCTCATCAAATAACAATGGCTATATGCCTGCGTGTGGCAATACACCATGACATATTAACTTTATTCCTTAACAGTGGTACAGATTTTATTGCGTGCTTTGAATTGTCGCACTTTCTTTCTTTCTCTGCTAAGTAGCAGATATTTTGTATCTACATTCTTTCGCTACGTTCAGTATATTGTGTCTTGTCTGTTTATCTAACACTCCTTGTGGATAACAATACTAAACATTTGCAGGAGCGACTGAGAGAACATTATCGACAACCACGCTGGTTAATCGCAGGGGCAGCAGATATCAGTACACAGATTAACACGTACATCGAACCAGCGCAATCTGCTTAATCATTGATAAGGCACGGCTGCGTCTCCATCAAAATTGTAAAGAGGCGGATTTTGTATATGCTCAAGCAAGAGATAAGACATTACTTTAGCGAAAGTAATAAGTGTTACATCTGACACACGTTGTAAAATGAGGTTAACGACATGTTCGCGAGTCTGTACGCAAGGCATCGTATGTCTTATTGCCATATACGGTAATACGTGACTGTTGACTACCATTTTGTTGAACGTCATAATGTTGAATGGCGATGAAGACGTAGTATGGTGTCTGTAGTCTGGTTTGTGTAAGATGCAGATGTGTATTCAAACAGGTATCATCACAAACAGGGCAATCCACACAAGGACGTCACATTAACTCACGATGGGTAAAGTCAATGAGATTTGCAACAGCTAGTGACGTTTTCTTGTATAATTTATTGTGGACGCCACAATGACAAGATGTATACGCGAAGGTAGGTACATCATAGGTACATTCAAACAGTCATTGTTACAGAAACATAGTCAGTACAGCAATGGACGGTAGACAGCATCATAGTAAAGATGAATCACATGCATATCAGTACATCATAGAGCTGTAAATGTATTCAGGCGGAAATCTCCATCCCTTTCTATAACAGCTGGAAGATATCAATATGATAGGAGATCAAATCCTCTCTCCTAAATCTAACCTCAGCAAGACAGGGACGTCTTCTGAAGAGTATCAATAATGTCCTCAAAGATCCTCCAAGTTCCTATAGTTATCCAAGATATTAAATCTGGAACAAGCAGTAAAGTTTAGCAGGCAGATAGTTCTTAGGACATGCATCCATCGATGCAGTAACAGCGAACATGATTCGTGAGCTGACGAAAAACTTCTCATAGCGTAGACCCGCCTATAATCGGGCTACAAACAAAATGTCAATCTCGAAAGATATCGATAAGTGTCAAAAATGTCATTACCTTTACTTCAGGAAATAAACATATAACTCACAGGCTTCCAAGCCCTTAGAATCACCACAGATATATCATCTCCAAAGGAACAATATGAATAGGACATTATTTCCTGAACAGTTTAAGCACAGACGCTGGCAAACCAAAAACGTCTTGCTTATCACGGATCTGCCACACTCTGAATGTCGGGGCGGAACCCGTGCAAAAAACGATCAAGACCAGACATGCGCAGACAAGCGCGACTCGAACGGTGTTTAGCCAACTTACGAACCAAAGAATATTCTGGAGAACAATCGTACAGATTCGAACCTAATAAGGAAATGAATCTTGAAACATTGCGATTGCCAACTGTTCCTAAGAACTGACGACCTGAGTGCTCCGTATATGGACATGACTCAAAATCGTTCACACAAACTATCGGCAACTATCGTCACACGATTAGACAACTAGTAGAAATAAAAAAGTGACTACAATTACATGAGTTATTTCCCATGCATTACAAAATTAAATATATAGTCAGAATGCATGGTCAGAATACGTAGTCAGAATATATAGTCAGAATAAGTTGCGACAAGTTTAGCGCAACATTACCGCAACCTCCCGATTAAAAAAAAATGTGCAACATTTTTTTTTTAAATATCCAAGAGTAAAACCAAAAGCGGTTTAACAACGCACGAATTATGCGAGGATAAGTAATTGCACTGCCTAATATGAGGCTAAATTGACACATAGAGTGTCTGGTGAGAATATTTCTCAACAGATAAAAATCTGACTCGAAAAAAAAATATATCGGGGAGGTGCCACCAACACACACTACACTAGCATGTAAGTACAATATACATATGCACGTGTAATACAATCGTTATCAAATAGCGGTGTCATATACTACTACCGCTTTAAAATGGATGTACACATCTGATAGTGAATATTAAATAGTATATTATCTAAACGTTTAATAATATCATTACATAATGAAATTAAACATAAATGACGATCCAGGACACATCTCCTGTAGTTCCAAGGGTAAATACACAATGTGGAACTCTCCATGTTTGACAACAGAAAGGTAGCTTCTCAGATCAGCAATGACATGCTGAGAAAAAAACAACCAATATAATTCTATTTAATAGCCATTATGTTTCATACTATACAATACATTATTATTAATAATTATGGCCGAGTAAACTTCCGGCCCTTATATTAAATACTCAGTCTTAGTTTTATATTAAAGATGGGAACAGAAGAAGATGATAACAAAGCCCAGTAGTATGTGTTCACCTAAAGTGAGGACAGATGTGCTAATGTATTATAGTAATATAGGTGTGTTATGACTCTGTCGTATATCAAGAAATAGGACAGAAGTATTAGTTGGAATCATGTGGGCATCTAGACAGAATGTCAGCCATCACATTATCCGACACACGGATAGCTCGTACCGTGAAGTGAAAAGGTTGAAGAGCAATAGCATATCGAGTGGATCTCGAAATCTTCAAGTTCTTAGTCTGAATAGCTGTAAGAGCTTTTTGATCAGTTTCTAGAATGAAATGTGCGCCCAGGAGGAATCTTTGTAGTTTGAGAATTGACCAAACCATAGCCAACAACTCACGGTCTAAAACCGAGTAGTTCCTCTCTGCCGCATTTAGTTTTCTAGAAATGTACATAACAGGATGCAGAGTTTCAGCATATTCCTGCATAAGTGCTGCTCCGATCCCAGTGGATGAAGCATCACTTCGAAGAACAAAAGTCCTATCAGGAGTAGGTAATCTTAGGATGGGAGAAGAAAATATTTTCTTGATCTGGTCTAAGGAAGATTGACATTCCTGAGACCAACGAACCAGATTAGGCGACCCTTTCTTCAACAAAGTTGAGAGAGGTGCCATGATCGAAGATAGATTCGGGATGAATCTCCCATAGAATTGAATTAAACCCAAGAGACTACGGACTTGTTTCTTCGTTTTAGGTACAGAGATGTTCAATATTTTCGAAGTATTGTGGTCTTTTGTCTTCAAGAGACCATGACCAACACGATGACCCAGGAAAGAGATTTCGCCAAAACCAACAAAAGCTTTAGAAGGTTTTGCTGTCAAATTATTCTCACGTAGAGTGGACAGTAAGTCATATAAACCCAAATAGTGATCTTCCCAGGAATCACTGAAGAGACAGATATCATCTAAGTATGCGATGACGTCTGAACGATGAGAAAGAATTCGACGCATCATGCAAACAAAAGTAGCAGGGACGTTCATAAGACCGAAAGGCATAACATTCCATTGAAATAGACCCCTAGGTGTAGAAAAAGCAGTAAGAGGTTTGGCATGCTCTGCTAAAGGCACTTGCCAATAACCTTTAGACAAGTCAAGTTTAGTGAAGAATCTATAATTAGAAAGTCTAATCAGTAGATCTTCTAACAAAGGCATCGGTTCAGCGTCGAACTTTGTGACCTGATTCAATTTGCGATAATCAACGCAAATTCGTATGTTCTTATCTTTCTTCCGAACAATAACCATAGAAGAAGAATATGGTGAAGTAGATGGTTCAATTATGTTTAATTGAATCATTTCATCCAATTCCTTTTCCACTTGTGACTGAAAGTGTATAGGGATAGAATAAGGCCTAACCCTAATAGGATTATTGTCGGTAAGAATTATGTCATGTTCTATGACATGCGTGTGACCAGGGATGTCGGTTAGAACATCCTTAAATGTCTGTAACATCGACAAGACTTGACGATGTTCATCAACAGAAAGATTAGGAGAAATGGAGACATCTTTCCAAGATTCCATGGAATGTAGTGGAACCACTGGAAGAGGAAGATCGACATCAGAAAAAACAGATTCCTCATCCTGTATGACAGACAGGGATGAGTAATGACCATGAGGTACAGAAGCATCGTCCGTTGCCTGGAAAATAGGCAGCAAATAGTCTGGACGCTCATGAAATTCCGCCAGCATGTTGATATGGAAAGTTTTATGCTTTCCATCTATATCGACCACATAGTCAATATCGGAAATTCGTGAGACTATTGCATATGGACCTTTCCATGCAATCAGAAGTCTATTTTCCCTACTGGGGAGTAGGACGAATGCTTTGTCACCTGGACAAAGTTGTCGTAGACATCTGTTCTTGTTAGCAAACTGCCTTGCTTTTTCTTTAGCAATTTCTGATGAAGCAGTTGCTAGCTTACATGCCTCAATGATCTTTTGTCTAAGAGCAATGACATACTCATATGAGGATTGAGTTTCATCGCTAATATCATCGGCAGTGATGAGATCGTGTAATAAAGACATAGGGCCGCTTGGACGCGCGCCAAAGACAAGTTCGAAGGGAGAAAATCCTGTGTGTTCATTAGGGACTTCTCTATAGGCAAAGAGAGCCGCGGGTAAAACCCTGTCCCAATCTTGAGGATGATCTTCAGTTATCTTACCAAGTAAAGTCTTGAGCGTTCTATTCAGACGCTCAACTAACCCATTAGACATAGGATGGTAGATACTACTGAGAGATCGTTCAATATGTAAGGTAGACATTACCTGTGACATAGTGTCAGATATGAGTTGAGTGCCATGGTCTGACAATATTTCTCTGGGGAACCCCAAGAGAGAAAATATCAACCAAAGAGCATCTGCGATATCTGTAGTAGATATGCTCTTAAGAGGAATAGCCTCTGGCCAACGTGTGCACATATCGACACATGTAAGGATAAACTGATGTTCTCTGGCCGACTTGACCTTAAAAGGGCCAATAATATCTATGGCCATTTTCTGAAATGGCCGAATAGGGATGTCAGCAGCCTGGATAGGCGCAGCATGTCGTGGTCCTCTAGATTTGACCTCCTGACATACCTGACATGATCGGCAGTATATACGAATGTCCTTGTTAACAAAGGGCCAAAAGAAAGCCGCAAGGACTCTCGACTTTGTACGGGAAAATCCCATGTGTCCAGCACATTGCGAGTCATGAGCATGTTGCAATATTTGCACTCTCATACTCTTGGGAACAAGAATTTGCGAATGTGCTGACGTAGCCGAGTCTTGTACCATACGTACAAGTACGCCGTTTTTCATTTCTATCCAAGATTTTCTTTGTGTATCCTTATTTGGATCACCTTTCTTCGCAAGAATGAAGAATTTTTTTAGCTTAGGATCTTCTTCTTGTAATTTTATGAACGAGTCACGAGAAATAACCAAGGTACTATCTTGGCTATGAACTTCATTATCACTATCCAATGAAGTTTGCGGTGTTTGTAGAGCTTGTGCTCTTGTAACCACTGCATTGGTAGCTTGCATATTATGATCTTCCCAAGCAGCAATCTGCTGTGGGGTACATTCCTTAACTCCGTGGATACGACCAATAATAAGGTCCGCAATAGGATTAGGTAAGAGACAGGCGTGCACATCTCCCGTAAAGAAAGGAGTGGCAATGTGAATTACAGCAGTAGGATATTTCTCTAGATTGCCGCCAAATGTGACACATTTGATAACCTTTCCTGTAGCACAGGATGGATCTACAAGCGATTGTCTAACACCAATAGTGGTGCATCCGGAATCGAAAAGTAGTGAGACCGGAGTATTATTAACAAGACCCTTATGTAGGATTAGAGAACCTCTCCCGTCATGCGCAACTGCAGCAGGCAGAGCGGGAAGAGGGTGACCACAACTCAAAGTAGTTATTGTAGTCGGTTCGAACAAAGTACTGCATTTGGGGCATTTGTTTGCTCTCCCAAAGTCAAAAGCGGAGCAAGTGACAGCGTCAGAGATTTTATTATCAACAACCTGATTACAAGCTCCCTGAGATTCTTGTTGAACAGAGTTAGCCTGCTGATATCTCTTTTTTTTTGTATTGAGATCTACCGCGACTGTTATTACCTCTGAAGTTATCAGAGTTATTATTATCTCTGAAGTTATTAGAATTTCTATTATAACCGTTATCCTGTTTTGAACTACAGTTTCCATGATTATTATCATGTCCACATTGATGTGAACATCTATTTGTTTGGTTTTGAGGTCTACGCGAGGAAAAGCCTCTGTTACCATATCCTCTTCTGAAATGCCTAAAATTATTAGGTTGGAAGTAACGAGGACTGTCAGCTCGTCTCCAATTCTTCGAAGAAGAATCACCCTGAAATTGATTTCCATAATTTTAACCGTAACTACTGTTACTTTTCCTATCAAAATTTTGTTGGAATCTATGACTAGAGTTTTGACCATAAGGTGCTGCCGAAGCAACTGGCAGACCTTCTTTTACTTTAGCGTTACCAATGGTTACGTGAGAATGCGCAGAAGTCGCTTTGCAAATTCCAGTATCGGAAATTTGCACACCCTACAGAAAACGCTCAAGATAGACAACCTCTATGACGTGGTATGATCTAAGGGAGACACCGCCCAACCGAAACCCGCAGACACATAAGCATATAAATATAAATATACAAATAACATATAAACATATAACATATAACAAAAGAATGAGATAAAACACAGAAGACTCAGTAGAAGTATAAGGGCACAGTTCACAAACAAAACAGGCCACTTAACTTATGGTAATCCAACGTCAGCACAGCAGAAAAAGCAGATGACAATCAGCGTCCTAAGGAATGAAGATCCAACGATGATGGTACATCTGAACTGTTCCAAAACTGTCAAGACGATGGTACTTGAGCTTCTAGACTGATTAAGTAGTGTTGTTTCGGCACTTGACCTTCTGAATCCTATAGTAAATATGTTTGAATTCGGTACTTGGCCTTCTGAAAACGAACTCGAAACAACCGGCACTTGACCTTCATACAACGACAGCAACTTGGCACCTTGACAGCAGCGACTGGCTTCACTTGAGTTAAAGACAGCAACAGTCTGTGATATCCGGCAATATGTAACAACGCCGGGTACTGTCAAATTTCTTGCTTATGGCAAAAAGATTTAATTCCACATTTACCGGGCAACGCCGAGTAGTTTCAAAATTCTTTGTTGATTTGTAGTGTTGAATGTAGTGGGTAAGGGACCCCGAATCTGCTCACCAAATCAATGTTGAGATGTGGTGGGCTTATCGAATGTCTTTGGACTGGCCACCAAATGTTGACTACCATTTTGTTGAACGTCATAATGTATGGTGTCTGTAGTCTGGTTTGTGTAAGATGCAGATGTGTATTCAAACAGGTATCATCACAAACAGGGCAATCCACACAAGGACGTCACGTTAACTCACGATGGGTAAAGTCAATGAGATTTGCAACAGCTAGTGACGTTTTCTTGTATAATTTATTGTGGACGCCACAATGACAAGATGTATACGCGAAGGTATGTACATCATAGGTACAATCAAACAGTCATTGTTACAGCAACATAGTCAGTACAGCAATGGACGGTAGACAGCATCATAGTAAAGATGAATCACATGTATATCAGTACATCATAGAGCTGTAAATGTATTCAGGCGGAAATCGCCATCCCTTTCTATAACAGCTGGAAGATATCAATATGATAGGAGATCAAATCCTCTCTCCTAAATCTAACCTCAGCAAGACAGGGACGTCTTCTGAAGTGTATCAATAATGTCTTCAAAGATCCTCCAAGTTCCTTTAGTTATCCAAGATATTAAATCTGGAACAAGCAGTAAAGTTTAGCAGGCAGATAGTTCTGAGGACATGCATCCATCGATGCAGTAACAGCGAACATGATTCGTGAGCTGACGAAAAACTTCTCATAGCGTAGACCCGCCTATAATCGGGCTACAAACAAAATGTCAATCTCGAAAGATATCGATAAGTGTCAAAAATGTCATTACCTTTACTTCAGGAAATAAACATATAACTCACAGGCTTCCAAGCATTTAGAATCACCACAGATATATCATCTCCAAAGGAACAATATGAATAGGACATTATTTCCTGAACAGTTTAAGCACAGACGCTGGCAAACCAAAAACGTCTTGCTTATCACGGATCTGCCACACTCTGAATGTCGGGGTGGAACCCGTGCAAAAAACGATCAAGACCAGACATGCGCAGACAAGCGCGACTCGAACGGTGTTTAGCCAACTTACGAACCAAAGAATATTCTGGAGAACAATCGTACAGATTCGAACCTAATAAGGAAATGAATCTTGAAACATTGCGATTGCCAACTGTTTCTAAGAACTGACGACCTGAGCGCTCCGTATATGGACATGACTCACAATCGTTCACACAAACTATCGGCAACTATCGTCACACGATTAGACAACTAGTAGAAATAAAAAAGTGACTACAATTACATGAGTTATTTCCCATGCATTACAAAATTAAATATATAGTCAGAATGCATGGTCAGAATACGTAGTCAGAATATATAGTCAGAATAAGTTGCGACAAGTTTAGCGCAACAGTGACCTTTTGCTTTACGCACCTTATTTCACGTGGAATATTTTGAAAGTATTACACCGTAACCCGCCTGTTTGAAAACGATTGATGCTTTTGGTTAGACCCCATAACAAACAGATGCGTGGGAAGGCAGTGAATATAACCTGACGCTTTAGTCAGTCAAAACTACTGTGAAGATCACTTGCCAAGACATCAAACCTTGCTAGAGTGAAGCCTAGAATTCAGAATTCCATTTTATCAGACCAGACACCTTTTATTTGAGTATTTATCAGGACCTACAAAAATAGCCCAGGGAATCTATCATTTTTAATAAAGAAAGGCGCTATCTGAGGAAACTGAAGGAAATACACAAAGTCAGAGGAAACTTTATAAATTAACGACACCCCAGACGCGTGTAAGTGGCCGATTCAAGTCTCTTTTATTCATCTGAGCAAAAAGTCTGTGAGCCAGGATTGGCGTAAGTTGTGATTTTACATTCTATATTTCTCATTACTAACATGTGAACTAACATATATACGTATATTGTCATGTGAATTTTAATATTAGAAAATTCCTAGTGGATGTCACAGTCAGTTGAGGCTGGCAACCTCATGAACCACCACCGCACAGGCTGGTGATTGCTTTATTGCTAGTTTCTTAAAGAGAACTAAAAGCAAAATGTAATCTCAGGTTCCATACGGAGCAGGGATGGAAAGGTGAAGAAATGATGTACATTCTAATTATAATACTTACAGTTTCAAACCAGTGTAAATGTCGGTGTTAACATATGCACTTTAAAATTAATGGAAGTTTGAAACTTTTTCAATCAATGTAAACATAAATGAAAACATATTTAATTTATATTGTGAACACTTTTCAATCAGTGGAAATGTAAATGTAAACATATTCTATCTGAGCTATTAACCTTTTCATTTAAATGTAATGTAAAGCTTAAGCTATTCAATTTAAATGTAAAGAAAGATTTATCCCGAGGTATTAAAATTAATTCTCATCGAGGGTAAATTTTGAGATAAATAGGATGATAGAATAGAAGAGGGGGGCACATAAATATGTGTCGGGAAACGAAATACTGAGGAGAGCGTTTCGTTTCTATTCTTTATCATAGTTATTGGTGGTACCTGCAGAAAGTACTATCTCTGGAACAAGAAGGGATTAGTGGTCTAAGCTTTAAGACGAGGGACCAACTTTGTAGACTCTCCTTGACATTTCTGGGAAGCGAGCTACACGCTACAATCTTGACCAGCAACGAGCGAGGGTAGTGTAAACAAAACACATCTGCGGGAGCAGAAACTACTATTGGCAGCAAAGTGAAAAATATACGCTGCCAAAAAGAACATTTTTTTCATCATCTCTATTACCAATAATTGATGAAACTTTTCTTCATAACTATTCAAATTATTTTCAAACAGTTAAAACTTAAGTGATTATTAAATTGTGTTATTTGTAAATTTACAAATTTAACTTCGATTTAATCATTTTAAGGTTACTGCATGTTTGTCTCAATCAAATTTACTACTTACTTACTTACGTACTTAGTCGTTCCCCTTCTACCGTGAGGTGTAGAGGTTTGGAAGAGAGAGCGCCAGACTATTCTATCAGCTGTCTTCTTCCTGGCATGGTTCCATTCTAGTCCTCGGTCCTTCAAAGATTGTCTAATGTTGTCCTCCCAGCGGACTCTGGGTCGTCCTGGAGGTCGGGATCCCTGGCTCTTTGTTTCCCATGCTTGTCGTAGTAGCCGATCTTCTCCCATTCTGCAGACATGGCAAAACCATCTTAGTTGGGACTGTTCTCAAATTTACTACACATACTCTAAACTGAGCTGTACCAGAATAATAAGAATTCCACTCAGTAATCAGGGGTGGGGGCTTAAACGAGCTAACATAACCATTGCTTAATCCTTCACAAACGTTTTCGTCAGATTCTAGAATAAACGTGCTCAGTCGTACTGCAGCATTGTTTTCGCGTATCTGAATATCTTGTGAATAATTCTTTGTGGTAGAAGCGTCATTAACCTTCTATCTACATATCTGCCAAGAGTAATCTTGTGCGAAGGTAGACACATTTGAAGCCCATATTAGATACTCTTAAGTTTTGGCCACTGTTGGACCACTACTGCAAAACAGGGGACGCAATACCGTCACAATACTCCATAAGGAACACAAATAAAAATAATGATACTAATGTCGAGTATATAACGTTTATTTAATATCGAGTATACAACGTTTATTTAATCTGGAGTAGACGGGGGTCAGTGTTTTTCTTAAAACCAAGTTGTTTTTTCCACAGGTTGAATTAAGTACGTCTGTATGTTTTTACAATCTGTATGTTTAGATAAGATCGACACGTCAAAAACAGAAACTATAAAGTTTAGCAGATCGCCCGGTCTACTTAACATACATGTCAACAATATCAGGCTCAAGCAGGTTCCAGAGTTCAAATAACTAGGAAGCTTATTTAATGACAAGGGAATAAGTGACTGAGAAATTGAAACAAGATGTTAATAAGCCGGGGCAGTGACTTGCCAACTGTCACCACTTTATCAAAGATCTGAACATAAATATGGGAAGTAAACGACAACTGTATCACAGTTTGCCTCCCCCTGCTCTGCAGTGTTGGTCAAAGGGGTCTACCTTCGCACAAGATTACTTTTGGCAGACATGCAGATATATATATATATATATATATATATATATATATATATATATATATATATATATATATATATATGGGAGCCGCGCTGGTGTAATGGCTTCGGCGTTGTACTGGCGACCAGGTGTTCATGGTTCAAACCCGGGCATCAGCGTTTGAAGAAATGTTTACGGCCGGAAATTTGACTGAATAACCTGAACGGCTCCTGTGATAAACCCTCTGTGGATGGGAAGGAGCGAAGCTCCTGACCGGGTTGGAAGGAAAGTCCTCAGGTTCCCCAGCCTCACAATGACATGTAATTGGGCCTAAGGGCTGAAAGCCCAAGTGCCGCTGGTTAAGGGAAAAAAAAAAATATATATATATATATATATATATATATATATATATATATATATATATATATATATATATATATATATATATATATATATATATATATATACTTTTCAAACAAAGAAACGCAAAGCTATCCGAGGGCGCGTTTTTATGAGTTTGTAAATAACATTTGGTTCTAGGGTATATAAAAACCAGCCTCAAATGTTCTTTACAGTGTCAAATGCACGTGTTGACCTGAATTGCGTTCGTTTTTGTAATCGTTACAACGCAGTGGTCAATAGTGTTTATGACGCAATTTTTGACCACAGCTCATGTTGCGCGCACGTGAAAGCAACACAATTTGGGACGAATACTATTCACTGACTACGCAACTGAAACTCTATAAAAGGATAACGCTACACACAAAAAATTCAGTTCATTTTCAAGCAGACATGTATGGCGTCTCTATCGATAAATTTAAGGAACATTGCTATTGGCCGACTGCATGCAGGCAAAAGTCAAAGTCTGGTGGCCAGGCATCCAAAGGTGCATCAGAGTACCATCAGTCGACTTTGGCATCGGTTCTAAGCTACTGGCTCAGTTGAAGACCGGCATCGCAGTGGACGACCCAGAGTGACAATAGCAGCGGAGGATCGCTTGATTCGGCTTCGTCACCTCAGAGACAGGTTTTCAACAGCTTCCTCAACGGCCCAGTCATTGCCTGCAGGACGTCATGTGTCTGATCAAACTGTCCGGAATAGACTGCATGACGCTTGACTTTGGGCACAACGACCTCACCGAGGACCTGTCCTTACGCGCCGCCATCGCCAAAATCGACTTCTTTGGGCCAACCAGCATCGTCCCTGGGCAGCTGACAATCAATGGAGACGTGTCTGGTTTAGTGACGAATATTTCTTTTTGTAGCAGCGTCATGATGGACGGCGTAGGGTCTACCGTAGGCGAAATTAACTTTTTGCCTAAAATTGCGTTGATGAAGCTCCGCCGCAGGGTGGTAGAGGTGCAATGGTGTGGTGAATGATCAGTTACAACGGAAGGAGTCAATTCGTGCACATTAAAGGAGGCTTGAATGCGCTACGATGCGTCAATGAGATTGTTCGACCCCATGTCCTTCCACTTTTGACTGCCCAAAGGTCTGTGTTTCAACAGGATAACGCCAGACCCCATTGTGCACGGTTGACCACGCAGTTCCTTACTGCCAACAACATTCTCACCCTTCCCTGGCCATCCCTATCTCCAGACATGAGTCCGATTGAGCCCCTGTGGGATGAGCTGCATAGACGTGTTTGTCGCCGAGACGTTGCTCCAGCCAATCGTCGTGATCTGTTCCAGGCACTCCAGGAAGAGTGGGCAGCCATCCCACAGGTCCACATCAGAAGTCTGATCGCATCCATGCCCAGGAGATGCCAGTCGCTGATCAATGCAAGAGGAGGCCACACACCATACTAACGGGAAAGCCCGTACGCCAAAAAACTCTCGTGACCCAGATGCAAAACAACTGTCAATTGAGTGATTGAACCCTAAGGTATTCTTGTGTGCAATTTGAACAATTAACCCATTAAATTAAAAACGTTATTGAATGTCAAAATTATGGCTATGTGTGTGCTTTCAGTATATATATATATATATATATATATATATATATATATATATATATATATATATATATATATATATATATATATATATATATATATATATATATACTTATAAAGGACCCAGACAAAAGTATTTGGGCAAATTTAGAACAAAAAAAGCGAACCTACATTTTAAATACGAAGTATGGATACATAAGAAATCTGATCAAACGTCATAAGAGGGATACAAAATATTTACAGACCAAGGGATTCGCAGAACACCCGCCATAAGAAGATTACTATAATTTCCAAGTGATTCGAAGCATCTACTAAAGTGATGTATCCATTCTAAACTGTGCGAGGAGATTGTGTTCCCAAAAGTTACTTTGTGGTAAGTGTAATTATTTATATTACAAATATGAATTTGACATGTTTTTCTTGCTAAGTGGTTATATATAAGGCTGGCAATCTGTAAAGTTTCTTTTCTTCTTTCCACTCTGTAAAGTGTCAGTCTGTATGCTCTGTAAGGAAGAGTTGTGTGTTGTTGAGATCAGGCATGCTCCAGTCTACCCAGCTGTAAATGGGTAACTCACCCTAGTCCTGAGTTAGGGAAGGCAAAGGCTCCAGGGGAAGCAGGCCCTAAACTTGGTCACTCCAACCGACGCAGGATGGTGTATGTATGAAGTAGAAGTGTAGAGTGTGATTACCGCGAATGGTGTACTGTTCGTGTGCTGACCAATATAACCACTCATACACTTGTGTCTACAAGGCACCAATGCAGACTGCTGGAATCTTTGTTTACTCAATTTATTCAGACGTACACACTGGGACATACGAGTACATCATGGTATGTTGACATATCAATTTGTAGGTATACATAGCAGATCTGAAGTCATGACACATTCAGAAATAATGGGCAGTACATCAAAAGTTCAATGTCATGATACATTATGGCCGCATCCCCCTATCTGACTAAACGCGTCAGTGAAGGCAGATCGGTAAATAACTAAAGTTACTTGACGTCCATAGTTTGTAGTATATATTATGAAACCACGAAAGAGGGGGTTTCTAGCAAGATTGAGATCTCCCTGTCACTGTCCGATAATAGGATAAATAATCTGTTCTCTTGGCAGTGATCAAAACATATGATGACCGAAATCTAACATGGCCGCCTCCCTGAGTTGTCGTTCACTCATTCATAGGAAGGAGAATATAAGCCAGAGTTAATTTATAATGGGTATATAAATGATTTCATAAATGTTTCCATACAGCTCTACGGTGATCAGGTTAATTCACGTAGCCATAACCGCTGTAGGAAAGTCTGTCATCTTCGTCGATACAAAACACGACCCTAGCGATACGAAGCACAATGTTCCATCTAGGTCGAATCGACATGAGATCATCAAAATAGGGTCTGGCAATACATGGAGTCCGAATTATACATTGTACCGTACCTTAGGAGAGTCTCTAACATAAACTATAGTAGAGATACCATCTCCTTTAGAAGAAAACCACTTCATGAATCATATTTCCTTAAGAATCTACCAGCCCTTTGAAAAGTGCGTACCCGCCATTATCACGGTACATCGGAACTCATCACGACTTGTCAAGACAACTCATACTTCCGCTAGACCGGAATAACAAGAATCTAGTCCCTCCTACCCATCCAAAATATACAATATAGGACTGATTCTACTTGTACTAATAATATGTAATACATATGAATTCAGGCCATAAACACAATAAGCAAATTAATATATTTTCTGGCCCTAAAAAATAAGTACAAACGTAAGCGCAATATCCTTGCGCCGGATCAATATCCAGAACGATTACTCCTATAATCAAAAGTGTGAATCAAACATGGATTATCTCGCTTTTACCATAGACAGCATTTTCATACACAAATGAATGAATGTCTATATTTTTCCCATATTAAATAGCCATATCGATTTTTGTAATATGTGCGTCAAAATATGCACGCAACAGATTACCACACCCCTCGGGAAAAAAAAATGGTACATTTTTTTTTTTTTGAAATACATCTAGGAGCAACATACAATAGGCTCACAACGCACCAATAACAATGCGCAGATGATAAGCATAAGTTTTATGACCTTAGAGAAAGTACTTCTCTAAGTATAAATATTTCCAGAGAGGTGTCACCAACGCATACTACAATATTAGCAATGACACAATTTCCACATTAGTTTATACATAAATTTCATCTAAGATATCTTAACATCATGATCATCAAAGACGAAAAACATTGAAAGATCAGCGGTGAATAAATATCAATGAACCGCTAAGTAGTGTTACAATCAATATATGATATATTACATATGTGTACACATTTCAACATAGAAACAACTGTATCAAAGTTGTATAACAGTTATGAATCATGTGGGCATCTAGACAAAATATCTGCCATCACATTTTCTGACCCACGGATAGCTCGCACCGAAAAATGAAATGGCTGTAGAGCAATCGCGTATCGCGTTGATCTCGCGCTCTTCAGATTTTTACTCTGAATAGCCGTAAGAGCTTTCTGGTCAGTTTCCACAATGAAATGCGCGCCCAGAAGAAATCTTTGCAGTTTAAGGATTGACCAAACCATAGCCAATAATTCACGGTCTAGGACCGAGTAATTCTTCTCTGCGGCATTTAATTTCCGAGAAATATACATCACAGGATGCAGAGTTCCAGAGTACTCTTGCATTAGTGCAGCTCCAATCCCGGTGGATGAAGCGTCACTACGAAGAATAAATGTCTTATCCTTAGAAGGCAATACTAGGATAGGTGAAGTAGAAAACATAGTTTTAACCTTATCCAAAGAGGATTGACATTCTTGAGTCCAATGGACTACATTAGGAGACCCTTTCTTTAGCAAGGAAGAAAGAGGTGACATAATGGAGGACAGATTCGGGATGAATCGTCCATAAAATTGTATTAGACCTAAGAGACTTCGTACTTGCTTTTTAGTCTTAGGAATAGAAATGTTAAGTATCTTACTTGTATTATGGTCTTCTGTTTTTAGGAACCCATGACCAACACGGTGTCCTAAGAAAGATATTTCGCTAAAACCAATACATGCTTTCGATGGTTTCGCTGTCAGGTTATGCTCGCGTAAGATAGACAATAGTTCATTTATACCATTATAGTGATCGTTCCAAGTATCACTGAAAAGACAGATGTCATCAAGATACGCAATGACATCTGAGCGATGAGATAGGATTCGACGCATCATGCGTACAAATGTTGCAGGGGCGTTCATAAGACCGAAAGGCATGAAATTCCATTGGAATAGACCCCTAGGCGTCGAAAAAGCAGTAAACGGTTTGGCGTGTTCGGATAGTGGAACTTGCCAATATCCCTTAGACAAATCGAGTTTAGTAAAGAAGTGAGAATTCGATAGTCTCGTAAGTAGCTCTTCTAGTAAAGGCATAGGTTCAGCATCGAATTTAGTCACTTGATTCAATTTGCGATAATCCACGCAAAGACGTATGTTATTGTCTTTTTTCCGTACTATAACCATCGGCGAAGAATATGCTGATGTGGATGGTTCAATAATTTTTAACTCTATCATCTCATCTAACTCTTTCTCTACCTGTGCTTGAAAATGTATCGGGATAGGATACGGTCTGACTCTTATAGGACTATGGTCAGTAAGAATAATGTCATGTTGAATGACATCAGTTTGACCAGGAATGTCAGTAAGGACATCCTGAAATTGTTCTAACATAGTAGAAACTTGTTTCTGCTCTCCTGGAGATAATTCTGGAGAAATTGCAACATCTTTCCATGATTCATTAGAGTGAAGAGGAATCATTGGAAAAGGTAAATTTACATCCGAGAAACTCGTTTCCTCATCCTGTATTACTGACAGAGATGAGTACTGTCCATGTTGGACTGGAAAATCGTCCGTTGCCTGGAAAACAGGTTGTAAATAATCAGGACGTTCATGGAATTCCGTGAGCATGTTGATGTGGAAGGTTTTACGCTTCCCGTCAATATCGACGATATAGTCAACATCGGAAACTTTTGATATTATATCGTACGGACCTTTCCAAGAAATGAGAAGTCTATTTTCCCTACAAGGTAGCAAGACAAATGCTTTGTCACCTGGACAAAGTTGTCGCAAACATCTCTTTTTATTGGCAAATTCCCTTGCCTTCTGTTTCGCAAATTCAGAAGAAGCAGTTGCCAATTTGCATGCTTCAATAATCTTGTGTCTAAGTGCGATGACATATTCATAAGAGGATTTTGTGTCATCGACAATATTATCAGCAGTTATAAGATCATGAAGTAAGGACATAGGACCTCGCGGTTTCGCGCCAAAGACAAGTTCAAAGGGAGAAAATCCTGTATGTTCGTTGGCGACCTCTCTATATGCAAAGAGAGCCGCGGGTAAAACCCTATCCCAATCCTGAGGATGATCTTCTGTTATCTTACCTAGTAGGTTTTTCAGAGTTCTATTCAAACGTTCCACCATCCCATTGGACATAGGATGATAAATACTACTCAGCGATCTCTCTATCTTCAGAGTCGACATTACTTGAGACATGGTATCCGATATGAGTTGGGTACCATGGTCGGATAATATTTCTGCTGGAAACCCCAGACGAGAAAATATTAACCAAAGAGCATCTGCGACATCAGCAGTAGTTATGCTCTTTAGAGGAACAGCCTCCGGCCAACGTGTGCACATATCAACACACGTCAAAATAAATTGGTGTCCTCTAGCAGACTTTATCTTAAATGGACCAATGATGTCTATCGCCATTTTTTGAAATGGCCGAATGGGAATGTCTGCAGCCTGAATAGGTGCATCATGGCGTGGACCTCTGGATTTAATCTCTTGACATACTTTACAAGATCGACAATAGATTCGTATGTCCTTATTCACAGCAGGCCAAAAGAAAGATTGAAGAACTCTAGCTTTAGTACGGGAAAAACCCATATGTCCAGCACACTGCGAATCATGAGCGTGCTGTAAGATTTTAACTCTCATATTTTTAGGCACAAGGATTTGAGAATGAATGGACTTAGCGGAGTCTTGTACCATACGTACAAGTACGCCATTCTTCATCGTAATCCAAGATTTACGATTTGTATCCTTATTCGGATCACCTTTTGTTGCCAGAGTAAAGAATTTCTTTAGAGTAGGATCATCTTCCTGCTGTTTGATAAAGGAATCGTGGGAAATCTCCAAGGGATCATCTTGGATCTGCGCATCATTATCTTCAGAATGTGAAGATTGTGGCATATTAAGAGCTTGAGCCCTAGTGATTACTGCATTAGCAGATTGCATATTAACATTTTCCCAATTAGAAATTTGCTGTGGAGTGCATTCTTTCACTCCATGAATGCGACCGATGATAAGATCAGCGATCGGATTCGGCAAGAGACATGCTTGCACCTCTCCTGTAAAGAAAGGCGTAGCAATATTGATAATGGCAGTGGAGTACTTCTCCAATGTGCCACCAAATGTTACACATTTGACTATATTGCCTGTAGCTCGAGAAGGATTTACGAGTGATTGCCTCACTCCAATGGTAGTGCACCCCGAATCGAAAAGAATTGATACCGGAGTACCATCTATTAGGCCCCTATTAAAGACAAGAGCACCCCTTCCATTATGCGCAATTGACGCATGGAGAGCGGGAAGCGGGTGACCGCAGCTTAAAGTAGACACTGTGGTTGGATCGAATAATGTTTTGCATTGCGAACACTCAGATGCTCTAGCAAAATCGAAAGCGGAATTTGCTACACTGTTGGAGTCTTTTTTATCATTATTCTGATTATCGGTGTCGTGGAACTCCTGTTGTGCAGAGTTAGCCTGGTAATAAGATTTACCATGTCTTTTGTGTTGTGATCTACCTCGGTTATAATTGTCTCTATAATTATTATTGCCTCTGTTATAACCCCTATTTGGGTTTGAATCATAATATTCATGATCATAATCATCATGCTCATTATATTGAGTATCCCTGTAATATTGTTTCTTTTGTCTCCATGAAGCACTTGGGTAGTTCCTATAGCTACTCCCTTTCCGAGAATTTCTAACATTATGGGTACCCCTCGCGTGTCGAGGACTATCAGCCCGATTCCAGTTCTTCGAAGAAGAACCCTGATTTGAGTGGTTATCTTGGTTTTGATACTTATTCCAATTAACCTTTTTATCAAATTTATTTTTAGCTCCTTGGAATTTGTGTGAGTAATTCTGATTATATTCTGTTGCCGAAGCAACTGGCATACTCTCTTTAATGTTAGAGTTACTAAGAATCATGTCAGGGTGTGCCGTGGCATACTGGTCACAATATTCTTCCATTTGCTTTATTGTACCAGGTTTACGCTCATGTAAGAACTCTAGGAATGATTTATTTACAGAAGACATGACCTTGTCTCTTAGCAATAAATCCGTAAGACCATCAAATGTTTTCTCTGTTTTGGATAATTCAATCCATCGTGAAAGTGTAATTCGTGCTTTTGAGATGAAATCTGAGAATTCTACACCTACCTCAGGTCTCATTGTTTTAAACAAAAGACGGTAACCTTCCTCAGACAGCTGATATCTCTTTATCAAAGCTGCCCTAACAGCATCATAATTATCTTTGTCGGCCTCTTCAACAAAATATAACTTACTCAGAGACTCCCCTTTTAGATTTTCAGACAACTGATTCACATACTGTGATTTGTCAACATTATGAGATCGACAAGCCCGTTCAAATCTAGAAAGCCAAAATGTTATGTCATCACTGGTAGGGTTAAACGCTGGTACCTTGACCTTGTACACAAAGGGTTTACCATTACCACCAGATGCCTGATTAACATTACTCATACATGTCAATTTTAATTTCTCTAATTCAAACTCATGTTCTCTTATTGCTTTTCTCTCTTCAGCTTCTCTATCTAATCTTTTCTGTTCTGCAGCAGCAGCAGCTTCTAATTTTTTCTGTTCTGCAGCAGCAGCAACTTCTAATTTTTTCTGTTCTGCAGCAGCAGCAACTTCTAATTTTTTCTGTTCTGCAGCAGCTTCTACTTTCTTCTGTTCTGCCTCAAATCTCCTTTCCTCCACTTGCATCTGCAATTTCTTAAGTTCAGCAGCAGTATCAGCTTCTTTTTCTAATCTTTTTTCTTCAGCTAGAGCTTTCCTTTCTTCTGCAGCAGCTTTTTTTTCTTCTATTTGAAGTTTTCTCTCCTCAGCCGCAGCTTTTTTTTCCTCAGCAGCAGCTTTTCTTTCTTCAACAGCAGCAGCAGTTTTTTTCTCTTCTGCAGCTAATGCTTTGTCATATTGAGCAACAGCCCATTGTTCTAAGTCTTTTCCAGTCTTATCAAGAGATTTTCCTTGTGCAATGAAATAATCTAATGTAGACATATTGTCTTCTTAAATCAGAAACCTGAAAAAGTAAATAAATTACCCTCTTTCACTTTAATGGGAGACAAGTCTATACCATAGACTTAGTCTTAGTCCAAACTTGTATGGTTTATAATAACCAATGATAACTTGAGTACCTGTGGACAACAATAACTGTATCTCAAATACTGTGGGGACAAGCCTTACAAAGGTCTTGTATACCTCAATGTAATCAAAGATCACTTGAGTACCTGTGGAAAAAATATTTCCCTTTACCAATCACTTTGGGAGACAAGCCTTACAAAGGTCTTGTACATTTTGTTTTATAACAATAACAATCATAAAGTACTGATCTGTACTATACTATCAGTGTATACCACTATACGTCATATGTCAACTAAAGACATTACAAAGGACAAACAAGAAAAGACAATATGAACACATTTGCAGAGATCAAATTAAATTAAATAGGAGAAATGAAAAAAAATGATCACAGAAACCGTGATGATAACTGCAATAAGATAACAAGACAAATAACGCCACAGTGTATAAACATAAGGGTGTAAAAAACTGAAATGAAAGAAAAGATGAGACCTACAATTATACAAACAAATCAAACAAAACTAAGGAACACAAAATTATTAACAAAAACAACGAAGAAAAGAACACCTCATCACAACTAACAGAAATAGCAGCAAATTGTTGCTAACAAATTTCCAATTAAGAAAATGTGTACCTATAGAATACTAGTACCAGACCAATGTCACTCGGCATACCTTGTACTAGTCACACAGAACATAAACTAATTTAATACATAACAAATAACATGTAAGCATAAATAGCATATAGCATACAATATAATTTATGTCATGAATGGAATGTGTTGCAGGTATAGTGTTGTAAAGCAGGCACAGTTTATTTTAATACTAATAACTTGCCACTTTATTCAGTAATAGATTTAATTTTAAACTATTACACTGTCAATTTTTCTCTGTTGAGCATATGAAGATCCAACGATGAACTATGCACTTTATGTTCAACAACACTGTGATTCTTCTGTACGTTGAGAAATGTCAACAATACTGCTCCAGATATTTTCTACACTTAATACCACTGTCCTGTGTAATACTGTCTGTACAGCGAAAAACTGTCAACAAGCGCTGACCTAGATACAGCATCCTATCGGTAATACAGGTCAAGCTGACATCGACTGTATAGCTGTCCTACTGGTGTTGATGTGGTCAAACAAATGTTCTTTCAGCTGTAAACTGTGATTCTCAACACAAAACTGCGTAAGCTGGACCCAGGAATCTGGCTCGCCACTGTAAAGTTTCTTTTCTTCTTTCCACTCTGTAAAGTGTCAGTCGGTGTGCTCTGTAAGGAAGAGTGGTGTGTTGTTGAGATCAGGCATGCTCCAGTCTACCCAGCTGTAAATGGGTAACTCACCCTAGTCCTGAGTTAGGGAAGGCAAAGGCTCCAGGGGAAGCAGGCCCTAAACTTGGTCACTCCAACCGACGCAGGATGGTGTATGTATGAAGTAGAAGTGTAGAGTGTGATTACCGCGAATGGTGTACTGTTCGTGTGCTGACCAATATAACCACTCATACACTTGTGTCTACAAGGCACCAATGCAGACTGCTGGAATCTTTGTTTACTCAATTTATTCAGACGTACACACTGGGACATACGAGTACATCATGGTATGTTGACATATCAATTTGTAGGTATACATAGCAGATCTGAAGTCATGACACATTCAGAAATAATGGGCAGTACATCAAAAGTTCAATGTCATGATATATTATGGCCGCATCCCCCTATCTGACTAAACGCGTCAGTGAAGGCAGATCGATAAATAACTAAAGTTACTTGACGTCCATAGTTTGTAGTATATATTATGAAACCACGAAAGGGGGGTTTCTAGCAAGATTGAGATCTCCCTGTCACTGTCCGATAATAGGATAAATAATCTGTTCTCTTGGCAGTGATCAAAACATATGATGACCGAAATCTAACATGGCTGCCTCCCTGAGTTGTCGTTCACTCATTCATAGGAAGGAGAATATAAGCCAGAGTTAATTTATAATGGGTATATAAATGATTTCATAAATGTTTCCATACAGCTCTACGGTGATCAGGTTAATTCACGTAGCCATAACCGCTGCAGGAAAGTCTGTCATCTTCGTCGATACAAAACACGACCCTAGCGATACGAAGCACAATGTTCCATCTAGGTCGAATCGACATGAGATCATCAAAATAGGGTCTGGCAATACATGGAGTCCGAATTATACATTGTACCGTACCTTAGGAGAGTCTCTAACATAAACTATAGTAGAGATACCATCTCCTTTAGAAGAAAACCACTTCATGAATCATATTTCCTTAAGAATCTACCAGCCCTTTGAAAAGTGCGTACCCGCCATTATCACGGTACATCGGAACTCATCACGACTTGTCAAGACAACTCATACTTCCGCTAGACCGGAATAACAAGAATCTAGTCCCTCCTACCCATCCAAAATATACAATATAGGACTGATTCTACTTGTACTAATAATATGTAATACATATGAATTCAGGCCATAAACACAATAAGCAAATTAATAAATTTTCTGGCCCTAAAAAATAAGTACAAACGTAAGCGCAATATCCTTGCGCCGGATCAATATCCAGAACGATTACTCATATAATCAAAAGTGTGAATCAAACATGGATTCTCTCGCTTTTACCATAGACAGCATTTTCATACACAAATGAATGAATGTCTATATTTTTCCCATATTAAATAGCCATATCGATTTTTGTAATATGTGCGTCAAAATATGCACGCAACACATAGTCCCTCACCGACGTGAACGATGCTGCAGGCTCCTTGATGATCACTTCCTTTGCAAGCTTTCTTAGTAGGTCATCTCTCAGACAAGCAGCAAACTGGTCGCGAAGAAAGGATGGCGCCAAAGGAGTTACGTTGCTCTGCTTTTGTGCCCTTACAACACTTTCAAACACCTCGTGAATGCGATGGGAGAATTCCCAAAGAGACTCCCTTGCACCTTGCCGGGTAGAGTAGAACGCGGCCATTACTTCTGGGATGCTCCGACGCTCCCCATACACCCTAAGAATGGAATGTAGCATTGCTTCTGGGTCACCGTCATCAGCCTGAATCCTCAGCTCCCTGCGGACACTTGGGGTCACACTGTCAAGGATAACATCTGCCTGGTCCTCTTTACTCATCATCCCTACTCTCCAGGCAGCTCTCACCTCTCTGACATATTCCTCGGCCGTAGGACCCGTGCGCTTCCCAAAGCACTGCACTCTCTTGTGAGTAGGTACCACGATGTACTGTACTAGTTCTTGTTGACGATCCAGCCCTACTACAGGGTCATCCACCTCAGCCACATCTTCGTTATCAGTTCTACTAGCAGCACGTGTGTTGCGTGCCGCCATCTTGTTGCTAGTAGAGTTGACTAGAAATCTTGACAAACTGGATGATCCCGTCCCTCGCCTTGCACTGAACTGGGTGTTCTATTGTTTCGGCTGTTGCTGCTCTGATTGCTGAAGAGTTGCTTCACTGCGTGCTGTCTGTCAATCCTGCCGACGACGCCACTTGTGACAGGGGCTAGATGTACCTCACACCCAAGACCCGTGCACTAAGACAATTTATAAAGGATCGTTTGACAGGGGTTGCAATTATTGGTGGCTTGCACCCCTCTCAGCAGCAGACTTAACAATTCAAGCAACCCAAAGCCTTATGCAGATCAACATTTAATTCTACCAAACAGAACCGAACACCGAACAAACAATCAAACAAACACCCAGTCAGTGTTCATAGACTGTCTGAAAAACAATAAATAAAACAATGTCTAAGTGAACATCAATAGCATGGATAATAACACTTACCATACAGAAAACATGCGCCCACCCGATATCATCAACTATCTCACACACTCATGCGTGTCGTCCAATGCGACTAGTATGGTGTTGTGCATGAGGCTGGCAATCGCACCGGGTAACATAGGTTGCTACCGAACCCACTACTGCAAGAGCATCTGAATGCTTCATGCGGAGGCAAACCACACTGGTGGCCCCATGCTCCCTCAGGAGCGGAGAAGAGAAATATACATCTCCAAGTACGTCCACGTGCTCTCACAAACCATGTTCACATAACAATAATAATCAACTGGACATAAAATAATATTCTTCAATACATGTACAACAAATAATCTCAATAATGAGAATTAACTACTACCTCTCAACCGACCCACATCAATACTCGTCCCTGCGCTCTGAACATGTCGTAAGTGACGACTGGTGCGCCTGGCCACAAGCGTGTCATATGTGACCCTTGACGAGGTTGGGAACTCATCACATGAAACACATTATTACAGGAACAACCACTGTAATAGCATAAAAATGCTTCTGTTGACTTGTGGTGGACACCAGCCGCATTGGTGTTTCCATGCTCCACCAGGAGCAAACAGAGAAACACCTGTCTCAACTTGCCTTACGCACCAGAAATCTAAATGACTATTCTCCCTTCTAAGTAACCACTAAAGATAAACAGTAGAATAATCAATAATCGTGAAATACACTTAATTACTTTTACATTAAAGGATAAAATAAAATTACTCTTACATTAAAGAATAATATTCTTGGCTTTTACCAAAAACTGGAACTAAATACACAGCGTGTCACTTGGCGTAACATATGATAGGTTAACCACGCGGAGCGTGTTTACTCAGACTCGCTATCGCCGCCTTTTATCACCACGAGGCTGCTATCTTGCGATCGTTAATCTTATCTAAATTTCCAGTGAAATAGCCTCACTGTTGCGTGATAAATTCTCGCAACATCGTTTTATTTCAATATCTATTTTATAACGCAAGGGCAACAACTGCTTGAAATTTATAGTCACTTTTCTCGGTAAGCATTTGTCTTCTCGCGTTGGTATCGAATGCAGTTGAGTTTTTGAGCTGTGGTCATTTTTTGCGCTGGACTGCGCATGACTTGTCTTGCTTCTTGGTCGATCGGTTTCCGCCCACCACTAGTGGAGTGAGCGATTTGGAATGGCGAAAGAGATGCCTCGTTGAAGAGGGGATCTCCGCTATTTTTTGTTCTGTCAGGAATGTGTAGTCCTCTTAATGGATATTTCGTTTATTCGAGATAATACCTCTAGTGTTTCCCACATGTCGGGAGGCGTGATATTTCTGTGTATTTCATGAAGGCAAGGTAAATTAACATTTTCATTAACTCTATCGATTTTTGGTCGTGAACGATTTCTGGTTCATAGCCTGTCTTCGAAAGTCGTCGTCACGAGATGTTTTCCTAGCTCACATGTCGCTGTATTGTACTGCATCGGTTGATGCAGGTACCAAGGACCATTACTTGCTACTTTGTTAAATGAACTAGGTTTGAAAAACCTTTATTATCTAGAGGATATTTTTTGAGGACATTATTTATACTTCGGCAGACGTGTCTGTCTTGCTGAAGTCAGACTAAGGAGAGTGAACTGATCTCATACATCTGGTTATCTCCTGGCTGTTATAGAAAAGGATGGAGTTTTTCACCTGACTACATTTACAGCACTATGAAATATAACATGCATCTGACTCATCATTGTAATGCTGTCTACCGTCTATTGCTGTATTGAATGTTGCTGTGATAATGACTGTTTGATGTGCCTACATATTCGCGTAACCATTTTGTCACTGTGGCGTCCACAATAAATAATGAAGAAAAACGTCAACGGCTGTTTCAAGAATCATTGACTTTATACGTCGTGAGTTTACTGACGTCCTATGTGGATTGCCCTGTTATTTTTGTATGAACATTGTTTTGACTGAACACATCTGCACACTACACAAAACCAGACATGCGGATACCATCCATCATCATATGGCATCACGCATCATTTGGTGGCCATAAGCTGGTTTGATTCTGGTACCAGCAAACACGGGGTCCCTTACCCACTTCATTTTCAACAAGAATTCATCAGCATCCTTCAAGAAATTAACATTCTTCAATACAGTCAACATCTTCAAAATTTTCAAAGTACTCGGCGTTGCCCGGTAAAAGTCAAAATTTCAATTTTTTGACGGAAACAAGAATTTGACAGTACCCGGCGTTGTTACATGTTGCCGGATAACTCGGACTGCTGTTATCTTTTACGCAAGTCAAGCAAGTTGCTGCTGTCAAGGTTCCAGTGCTGTCGTTTTTGTGAAGGTCAAGTGCCGGTTGAAACGGGTTGTTTTCTGAAGAAGGCCAAGTACCGATTTCCATCAACTTACTTTTGGATTAGAAGGTCAAGTGCCGAAACAACTCAACACACAGTATTTCAGAAGCTCTTGTACCATCGTGTTAGCAGTGGAAGCAGTTCAGATGTGCCATCATCGTTGGAGCTTCGCTCTTTAGGACGTTGATTGACATCCGTTTTTCTGCTGTTCTACGATTGGAAGCCTATAAGTTAAGTGGCCTGTTTGTATGTAAACTGTGCCCTTATACTTCTGCTGAGTCTTCTGTGTATCATCTCATTCTATATGTTATATGTCTATATGTTATTTGTATATTTATATGTTTATATTTCAGCGGGTTCTCGGTTGGGTGGTGTCTCCGTTAGATTATGCCACGTCATAGAGGTCGTCTATTGTGAGCGTTTTCTGTAGGGTTTGCAAATTTCCGATACTGGAATTTGCTAAGCGACTTCTGTTGCTATTTATGTTAGCTGTGATGACATGTTTTAATATTGTTTTCGTTATTATTTCGCATTCTTTAGTTTTGTTTTGATTTGTTTGTATTTGTTAGCCTACTCTTGTCTATAATTTAGTTTCATACAACATTTTTGTTTATACACTGTGGTGTCATGTATTTTGTTTAATTCTATCGCAGATATCGTCACATTTTTTGTGATATTTCATTAATTTCTGCTTTATTTTTAGTTGATTTCTGCGAACGTTTTTGTATTGTTGCTGATCTTTGTTATTGTTTACATTGTTATTGTTTACATTGTTTGCATTGTTTACATTTTCAATGTTTACATTCTGCATGTGTTTACATAGTCATTGTTTACAGTTATAGTAATTAGTTAATGGGCTATGCTAATGCACTGTTACTACTACACTGATGATAAATGAATGATGAATAGTGTCGTGCACTATTGAATGAGAAGTGCACTTATGATCAAGAATTGAGTGCTGATATTTCATATACAAGTTCTTTGATTGGAGACTTGTTTCCCACAGAGACTGGGATAATATAAGGTGATGTGAATATACAAGTGCTTAATTAAGACTTGTTACACTTAGGTTTGAAATAAATTAGTTAATTATTTCAGGTTTTGGACTCATATGTTAGACAACATGTCTACATTTGAGCACTTTATTGAGCAGGGTAAATTGCTTGGGAAGACTGGTGATAAGTTAGAAGAATTTGCAACTGCTCGATATGATAAAGCAATGGAAGCTGAACAAAAGAAACTGCATATGGAAGCTGAACAAAAGAAACTGCAGATGCAGGTGGATGAAAAAAGATTCCAAATGGAAATGGAAAAACAAAAAAGGGAATCAGAAGCTGAGGAAAGAAAACTCCAGCTAGAGGCTGAAAATAAAAGACTTGAAAAAGAGGCTGAGAATAAAAGACTTGAAAAAGAGGCTGAAAATAAAAGACTTGAAAAAGAGGCTGAAAATAAAAGACTTGAAAAAGAAGCTGAAAGACTTCAAATAGAGGCTCAGGCTGAGGAAAGAAGATTACAGAGAGAGTCTGATGAGAGGAAAGAGAAAGCAAAAATGGAACATGAAGAAAAGGTCTTAGCTTTAGAGTTGGAAAAATTGAAATTGACGAACATGAGTAATGGTAATGATTCAAACAAGGGTTCATCTTCTGGTAAGGCTAATAATGATACTTTTAAGATTAAGTTACCAACATTTAGTCCTTCCAGTGATGACATAATGTTCTATCTGGACAGATTTGAACAAGCATGTACAGCTCATAACATAGACAAAGCAAAATATGTTTATCAGTTATCAGGGATACTGACAGGTAAAGCTCTAAGTATATTAAATATGGTGGATGAACCTGACAAGAACAATTATGAGGTTGTCAGGGCCGCTTTGTTAAAGAAATATCAGCTTAACGAAGACGGCTATCGTCTACAATTTAAAAACATGTTACCTGAAAATGGAGTTGAATTCTCCGAGTTTATTGCAAGAATACGCATTACTTTCTCACGATGGGTTGAACTATCTAAGACGGAAAAAACTTATGAAGGACTTATGGACTTAATACTTAGAGACAAAGTCATGTCGTCTGTCAATGAGTCTTTCCTTGCTTTCCTTCATGAACGTAAACCTAAAACAATAAAAGAAATGGAAGATTTCTGTTGCCAATACGTAACTGCGCACCCACACATAACCATGGGTAACTCTAAGGTGAAAGAAGGTTTACCAGTTGCTTCGGCAGCTCCGTATGGTCAAAACTTTGCTCGTAGATTCCAACAAAATTTTGATAGAAAGAGCAGCGGTAATTTCTGTCAAAATCATGGAAACCAATTTCATGGTGATTCTTCTTCGAAGAATTGGAGACAACCTGATAGTGGTCGTTACTATCACCCTAATAATTATAGGCATTTCAAAAGAGGATATGGTAATAGAGGTTATTCCTGCCGAAGACCTCAGAACCAAACAAATAGATGTTCGCATCAATGTGAACATGATAGTAATCGTGGAAACTGGAATTCGAACCAGGATAACAATTACAATAGAGACAATAATAACTGCAGAGATAATAATAACTCTGATAACTTCAGAGGTAATAATAGTCGGGGTAGATCTCAACACAAAAAAAAGAGATATCAGCAGGCTAATGCTGTACAACAGGAAACTGAGGGAGCCTGTAATCATGTTGTTGATAGTAAAAACTTTGACGCTGTCACTGGTTCTGCTTTTGACTTTGAGAGAGCAAACAAATGCCCCCAATGCAGTACTTTATTCGAACCGGGTACCATAACTACTTTGAGTTGTGGTCACCCACTTCCCGCTCTTCCTGCTGCTGTTGCGCATGACGGGAGGGGTTCTTTAATTCTACATAAGGGTCTTGTTAATGATACTCCGGTCTCACTACTTTTCGATTCCGGATGCACCACTATTGGTGTTAGACAATCGCTTGTAGATCCATCTTGTGCTACAGGAAGGGTTATTAAATGTGTCACATTTGGCGGCACTCTAGAAAAATATCCTACTGCTGTAATTCGCATTGCCACTCCTTTCTTTACTGGAGATGTGCATGCTTGTCTCTTACCTAATCCTATTGCGGACCTTATTATTGGTCGTATTCACGGAGTTAGGGAGTGTACCCCACAGCAGATTGCTGCTTGGGAAGATAATAACATGCAAGCTACAAATGCAGTAGTTACAAGAGCACAAGCTCTACAAACACCCGAAACTTCACTGAATAGTGATAATGAAGTTGATAGCCAAGATAGTCACTTAGTAATCACTCGTGACTCTTTCATAAAATTGCAAGAAGAAGATCCTTCTTTAAAAAAATTCTTCGTTCTTGCGAAGAAAGGTGATCCGAATCAGGATACAAATAGAAAATCTTGGATTGCAATGAGAAACGGCGTACTTGTACGTATGGTACAAGATTCGACTACGTCGGCACATTCGCAAATTCTTGTTCCCAAGAGCATGAGAGTGCAAATATTACAACATGCTCATGACTCGCAATGTGCTGGACATATGGGTTTTGCCCGTACGAAGTCGAGAGTCCTTGCGGCTTTCTTTTGGCCTTTTGTCAATAAGGACATTCGTATTTACTGCCGATCATGCAAGGTATGTCAGGAGGTCAAATCTAGAGGACCACGACATGCTGCGCCTATCCAGGCTGCTGACATTCCTATTCGGCCGTTTCAGAAAATGGCCATAGATATTATTGGCCCTTTTAAGGTCAAGTCGGCCAGAGGACATCAGTTTATCCTTACATGTGTCGATATGTGCACACGTTGGCCAGAGGCTATTCCTCTTAAGAGCATATCTACTACAGATATCGCAGATGCTCTTTGGTTGATATTTTCTCGCTTGGGGTTCCCCAGAGAAATATTGTCAGACCATGGCACTCAACTCATATCTGACACTATGTCACAGGTAATGTCTACCTTACATATTGAACGATCTCTCAGTAGTATCTACCATCCTATGTCTAATGGGTTAGTTGAGCGTCTGAATAGAACGCTCAAGACTTTGCTTGGTAAGATAACTGAAGATCATCCTCAAGATTGGGACAGGGTTTTACCCGCGGCTCTCTTTGCCTATAGAGAAGTCCCTAATGAACACACAGGATTTTCTCCCTTCGAACTTGTCTTTGGCGCGCGTCCACGCGGCCCTATGTCTTTATTACACGATCTCATCACTGCCGATGATATTAGCGATGAAACTCAATCCTCATATGAGTATGTCATTGCTCTTAGACAAAAGATCATTGAGGCATGTAAGCTAGCAACTGCTTCATCAGAAATTGCTAAAGAGAAGGCAAGGCAGTTTGCTAACAAGAATAGATGTCTACGACAACTTTGTCCAGGTGACAAAGCATTCGTCCTACTCCCCAGTAGGGAAAATAGACTTCTTATTGCATGGAAAGGTCCGTATGCAATAGTCTCTCGGATTTCCGATGTTGACTATGTGGTCGATATTGATGGAAAGCATAAAACTTTCCACATAAACATGCTTTCGGAATTTCACGAACGTCCGGACTATTTGCTGCCTATTTTCCAGGCAACGGATGATGCTCCTGCACCTCACGGTCATTATTCATCCCTGTCTGTCATACAGGATGAGGAAGCTACCTTCTCTGATGTCAACCTTCCCCTTCCAGTGGTTCCATTACATTCCACGGAATCTTGGAAAAACGTTTCTGTTTCTCCTAATCTTTCTGGTGACGAACATCGACAAGTCTCGTCGATGTTACAAACATTTCAGGATGTTCTCACTGACATTCCTGGACACACAGATGTCATAGAACATGACATAATTCTTACCGACAATAATCCAATTAGGGTTAGGCCGTATCCTATTCCTATACACTTTCAGTCGCAAGTGGAAAAGGAATTGGATGAAATGATTCAATTAAATATAATTGAACCATCGACTTCACCATATTCTTCTTCCATGGTTATTGTCCGGAAGAAGGATAAGAACATACGAATTTGCGTTGATTATCGCAAATTGAATCAGGTCACAAAGTTCGATGCTGAACCGATGCCTTTGTTAGAAGATCTACTGATTAGACTTTCTAATTCTAGATTCTTCACTAAACTTGACTTGTCTAAAGGTTATTGGCAAGTGCCTTTAGCAGAGCATGCCAAACCTCTTACTGCTTTTTCTACACCTAGGGGTCTATTTCAATGGAATGTTATGCCTTTTGGTCTCATGAACGCCCCTGCCACTTTCGTTCGCATGATGCGTCGAATTCTGTCACATCGTTCGGATGTCATCGCATACTTAGATGACATCTGTCTCTTCAGTGATACCTGGGAAGATCACTATTTAGGGTTATATGACTTACTGTCCACTCTACGTGAGAATAATTTGACAGCAAAACCTTCTAAAGCTTTTGTTGGTTTTGGTGAAATCTCTTTCCTGGGTCATCGTGTTGGTCATGGTCTCTTGAAGACAGAAGACCACAATACTTCCAAAATACTGAACATCTCTGTTCCTAAAACGAAGAAACAAGTTAGGAGTCTCTTAGGTTTAATTCAATTTTATGGGAGATTTATTCCAAATTTATCTTCGATCATGGCACCTCTCTCAACATTGTTGAAGAAAGGTTCGCCTAATCTGGTCCGTTGGTCTGAAGAATGCCAATCTTCACTAGACCAAATCAAGAATATATTTTCTTCTCCTCCCATCTTAAGATTACCTACTCTTGATAGGACTTTTGTTCTTCGGAGTGATGCTTCATCCACTGGGATTGGAGCAGCACTGATGCAAGAATATGCAAATACTCTGCATCCTGTTATGTACATTTCTAGAAAACTAAATGCGGCAGAGAGGAACTACTCGGTTTTAGACCGTGAGTTGTTAGCGATGGTTTGGTCAATTCTAAAGCTACAAAGATTCCTCCTGGGCGCACATTTCATTCTAGAGACTGATCAGAAAGCTCTTACAGCTATTCAGACTAAGAATTTGAAGAGTTCGAGATCCACTCGATATGCTATAGCTCTTCAACCTTTTCACTTCACGGTACGAGCTATCCGTGGTGCGGATAATGTGATGGCTGACATTTTGTCTAGATGCCCACATGACTCCAACTAATACTTCTGTCCTATATTTCCATATATTACAGAGTCATAACACACCTATATTTCTACAATAGATTAGCACATCTGTACTTACTTTATATGTACACACTATCGTGCTTTGTTGTCATCTTCTTCTGTTCGTTTTTTAAGATGATAGAGGAGGACTGAGTAGTTAATATAAGGGCCGTTAGTTTACTAAACAGCCACAATTATTAATAATGTATTGTACCTTATGAAGCATATTAGTTATTAATTAGCATTATATTGCTTGTACTTTCTCAGAATGTCATTGTTGAGCTGAGGACTTACCTTACTAGTATCAAGCATGACGAGTTCTAGATTGTGTACTTACCCTCGGAATACCAGAGCATATGTCCTGGATCGTCATGTAGTTTAACTTTACTATGTACTTATGTCATTACATGTCAAAGAATGTACTATTTAAATTTTCCTATCAGATTTGTACATCCATTTTTAAAGACAATATTAGAGTATGCTGTTTAATGATGATTATGGTAACTTGCATACGTATATTGTGTTTACATGCTAACGTGATGTGTGTTGGTGACACCTCCCCGATGTGAATATTTTTTGAGACATATTTATTTTTCTGTTGAGGTATATCCTCACCAGACACTCTATATTTAGCCTCATGTTAGGCAATTTAATTAATTATCAGCGCATAATTCGTGCGTTTTGAGCCGCTTATCGCATGCTCTTTGATATTTAAAAAAAAAAATATGTTCCACATTTTTTTTTTATCGGGAGGAGGTGGTGATATGTTGCGTGATAAATTCTCGCAACATCGTTTTATTTCAATATCTATTTTATAACGCAAGGGCAACAACTGCTTGAAATTTATAGTCACTTTTCTCGGTAAGCATTTGTCTTCTCGCGTTGGTATCGAATGCAGTTAAGTTTGAGCTGTGGTCATTTTGCGCTGGACTGCGCATGACTTGTCTTGCTTCTTGGTCGATCGGTTTCCGCCCACCACTAGTGGAGTGAGCGATTTGGAATGGCGAAAGAGATGCCTCGTTGAAGAGGGGATCTCCGCTATTTTTTGTTCTGTCAGGAATGTGTAGTCCTCTTAATGGATATTTCGTTTATTCGAGATAATACCTCTAGTGTTTCCCACATGTCGGGAGGCGTGATATTTCTGTGTATTTCCGGAAGGCAAGGTAAATTAACATTTTCATTAACTCTATCGATTTTTGGTCGTGAGCGATTTCGATTCATAGCCTGTCTTCGAAAGTCGTCGTCACGAGATGTTTTCCTAGCTCACATGTCGCTGTATTGTACTGCATCGGTTGATGCAGGTACCAAGGACCATTACTTGCTACTTTGTTAAATGAACTAGGTTTGAAAAACCTTTATTATCTAGAGGATATTTTTTGAGGACATTATTTATACTTCGGCAGACGTGTCTGTCTTGCTGAAGTCAGACTAAGGAGAGTGAACTGATCTCATACATCTGGTTATCTCCTGGCTGTTATAGAAAAGGATGGAGTTTTTCACCTGACTACATTTACAGCACTATGAAATATAACATGCATCTGACTCATCATTGTAATGCTGTCTACCGTCTATTGCTGTATTGAATGTTGCTGTGATAATGACTGTTTGATGTGTCTACATATTCGCGTAACCATTTTGTCACTGTGGCGTCCACAATAAATAATGAAGAAAAAACGTCAACGGCTGTTTCAAGAATCATTGACTTTATACGTCGTGAGTTTACTGACGTCCTATGTGGATTGCCCTGTTATTTTTGTATGAACATTGTTTGACTGAACACATCTGCACACTACACAAAACCAGACATGCGGATACCATCCATCATCATATGGCATCACGCATCACTCACACTATGTCTGCCTTTCTGAAGAATGAAATAATCGCTCTTAAACTTTCACATCTATCTATTTATCTCATTAAACATTAAAATAGCCACATCGATATAATTTCAGATTCCTAGAAAACTAATGCTAATTTAAATTAACTCACGTGCTAAAGGCATTTACAGCTTGGCTCTGTGTGTCTTCTTCGTCTGTTCTCACTGGGCGGCTCTCTCAAACATAGACCAGTTTCGCCGCTTGCTACCCCTTTTATAAGCCCTGGCCTAACCACTCAACTTACTGCGCGCTTACGCGCATTAATCTGCGCCACACAGATAACACACGCGATTATTGCTCCAGAATGCATGAAAACACAAATTTACACAACTATTTCTAGAGCAAAAACACAACTAATATGTAGGCTTTATTATGGCCTTGCAACAAATCTTCTTCTCGAAGATAATGGGGTGAAAAGGCACTAAACCACATAGACAATATGACTGCCCAGATGGGGCCGGCGCCGAGAACGACAGATCTCAAGATGGCGCTGTCACAGTAAATTAAATAACTATATGAGTATTTCACAGTCTGGACGGAGCAGAAGAAACTGAGGCCATTTCTTTGCAAAGTCAGCGTCATTTGTTTATATTTCTTGATTTGTGAGGTTTCGTTTCCTGTTGCCAGCTGGTGACAGGAAACACGAGGAGTGACGATAACGCCAAGAAGTCTCCTACACTTTACGTATGCTATCAAGAGATAACAGCAGGAGCTTGGGCGTGTGACGTGATATCGATATTTCTGCAACTACACAATATCTTATCTTTCAACAAGAAAACCCAGGTGATATGTTAAGGACCTGGGTACATCTGACAGTTTCGGTTTAAATAAACCTTGGTATTTCAAGTCATACTCAGGACTTTTGTGGGGTATGATGACCTTACAGCCCCTCATACACAGTGACTCTCCCTCTTAGAAGAATATAGTGTAAACTGTGAACATTCCAACAGGAAAGACATATATTAACATTGTAGTTATTTGGGCAGATTGTCCACACAATTTTAGTTAATCTTTTATGTAAACTATCTTGTCCTCATTTTCAAAGACCTGTCCAAACGATATGACTGGACAGGCAAAATAAATTGTTAAAAAAAAAATTAATTTAAAGAAAAACTTAACCACAGGTTTTATTCACTTCCTCATAGAAACTTAAAGTGTTTTTGTGTTGTGTACCATCATTTCATTTCTCCCTTAGACACTAGGTACATCATACACCAGACACTAGAGCTGAAATAGTGACCGTGTGAGATCTAGGGAGGTAGCGTTAGGTTCCATGCACATAATTCATCATCATCATTTATAGAGTCAGGGGCCTACATGTGCTTGACCTCACACGGTTAATACATACACGGATTTCATTCTTTTAGGATACCATCATAACCTCCCCGCAAAATCTAACTTTGCTACACCACTGCTTGTTTGTTTTGAGCGAACGGAGAGAAAGATGCTTATTTTTTTAGATTACTACTAACATACCAATCTTCTTTTTTAATTATTTCTCACTAATTTGAGTGTCCACGGGATAGGTTAAATTAAGGACTTATTCTTTACGCGTCCTGACTATTCCTACTCCCACTGTTAATTTTTTGATCTATTTTGGGTTAACTACCTCTGTTGGGACTTTTCTTGTTTCCATTTATAAGAGGGAGGGCCTATTAGATTTTTTAAATTTCATTTTGCCTGTAAACTATAACTCATTGATGTAAATGCTTTTCTTGATGTTGTGGTATTTCTAGTGAAAATAAAAGTAATAAACCGTAAGCTATAGTTTTGGTAAAACCCTGTTCTGCCCTTATATATATGTTATCCATAGTTTTGTTTTAATGTCTGTACGTATTTCTGTCACAAAATTGTGTGTGCATGAGTGTGTATAAATTGTACTTTGTACAAGAAGAGAGAGTGCGTCTAATTTAAATATTGTCGTAAGAAAGGCTGGATTAGAGCAATTACTCAATCCAAGACTGTTCTTTCTCTTTTACACTATCACCCCTCGTGATAAACAAATAAAGCTATTTCTTACACCTTTCTCTCACATAAGCTATCACTATCACCTCTGCTCGAACGGGACCACAAATACCTGAGACCTATCTTATTAAAAATTACGACAAAGACCACAGTATCCTATCAACCATTATTAAGAACGGTTACTAATGAAACTCGCAACGTAGTTTTGCAAATCGGATTTATATGGAAACAACTACTAAAAAATGTGACATGCATCCGCCTGCACATGAGCCAACTAAAAAAATTTCCGTCATGCTCCTTAAGGCGCGAAAACGTACCGGAAAACAGCTTTCAATCTTGACTTTCTCCTTGATCAAGATTTTCCTTTTCGTGAAACATGTCTCCTATCGCATTGTTTAATCATATACAACCTTTACAACATTTTCAACAATAAAAATTTTTTTTTTTCCTCACACAGATGAGTACGATGGAAAAACTCTGCTATGGCTACCACTGCAGTTACCACCTTACGTTTCTCTCATCATTTCCATGAATTCTGAAGAAAAGTGTCTTTGTCTCCCCGCCGCCAGGAAGTTACTTAATGATCAGGACAGCAATTTCTTGGAGATTGGACAACTACCAGAGCATGCAGCCTTGAGTATCTTAAGACACCAACTAAACGCCACCAAGAGAAATCTGACCGAACATCAGTTTGATATATTTGTTCAGGCTTTCAGGAAGTGTCCTTACCCTCTGTTTCTGAAGGTAGGGGTTTGTAATTCCATTAGAAATGTATGCAATAAAATAAAGACAAATCAATAACTAAGAACTCACAACGTATCATCACTAGACAGATAAAACACCTGTGTAGGTCCCTGGCGTTTCTGATCAGATCAAGAATAACTAGGATTACAGCACCATCAGGACTAGCGCACAGGGCCAACTAATATGATTCTGCGCATGGGCTTGGCAACTTCATCGTGTAAAAGAGATTGCCGAAGAGGTCACAGCTGCAGCAGCGCGTGACTGCTTGATGCAGGCTTCCTGTGGTGCTAATTGCAGTAGTGGTTCCATACTCCATAAGGAGCGCAAAAGAAAATTATGATGATGATGCCACACAAAACGTTCCATTATGAACAGACAAAAAACGAATGAAGTGCACGCTCTAAAAAATGTCTAAAGATCAAGAGTAGTGCCGAACAGTAATATGTTCTCTCTCTTCAAGAAAAACATACGTAAAATACAAATGACCGTCTGACTGGTAGAGCATGTCAATGCTTGCCCACCTTTAGCGGCAAGGTTTGTAGGGTCCTTGGGTCAACGTCTGGTAGCGTCACGCTCCAGTTTAAACAGGTGTAAATTGGTACTTAACTCAGCTCTTTAGTTAGCGAAGGCAAAGGCAACAAAGAAGGGAACTAGTAACTTCGCGTCAAAAAGCTGGTCGTAGTACAGTGACGTCACTAATAGTTATTCCTTGGCGGTAGTATCTGCTGTGGGACTCATCATCAGCTACCATCTCCACAACCAAGGTCGGCTGCAATGGATCTTCAACGTCGTCTGTCTCTTGTCTTGATGGTGCACTCTGATAAACTCTTTTCTGTCAATCTTTTGATGTTATCTTCCCACTTATAGCTCTGTCTTCCTCTTGCACGTTTGCCTTCAACTCTGCTTTCCTTTATGATCTTCAGCATAGAACCAAAATATTTCAGCTGTCTAGTTTCGATCTGTTTCGTCAATTCTCTATTTTATTCCTAGATTTTCTAGGACCTCAGTGTTTTCTTCTCTTCCCATTCGTCTATAAATTGAATGACATTTACGTTTATAAAAAGACGCAGTACGTTTAAATTGTTCTAAAACTCATACAACACTTACTCAGTCATCCCTCTTCTACCGTGAGATGTAGAAGTTAGGAGGAGGGAGCACCATACTATCCTATCAGCTGTCTTCCTTCTGGCCCTGTTCCAATCTAGTCCTCAGTCCTTCAGAGACTGTCTAATGTTGTCCTCCTAACGGACTCTGGGTCGTCCTAGAGGTCTGGATCCCTGGCTCTTAGTTTCCCATATTTGTCGTGGTAGCCGATCTTCTTCCATTCAGGTATTTTATTCACTGAGATTAACTATGAATATTCACAAAAGGATGTTATGTTGCAAACTGCATTCAAAGAAATTTAGATTTTAAAAGACAAATCTAGTTCCAACGTTTAATTTCTTCTAGAATAATAATGACGATCTACAATGTGTTGCACAACGGATTCGTTTTTATAGGAACTGCATTAAATCTTGTACACGCTGTATGAAACTGCTAAGTGAATTTTCTGTTCAAAATGTGTGATTAAATGCGGCTAGCCGTTTGAAATCTAGCTCTGAATACTCAAGAGTTAGCGCGAGTGTGTAAAATAGTATGTTATTTTCTACCTTTTAGTGCGTTTTACATCAAATCTAAATTTACATACTTAGTTGTTAACATATATTTTTAAAATTATTATTTCAGTTTTATATAAGATGTCAAAGAAAAAAAAAATCTCCAACACATCGTCATCAGCATCATCATTTAGCTAGTTCCCCATGGAGCATAGGCCTTCAACAAACTTATGCCACGTCTTCCTGTCCCGTGCCATCATTTTAAGGTCTTGTTTCCCTTCATGTCCGTCTCCAGTTCTCTTCTCCATGTATTCCTTTGTGTCCCTCTGCATCTCTTACCCTGGGGATTCCAGAATACTATCAACATGTTTCCTCAGTGTGTATCATCCATCTCCAGCGTCTACTTCTCATCTCTTGTTCTAATGGCACTTGTCTGGTTCCTGTCATCTCTTGTTCTACTGGCACTTGTCTGGTTCCTGTCATCAGCTCAACAGTAGTAACCTTGTCATACCAATTCAATCCTTCTATTCTACGCAAGCAGCCATTTATGGAAGTCTGTAGCTTTTTTGGTTGTTGTTCTTCATATTTCAGAGCCTTGCAATAGGATTGTCTTCACATTTGAATTGAAGATTATGATTTTTGTATTGGACATGATTTTCTTTGATCTCAATAAATTTCCCAGTACAATGAAAGCCCCTCTTGCCTTTTGTATTCTAATTTTCATATCATTGTCTGCCCCCTTTCCGTGCGCCCTCCCCCCTCCCCCCCCCCCCCACCCCAATAGTGTCTACATTGGTGTCGAGGAATGTTTATGATCCTTTATCTTACAGTATTGTTTCCTCAAGTGCAATACTGTGATCTGTCATCAAGTATTTTCTTGTTGTCTTGCATCTGATTACGGTTATGTTACAGGAGAGTCAGGTCGTCGGCAAAATCTAGATCGTCAAGCTGTTTAGTCTGAGTCCACTAAATTCCATTTCTGTTGGCCGACTTCGATGTTTTGTTTTCATAACCTAATCTATAACCAATTGGAAGAGATAAGGAGAAGAGACATCCCTGTCGCGTTCCAATTCTTATCCCAAAAGGTTCTGTAAGTTGTCCTTCATGAAGACCTCTACGTGTCCTGCCGTCATTAGTTTTATTTATTAAGTTAACGATCTTCAGGGAGACTCAATAATGACTAATCAATTTCCAAAGAGATTCTCTATTCACACTGTTAAATGCATTTTCATATTCTTCAAATCAACTGTAAAGAGACGAGTCCTGTTCCAGACCTTTTTCCACTATTAATCGCAATGTGGCTATTTCATCTGTACAGGATCTGTTTTACCTGAAACCTGTTTGTTTGTCTCTAATTTGTCTATCTACGAACTTTTAATCTCTTCAGGATCATCCTGTTTAAAATTGTTCATGGCTCTGTTAGTAACTTTATCCTTCTGTAATTTTGTCTCCGACACAATAACGTACTTAAATATTTGCTCTGTTTAAAAAAAAACGTGAATTTTTTTTCGCGGGGTATAATTCATTTATGTTATATGTCAAGGAAAATATATAAATTAATAAAATAAATTCTAATTATGTGTAATTTTAGTTTCAATTCTAAACGTTTTCATTTATCATTTACAAAATAATAATTATACTTCTTTATTATTTTTAAGATACTAAATTAATAAGATGCCTTTTACAAAAAACTGTATTGAAAAATATTCAAATAAATGTATAAACTAAAACTAAAGAGAATGATTGACCCAAGTGACATATTAAAAAAATAACTTTCACAACCATTGACATTCTCAACAGTGCTTAAGTGGTAAATAGGTTCACTTACGAAATATTTTTAACCCTCCGAAAATACCACTAACAAAAATATAAATTCTATAATCAGACACTTCATCATCCGCCACACTATACATAACATCAAACTAAAAGTATTAATGCAGTATAAAATAACAGAAGGTATTTCGCTACAAGATATATCTACAATTTTACAAACAATGTCTCAGATACATAAAAGGAAACGAAACGATAATACACCGAACAGCCAAAGTGATAAATAAATATTTAGTGTTAGCAAAAGAACCTCCTTTATATCAAATAATAAAGAGAGGGTACAGATATGGTATATAAGATTATTCTCAAGTCTTCACACATTGACATGAAATAAACATATCACTAAGAGTAAAAGAAATAACTTACAGATTATTATTAATTCAACACCGGTTATACACAGAGAAAGAACTAAAATTTCAATTTCATCCAAATGTAAACTTTGTAGACTAAACGTCAAAGAGAGAAATAACACATTTTCTTTCATTGTAATACAGTGACACAAACCTTGAACACTTTGAAATAGACATTACAAAATAAACAAAAAATACAACAACAGAAGCAGATATGTATAAAGCAATAATGTTGAACATCATTCCCCAAATGGCTCCACACATTGAAATTCAGTTGTTCACACTTTTGGCCGAATATAGACATCTAGTACGGATCTGGCAGAAATAAAGCCGTCTATAAACAAAGTATTTTTATCTTAGAACTTTTTCTGCATATATTCATGCAGAAATAAAAACACTTAAGTCATTCCACCTAGTTTTCAGATAAAACAAGCACCCTCAACTTTTGTACATATTGCGACATTAGATTTATTAATATGGTAAAAACATGTATTTCTAGCACATGTATGTATGTATATATTATATGTGCATGTGTATGGATGTGTGCTGTGGCTTGTGTCAATGCGTGTTCTTTGTCCTTATATTCACAATTAAAATTATTTATAATTTTGATGACTGAATTGAAATTTCCATTTTGTGGAATATTTTAATCTGTATTGTTAAAAAAATAACTTTTGAAAAAATGTAGACTATTTAAAAAACATATTAGCTAAGATCAAAATAGCAAAGGCCGAGATTAACATAATTGTACACATTAAAGAACTTTCATCCTGCGTTAAAAAGACAAAGAGGTTCACCGCTGTTCCTAGAAAGTGGCCCTTCCATTGCAATGTCACTGCAACTAGTTTTACTAACATGACAAGCACCCTTAACTGTTGTAACTATTGCGTCATTAGATTTACTGTTACGAGGTTTCTTTTGTTTGTTTGTTTTGTTGTCTGTATGTTCAAATCGTGTGTGAGCATATATATGGTGTATGTGTGGATATTTGGATGCTTGTTCGCGAACATGTTCTTTGTTGCTTTAATTTGCAATTACATTTAATCATAATTTTAGATGACTGGTCAAAATATTTAATTTAAAAAAAATGTTTCTGTAATTTATGCTTCATTCCACCAGAGACCTCAACATAATTGCATACTTTTACTATATATATATATATATATATATATATATATATATATATATATATATATATATATATATATATATATATATATATATATATATATATATATATATATATATATATATATATATGCTTATTTATTTATACGGACAATATTACAAGAATAATAACGATTTGATTATATAAATATTCTATTAAATACAGATGACAATTACTGAGGCCGTGAGATGGACATCGTACATGCCACCAGATGAGGTGCAGCTTGGAGAGACTGTTAAAAAGACCGTCACTATTCGCTTCGCAAAACTCGAAAGGGATCAAGGGGAACCTTTCACGAGGGCGGCCCTTGGATACTTCTCTGCGTCCAGGCACGGTTTGACCAGTAATGAACTGGAAGACATTCTTTCTCTTGATGATACAGTTATGGATGACATAATGGCAACATACAAACTTCCAAGACGACGCTTGCCATCATTGCTGTGGATACGCTTGCGTGATGATATTGGAGACCTGCTCACAGAGCGTTTAGCTGATAACATGAGAACCATAACGTGGGCACATTCACAGGTTTGTGAGGCGGCCGAAGAAAGATACTTGAATCAAAGAGACAAGACACTTTCGTATCATAAAGCTTTGGCCGAGTACTTCTCTGGCATCTGGGCTGGAAAACCAAAACCACACAGTAACAATGACAAGGGAACTGACCGCTTAGTCGCAACCCAGGAACTATGTGATGAACCGCAAAATTCCTCTGGGGACGGTACTGACTGCGTGTACAATTTACGTGCATTGAATGAACTTCCATATCATTTAATGCGATGCCAAATGACAAGACAACTGAAGCAGTATTGTCTGTGCAACTACGAATGGATGCTGACTCGCCTATGTGCAACATCTCTAGAGTCAATATTAGAAGAGTATCAGGCAATTCTAACGGTAGAATCTCACGACCATGAACTGAAAATGCTGATAGACGTTCTCCTTCTTTCAGGTAATGCCCTCCGACGGGAACCTCGACAACTTGCATCGCAGCTTGTGGGACGTCTACACAAAATCGTAACAGCAGATAATCCCAAGTCTCCTGGAGATCCAAAGATATACCCCAATCTTCACGTTCTCCTATCGGCAGCTAAACAGTCATCCATACCAGCATTGATACCGTCCATTGAATGTTTGTCTGAGCCTGGTGGACTTCTATTTGACGTACTGTCAGGACATACTGAAGCAATAACAGCTGCGACTCTAACATCTGATGGCACAAGAGCATTGACCACGTCTGAAGACCAAACAATGAAGTTGTGGGATGTACGTATGGGAACAGTTATCAAATCCATAGATGGTGTGGGCTCTAATGTGTCTGCCATAAGAACAGCCAAAGCAAATACACTAGCTATTACAGCGAAAGGTTCAAACATTAAAATATGGGATATTGAATCCGGTGTCTGTGTCTTTACAATTGCTCAGTATGTGGATCCTGCGAGTATTTCAGTCGCTGCTGAAGGGAAAATTCTTGCCGCCGTATATAATGGGTCATGTGTCTTCCGTTCTTGGAATATGGATGATTTTTCACTGCTCTGCCAAACTCACATACCAGATAAAAGTGTCCATAAAGATAACTCAATTCTTATAGCTCCTTTTTCTAGTGGAGAAAATGTTCTACACGCTTTCAGAAGTGCAAATTTCGCAACTGTCCAGCACGCCCGTAGTGGGAAAATGTTGAAGAACTTGCAGTGCCATGATAAAACATCATCGATAGTAGCACTGGCCGTAACCAGCGAGTACTTTATCGTTTGCTGCAGACAACAGTCTGTGGTTCTGCACGAGATTCACACTTTGGAGCTTTTTGATTCCACAAAAGGAACTTACATTCGAAGCGTTGGAGGCTGCGTCAAAGACAACATAACACATCTGTCGACTAACCTCATTGGAAGCCATGTCATTGCCATCTCGCCCAATTTTCGCACCAACACTTCGGATATTGCAATATTTAACTTGGAAACCGAAGAGCATAAACACCTGGCAACTCACCCAGGTGAGAGTACGATATGCGCGTGCCTTGATTTCCGTTTCTGCATAACTGGCACTGTGGGAGACAAGACTTTGAAAGTTTGGAACCTGAGCCCCAAGGTTAATCTCCCGGCACCTAAATTTAAAAAGATGTTTGGGTTATCTGATGTTTGGCCTATGATCGACAATCCAAGGTATTTTTTTCCTTCATAAAAAAATAAAACAGAGAGATATAAAGACTTAAATAGGAGAAATAGAGAGGTAGCATAGATTATTGGGGACAGATGGTTTGAATGACATTGATAGAAGCTAATATAGACTGAGCAAGAGAGAGAGATAGAGAGATAGATAGATAGATAGATAGATAGATAGATAGATAGATAGATAGATAGATAGATAGATAGATAGAGAGATAGATAGATAGATAGATAGATAGATAGATAGATAGATAGATAGATAGATAGATAGATAGATAGATAGATAGATATGGGTGGATGGATGGATGGAGGGAGAAAAAAGAGAGAGAGAAAGAGAGCGAAAAAGAGAGATGGAGAGAGAGAGAGAGAGAGAGAGAGAGAGAGAGAGAGAGAGAAATAGAGAGGTAGTGAGAGAGAATGTATATTATACAGAGAATTTGAAAGCAGTAGACCACAAACTGAGGAAAGAACAAGCAGGATTTAGAAAAAACAGAAGATGTGTGGATCATATATTCACTCTCAGGAACATTGTAGAGCAGTGCTCAGAATAGCAAAGACAGCTGTACATTAATTTCGTTGATTTTGAAAAGGCTTTTGACAGCATACATAGGGACAGTTTATGGAAAATACTGAGGGCTTATGGAATTCCAAGCTGCATTGTGTCAATCATAAAAAGCCTCTATGCTATCTTCACGTGTAGTGTTGGGCAGAGCAACCTAACCTTTGAGGTGAAGACGGGAGTACGACAGGGATGTCCCTTATCAACCACTCTATTTTTAACAGTCATAGACTGGGTGATTGTTACGCACAAATAATTACTTTTTTCAAAGCCTTTGTATGATCATTTTTCGTATGTATGATCATTTTTTGACTGAAATGTATATTATATATATTTACAGTCAAAGGGACAGAACCCGAAATATTGATACTGCTATTTTTTAGGAGTTTACCTTCTCTTGTATAGAGACACGTTCGGTCTATAATTTCTTGAACGAAGCGTGACCATATCTCCTTATTTGGTAGTATCAGTCAACTGTTGTAGATGCCTGAAACCTTTCTTAACGCTTCTTTTCATGACCATAAAAGGCGCGACTGTGTAAGACTTTTATCTCGAATGTTCTTAGAATCGTCTTATTGTGAACGGCGACTCAGAGATTGTCGTTCTGCGCATGTCTCGACCTGGTTTTCGTTTGTTGTTCCGGCCAGCTCGGGGAGTTTAGAAATGGTCTAAGTCGCGAGCAGACGCGACCTGCGTCTTGTGATTTTCTGAGGGAAATACATTGTCTTTGTGAGTTAGTTAGCTAACTAGACTATTTCCCAGTATTATTCAAGCCTGCCTGGAGGCATATGTTCATGGTTGATTTTCCGAAATAAGGTAATTCCTCTTGTATCGAACTTTATGCTATCATCTAGAGGTTCGTCATTTTGTCGCCTTTTTGCTCGCCTGTGTGATTCAAAATGGAGAGGTACTTTGACTAGGATTAAGTCACCGGTATCTTTATACCTGAACTAGTTATATATATATGGGTCGCTCTAGACCAACAAGACTATTGTCTGTGTTCCAGGATTCGTTATATCAGAGATCACGTCCAAGTCAGATGGTTAGACTTAGGAAGGTTATAAAGGTCGAGCTGACCTGTAATCCATGTATGCTATTCACGTGCAGACAGTAAACGGACTGATTGTATACATCTGATCTGCTAGCATCAGAAAGGGAATATTTATTATTGTCTATGAATATTGATGATCTGCAGCTGACACTGTTGCAGAATTTATATATATTATTTATACAGCTTCACGAACTAGAACTCTATGATTTTGAATGCTGAACTCGTTGAACTATGTTGATGATATAAATATCCTGACTGTTTTGTGGCGTGCAATAAATGGAAAAAAATTATACAACAAAGTTACCATTTCTATGACTCTACACATCATGTTGCCTGTGTTATACCCTGTGAACTGTTCTACTACCACATACACAGCAACATCCTAAAATCAGAGAAGACACCTACATCTTGCACTTTAATACCAGGTGTCGATAGGGGTGGCAAGTGGTCGTCAATCTTATACGGAGCTAACGTACCTGGCATTGTGGCGCACCATTATCATTTAGCCCTAATCCACCCTTATCATTTTTGGTGGCCAGTCGTTGGTTTAACCGGGCATTTTGGCACACCTTTATCATTTTTGGTTGCCATATGTTGGTTTACTCTGATACCAGCTATCAAGGGGGTCAACAAACCCAGACATCATCAGCAGACTACAAGACAACGTTGCAGTTTCTATTCATCACCTTCGATGAAATTTTGTTGGAAGACGCGGCATTACTGACAGTTGTTGATATTTTGAAACTACCCGGCGCTGCTCGGCAGTATTGAAGTTTGTCTACAACTAGAAGGACAAGTACCGAGCGAATGGATTTCCTGATCTGTTAAGAAGAAGGACAAGTGCCGTAACAACTGTTCCGGTCTGAGAGGTACTGTTGCAGATTCAGAAGGTCAAGTTCAGAAGCTGTTTCCTGTTAGAAGCTCATTTCCTTCGTCATGGCAGTTTACGAGAGCAGATATGGATCAACGTTGGATCATTGTCCTAAGAATGCTGATCACATCCTGTTCTGAACTGTGCTGACGTTGTGGATACATAGAAGTTAAGTGGCCTGTTTTGTTTGTGAACTGTGCCCTTATGTTCTAGCTGAGCCTTCTAAATTCTTTCACATTTTTTTGCTATTTGTTACATGTTATATGTTATTTGTATTTGTATATTTATATGTTTATATTCTGCGGGTTTTCTCGGTTGGGCGGTGTCTTTCAGTAGAAGATACCACGTCACAGAGGTTCTACTGTTAGCGTTTTCGTTAGGGACTGTGCGAATTTCCTACTGTGAAATTTGCTAGCGACAATCGTTGCTATATCTGTTTAGTTGTGACGAGTTGTGCTTTATTTTTGTTTCTTATATATATATATTTTTTCTTTTTCTTTTCTCTCTTTCTTTGTGTTTTTTAGTTTCGATTTCGATTGTTTGTATTTGTAGGTCTCCCCTATCTATTATTCAGTTCTTTAAGTATATTTTTGTGTATACACTGTAGCGTCATTTGTTTGTCATATCTTCGCATTTTGTCATCACATTTCTTTTTAGTTTCGCTGTTTATTTATTTGACTTATGCGAATGTTTTCATATTGTTTGATCTTTGTTATTGTTTACATTGACTCTGATCTTTGTTGTTGTTTACATTGACTTTGATCTTTGTTGTTGTTTACATTTGACTTTGATCTTTGTTATTGTTTACATTGTTGGTGACCTTTGTTATTGTTTACATTGTCTTGTTATTGTTTGCATAGTTCTTGCATTGTTAGCTTTCACTATTGTTACATATATGCTCATGCACTATTGATCTATAGTGCACTTATCATAACTAACTGGTGGTTTTTTGCTTATGCACTATTGTAGTGCAGTTATGATAAATAACTGATGGTTATGCACTGATTTGTGTAGTGCACTGATAATTAAGAGGTGACTTGTGATATTATTATACATTTGATAATACAAGTTGGTGTCAAGTCTTGTTGCCCACAGAGATTGGAGTAAACATATTGATTACACAAGCACTTTATTAAGTCTTGTTGCTATTAAGATTGAAATAAGATAATTAATTATTTCAGGTTCTGTACTCACATTTTAGACATCATGTCTACATTTGAGTACTTTATTGAGCAGGGTAAAGCCCTTGGGAAGACAGGTGATAAATTAGAAGAATTTGCGACTGTTCAATATGCCAAGGCATTGAAGTCGGAGGAAAAGAAAATGAAAGAACTAACTGAACAAAAGAGAATAGATGCTGAAAATTTAAAACTGCAGATGCAGGTAGATGAAAAGAGATTACAAATGGAAATGGAAAAACAAAAAAGAGAAGCAGAATCACAGGAGAAGAGACTTCAGGCTGAGGTTGAAAATAAGAGACTTGAAAAAGAAGCTGAAAATAAGAGACTTGAAAAAGAAGCTGAAAATAAGAGACTTGAAAAAGAAGCTGAAATTAAGAGACTTGAAATAGAGGCTGAAAATAAAAGATTAGAAAAACAGGCTGAGGCTGAAGAAAGAAAGTTACAGGCTGAGGCTGAAGAAAGAAGGTTACAAAGAGAAGCTGATGAGAGAAAAGCAAAAATGGAGCATGAAGAAAAACTCTTAGCTTTGGAGTTAGAAAAGTTGAAGTTATCTAGTAATGCTAATGATGCTAATAAGGTATCATCTGCTAATAAGTCTAGTGCTGTTGATTTCAAGCTTAATTTACCAGCATTCAATGCTTCAATTGATGATATAACATTTTATCTAGATAGATTTGAAAGTGCATGTAAGGTGCATAATATAGATAAAACATTATATGTTTATCATCTGTCCAAGATACTTAGAGGTGATGCTTTGACTTTATTGGGTATGGTAGATGTGCCTGACAAAAACAACTATGAGGTTGTCAGGGCGGCATTGTTAAAGAAGTACCAACTTAACGAGGACGGATATCGTCTTAAATTTAAAAAACATGTTACCAGAAACTGGAGTTGAATTCTCTGAATTCATCTCAGGCATCCGTCTTACTTTTTTACGATGGGTTGAGTTGTCTAAAACAGAGAGTACATTTGAAGCTCTTATGGACTTACTACTTAGAGACAAGGTTATGTCTTCTGTTAATGAAGCTTTTCTTTCTTTTCTTCATGAGCGTAAGCCTAAAAACATAAAAGAAATGGAAGAATACTGTAGCCAGTATGTTACTGCGCATCCTCACATAACCATTAGCAACTCTAAAGTAAAAGAAGGTCTGCCAGTTGCTTCGGCAGCACCTTATGGCCCAAATTTTATGCGTAAATTTCAGGGTAGCCAGCAAAATTTCAATAAAAAGAGTAACCGTAATTATGCCCAGAATCATAGTAATCAATTCCAGGGTGATTCTTCTTCCCAGAACTGGAGACATCCTAATACTACACGTTATTCTACTCCGGTTAACTTTAGAAATTTTCACAAAGGTAATCGGTATAGAGGAAAATATTTTTCTCAGAGACCTCAATACCAGGATAATAGAGGTTCTCAACAGTATAGAGATGGTAATGACAGTTATGGAAACTGGAACTCAAACCAGGATAAAAATTACAGTAGGGACTTTAATGATAATTGCAGAGGCAATAATGGTCGCGGTAGATCGCAACATAAGAGAAAAAAATATCAACAGACAAACTCTGTTCAACAAGAATCTCAGGGAGTAGATAAACAGGTTAATGATAATAAAGACCATAATGCCATCGGATGCTCATCTTTTGATTTTGGTAGGGCAAATAAATGTATCCAATGCAGTACTTTATTTGACCCGAAGACCGTTACTACTTTAAGCTGTGGTCATCCTTTGCCCGCTCTTCCTGCTAATGTTGCTCATGATGGGAGAGGTTCTCTTATATTACATAAGGGGCTTGTAAATAGTAATCCAGTCTCAGTGTTGTTTGACTCTGGATGTACTACTGTCGGGGTTAGGCAATCTCTTGTAGATCCATCCTGTGCTACAGGAAAGGTCATCAAATGTATCACATTTGGTGGCACGTTGGAAAAGTATCCTACTGCTATAATACACATTGCTACTCCTTTCTTCACGGGAGAGGTCCACGCGTGTCTACTTCCAAACCCTATTGCGGACCTTATTATTGGTCGTATTCACGGAGTTATGGAATGTACCCCACAGCAGATTGCTGTTTGGGAAGAGCAAAACATTGAAGCTACCAATGCGGTGGTCACAAGAGCACATGCTCTGGATCCACCTCAAACTTCATTAACTAATAATGATGAAGTAAATGACCAAGATAGTCACTTGACTATTACACGTGACTCATTTATCAAATTGCAAGAAGAAGATCCTTCTTTACAAAAATTCTTCATTCTAGCAAAAAAAGGTGATCCTAATCAAAATACTAATAGAAAATCTTGGATTTCTATGAAGAACGGCGTACTTGTACGTATGGTACAAGACTCGACTACGTCCACTCATTCACAAATTCTTGTGCCCAAGAGCATGAGATTGCAAATATTGCAACATGCTCATGACTCGCAATGTGCTGGACATATGGGTTTTTCCCGTACAAAGTCGAGAGTTCTTGCGGCTTTCTTTTGGCCATTTGTGAGCAAGGACATACGAATGTACTGTCGCTCTTGCAAAGTATGTCAGGAGGTCAAATCTAAAGGACCACGACATGCTGCGCCTATCCAGGCTGCTGACATTCCTATTCGCCCTTTTCAAAAAAATGGCAATAGATATTATCGGTCCTTTTAGAATTAAGTCGGCTAGAGGACATCAATTTATCCTTACATGTGTCGATATGTGCACACGTTGGCCAGAGGCAATACCTCTCAAGAGCATCTCAACTGCTGACATCGCAGACGCTCTTTGGCTGATATTTTCTCGCTTGGGTTTTCCCGGAGAAATATTGTCAGACCATGGCACTCAACTTATATCAGACACTATGTCACAGGTAATGTCTATGCTACACATTAAAAGGTCTCTCAGCAGTATCTATCACCCAATGTCTAATGGGTTAGTCGAACGTTTAAATAGGACTCTGAAAACTTTACTTGGTAAAATAACTGAGGATCATCCTCAGGATTGGGACAGGGTCTTACCCGCGGCTCTCTTTGCGTATAGAGAGGTCCCCAATGAACATACGGGGTTTTCCCCTTTTGAACTTGTCTTTGGCGCGCAACCGCGCGGCCCTATATCTTTACTTCACGATCTAATCACTGCCGATAATATTAGCGATGAAACTCAATCTTCTTATGAGTACGTCATTGCTCTTAGGCAAAAGATCATCGAGGCATGCAAACTAGCAACTTCGTCTTCCGAATTTGCTAAAGAAAAGGCAAGGCAGTTTGCAAATAAGAATAGATGTCTACGACAACTTTGTCCAGGTGACAAAGCTCTCGTTCTACTTCCTTCAAGGGAAAACAGACTTCTAATTGCATGGAAAGGTCCATATGCAATAGTCTCCAAAATTTCTGATGTCGACTATGTTGTCGATATTGATGGAAAGCATAAAACTTTCCACATAAATATGCTCACGGAATTTCATGAAAGACCTGACTATTTGCAGCCTATTTTCCAGGCAACGGACAATTCTCAAGTACCTCATGGTCAGTACTCATCTCTGTCAGTTATACAGGATGAGGAAACTACTTTTTCTGA
>JAMPIV010017433.1:0-25000 GCA_024509875.1 Oreohelix idahoensis
GTGAAAAAATCAAACAAACATCCAAATTCGGTGTGCGCGCAGAAGCGTGGTCTTCTGGAAAACTGGCAATAACGGTTTGACCAGGAGAGCGGAAGAGAATGATTTGAGAGAAGGCCATTTGTCGTAAATAAGTCTGCTGGCTTTCTTTTCTACTCTCCTTACTCTCTTATATTACAACTCATTACAGCTCTCCTACCAGTCACCGCTGTGCAAGCAACTATTAGAAATCTCATACATTTTCTATTTCACTGAGCTTCATCCATCACTTTCCATATCACATTTTCCTCCACTCTAAAAGAACCGATCACTATTGGTCTACAGTAGACTTCTTTTTCTCACTCCCCCCCTTTACCCCCTATTAATCCAACTCAAACACATAAAATTTAAACTACAATATTTATGGCTGCTCGCCGTGGGATTATTTTTAGATACATTTGATGCACGACTATATATTATGTGCTGGCTGGTTCTAGAGAGATCTTGAAGCTACATTTGAGAGGCAATCGCATAGAGCCCGGGTAAAAGATATATATTGAGAGTCTGTAATTAGTCTGGGTGTGTCTAACTAGGTCGAGTGTGTAATGATTTGTGTCTGAGGTGACAATTAGGGGAAATAAAATAAATAATTACAACCCAGACAAACGATTCTTTAAAAGTATTTTATGGGTTGTCCACGACACTAGCATTATTTACAGGTTTGTTCTTCTTCTCAACTCCAAGCAGTAAGAAAGTACAGACACTAAACAAAAAATCTTTGCTATTTTAATTATCCATCTGGCGGAGATAATTCAATTTCTATTCTTTAGTAAGAGTTGCTGGGATTGGCGTGATTGTTTAAACAGTCACTAAGTGTTTTCTTGAAAAGTTAAAAAGAGTTGAGCTTAAGCTAAAGAACGTCCTAAAGAACAGAGAGTATTGTTCTGAAATTTTATAAAAATTAAGTTAACAACGTCCATCAACAATATTTGACTTAACAGGGAACGGATTTTAGTTGTCAGAGATTTAAAATTTAGGGGCAAAAAAATTTTTATTTTTTTTATTTCCTTTTAACATTGTCTTCTAGATAATAATTTAAATTTTTTCTCGTACTGATTAGTAAAAGTAGATTCTTTTTCCAGTTAACTTACCAGTTAGTGGCATAGTCGCTTGCGTTTAGAGCCCTTAATTTGCCAGATATATAGCAGCGCATAAGTTTGCGATATTTAACACACAGTACAGGTAGGACGGGAAGGTAACCATCAAGTAATTCTTTTTTTTACACTTTGAGTTTTTTATTTTCTCGTAGCGCTTTGAGTTTTTTTTTCTCCCTTCTTGTTCCATCTTACTATTACTCTAGTCTTCGAAGTCTATTCCGAGCTTTCTTTGACAATGGCTGAAGAGAATTAGGATAAGATTCCATTTTGTATGCTAAGAGGCCAAGGATCTCTAGGAATAGACAAAGAAGCTCCAATAAGCTTCGCGAATCTGTTTATCAACCAGGGAACTTCAAAAAGAGTATGTACCGGAGGAATGAGAGGCAGAGACACATAGGAAGAAAGCGAAGCGGGAACGATCGTCAATTGGTGAGCAGAATAAAATTGAGGCAGATGATGACGTGCCCGCACGGAAAGAAGAGTGAGACAAGAGAAAGACAGCATAGAATTAACGGGCGATCGCTCAACGGCTTTAGGAGACGAGTCCAGAGTGGCCGTCTACTCAGAAATAATGGAGAGCCGCTTCGCCCCAGATCTCAAACAATTGGATCTCTCCAGCACTCAGGTCTAGCCCAATTATACTGCTATGATCGTTTTCTTTAGAATCTTTCCCCTAGCCCTCAACGAAAAAATTGACAGCCTCAATCAGCAAAAATTTCGAGATAGCTCGCGAATCATCTATGGGTTAAAGAGTACCCGCTGGGCAGCTCAAACTTTCAAACGTCTCTGAAAAGTGGCAATGCTTATGACGGTGTAACAGACAAAGCTGGGGACCCGAGAATCAACATGATTATGACCAGTTGAACGAAGGGCCTACTACACAGACCGCAGTTGGTGAAGATGACTGGAGCCCGAAAGTTGGCTGCAATTTTTTCAGAAACAGCCGAGAAGAGAGAACGGAAAACAATTCCCCAGTTCTCCCCATTCACGTCCTCACAGACATCACACAAGCGTATTCTATCTGACAAAGTGCCATGTGAATTATAAACTCAGACTTACCTCAATTCATATGAGGACATCTACATTTCAGGGACGTGAACACCGTCGAGCCTTAATCTCGAACTTGTTCTTGTGATGGACAGAAAAACATCCACTATGTCGAATCTGAAAACTCATAGAATTTCTGTGGCATGAACACGGAGGGGGGCAGCTCCACTAGGCCTTTGAATACATACTCACAAAAAGCCGAACGCAATAGGAGCATTGCAAATGGCCAGCGCGAGCACTTCCCAGGCACTACACGTAAACCCACCGATGAGCCCATCCTTACGAGAAAACCAGAATCTAGTGAGCATATGCACGGGTGATACTGGGCATCCTATTCTTCGCACTCTCTCAACCATTATAACCCAACGAGATAACAATACCTAGCCAGAAAAACCTCATCCCAAAAGGAAGAAAATTCGAAATACTCACAAAACCCATAATCCCCACCAAACAACAATTCCTATCGAAAGCCTCACCAAACGCCTAACGTGGCAGCGAGCGTGCGGGCCCTAGCCAAGGACAAGGAAAAGAGACTAGACCCCCCCTACACCCAGGAACGACTGTCCTGATCAGGGTGCAAAAACAAAGCCCGGTTCAAACCGCTTGTGGATATATTTGCATACAGGCACAGCACTCGAAAGGTAGAGTCCCCTCAACTCGAGCAGTGATTCTCAACCTGAGGTGGGACCTGAGTGCTCGACCGTAACCCTCAACTCCGAGGAACTCTGAAATATATTTTGTGAATGGTACCACCCTTACAACCTGAGCTTGGCTCCTATTGACTAGCACTACGAATAAGTTTTAAGTAGAGTATTTTTTCTTGCAGAGAAACAACTATGTCCAAAAAATCCTATGGTCAGAGGGCGGAGACAGTAGTGTAAATTGTACAAACTGTAGTGGAGTTTGATCAGAGTGACCCCGACACAACACCGTAGCGCGGCCTAGTGGACTGCTTCCTCTCAGTTTGACAAACGCACTGGAGAGATAATAACCCGTCTGACGGCTTCTCAGAGGAGTTATTAAATGCGGATAAGCGGGTCCATAATGGGATGATAGCACCCTATCTACTAAACACCAGTTATCATCTAGGGATGTAGATATATGTGTTACATTGAGGAATGACCTAAGGAGCCGATTCGTTGGCAAGAGCGGGTAACCAGAAGAGGGCAATCAAGTGCCAAGAGTTAGGAGATGAGCCTGGCGCCAGAACTTGTTTGTCCTTATGTGTAATCGAACTGAAGGAGGCGCAGGACAACAGAAACATAGGACCCCCTATCATCCTCTACATACACTTGCTCCTACGATCTGGCGGCATATGGACACAGTCCTACTACTACTAACTAGTACTCGTACTCAGGCGCCCGTGAAAAGGACCCCTAAGCTCTGGCGGCCCCGCCCCTGCTATTAGAAAAATAATGAGTTCCCTGCTTTAATATAAAACACGAACTCTGGGCTTTGGCGTGTGTTGTTGTACAACACAAAACTGTACGGCGCGTATTGAGCCCTCTTGGGTAACTCGTGGGTTTTTTTCTGGATTGTATATGAATTATGTTTGTTTTGTTTGGTCACTATTGTTAAGAAAAGGATACACTCTTTTTAACAGGAGAGACATCAACTTTTTGAGGGTTTTCCCCCCCATACCTAGCTCGTTCACAATGCTGACAAAGTAAAACAATTTAATTCGTCCAAGAGCGGTGAGACAATGCGTTCAATTTTCTAAAAGGATCACGAGATCTTGGATAGGCGAAGTTGATCTCAGATATCGCACATACAGAAAACGAGAGTGGGCAACAGCCACACAAGTCACAGCTGCTGAGACATTCGTAGACCACACATAACGGTCTGGGATACCTCGAGATGGAACTTTAAACACCAGAGGGTATGGTTAAATAGCCTCGCTTGGATTACCGGCTATACTGTTAATTACACAAGTCAGGATGTATACAATGAGAAACTACACTTGGCATCAGACTCTCCTTTAGAACAGAGTAGTAGCAGACTCGAGTCTAGTCTTAATTGTTCTCGGTTGTCTTTTTGTATTTGTTATAATGGTACTATCTTCACAACTATATCAAGGCTTCAATTTTTAACGTGGACACAACGGCAAGGGTTTATCACTTCCTTCAAGCACACATTTTGTTTGAAAAACTCTCTTCCCTTTAGAGCGGACATATTGGGGACAAAAGACGAACGAGAACACACTATCTCAGTGCTAAGTCTGGTCCAACGAATAAAAAACCAATATTTTTGGTGGCCTATGAATGGAAACTCTCTTGGGACATTTGCAGGTAATTGTGAAAAGTCCTGCGCCCTAGTGATAGCGCTACAATACGGCGCGAAGTTACTGAACACCCAAGCTCAACCTGCTTTGACAATCAAGCCTAGAGTATCAATATAAAGATCACATGGATGACTTGTCACGATAAGACAGTCATACAGGATTATTTGATGAACCTATAGGACACAGGACCTTATTAACCTCAATTACTTTTTTATGCTATGTGACTTGATATAATATATATGCCTTAGTGGTTTTTCCTTTTCATGCAGTTTTTAAAAGATCTACTACTTAGAACACATGGACCTAATGCTAGAGTAACAGGCGGTCGTGTAATCCACCAGATGGCAGGGCACTTGTTAATGACAAGTGTTAAGTACAGCATAGTTACTTTAAGAGGAAGTATAGCACGGTCTATTAGCAACGACTCACTGTTTTTCTAATATTGCATGCGGATCCACTTGTCTGCAGCCAACAGCGAAAGCAAGCAGCTCCACACCATCTATCAGGCACTCAATAAAGCACCCACGTACTACTTGAACAGCATAACAAAAGACACTTACCTACTTCTCGTACATATCTATATTAACAGACGAATACATGACGCATGACCACCAAATCAACCGGACTCCAGCTTGTTGACTAGATGACAAACCGGCATCCGGTAAATGACTCACAGGACAAAGACACATCAAACAATTAGACCGCAATTACATGACAACCAAATTAAACTTAATACTATACCGCAATAAAGCCCAAATACACATTGGTATCAAAATATACAAGAAACCCACGCAGGAACTTAGAGATTGACAAATTACCAACAACATACTACTAAACAATAGACAAAACCCAAGAACATAGTACAGACAACGCCACATCACAATAACTCCAAAACGTAGCAGCACAAACAGCGCACAAGACCAACACCCAGAAAATATACTATTTTACACATCAAAAAAGAAAACCCCACCTCTCTACTAAAATCCCAACAGAACCACAAGACCATAAACAAAACTGCCACCAAAATATCAACGTGAATCCCAAGGAAAGAAAAAATAGTCTCCCATCAAACCCACAGACACAAAACCCCCCACACCTGAACATACACACACCGCCAGTAAACCCACCATATGCGTGGTCAACAAGCCCATAGAAGATAGGAAGACAAGTAATAAAACCATAAAACCATAGTATGGGACATCAGATCGAAGAATACACTACAAAAGCTCTGGCTACTAACTGCTTTCATATATATCTAAACTAATGGAACAATTCATCAAGATATGGTACACACCTAAAAAATCCAAATAGTCACAAAAAAAAAAAAAAAATACTATAACAGACTTAATGCCCCGAAGAAAAAAAAAAAGTACCTCACGATAGTCACAGGCCGAATAGCTAATAACACATTAAACCATCACCCCAGCACCTTAATATGGGCCAGTAAAACAACACATAGACCAGAATATCTTGTTCGCCCACAATAACGGCTATGTTCCGGACACGACGATTCTGCCCCTTGCTACAACCACTAGCAGAGAACCCAAACAATCGATTTCTCACTATGGATCGACAGATCACACCCATCAGTGTACCCACCCAAATGATGAGGGGCAAATGTGAACAACCATGGAATCTGGCACTTACACAGCATACGCCCAAAAAGTGTAAAAGCGATCTCCTTACATATGCTAAACCAACACTATGGTGACCGTTTAATGTATAGAAAGAAGTGATACTGATAGATTACATTGTGCTATCACAAATTTGTTCACCCCCAATAAATCCCAGACCTAAAGTTGACCATTCATTGAATAAATACAAATAATAAACAAAAAACAGTCCGGGGGAAACATATTGCAAACGATCCACTGAGGAAAAAATATGTGGTCAAGACAGACGCACAAAGAAAAATACTTAAGACTTATGGCCGACTGGTCTTTTCTGTGCAATCGGACTACATATATAACCCGCTTACCTCGGTTTTTTTTGCGTCTAGACTCACGCCATCTTCATTAATAAAAATTGTAAGCACGCAACAAGCAATACTTTCAGTCTATACACCAGGTATAATGTCCACCCAAGCAATATAGTTGTCGCACAGGAGTAGCCCCTTGTGCAAATTTTTACAAGATCGGTTTTGGAGTGTTCCTCAACTAAGTTTGATGAGGATCACTGGATCACAATTGGATCTCCCAAATATCCGGTAGCCTAGTTAAATGAGGTGAATATCTTTAAGATTCTTGCTTTAGGGCCAAACGAACTCCATTATCCACTCACAATGTCCCTCCCAAAGTCCCACAAGATCCCCTAACCAAAACCCATCTCCGGTCGGAAATGGGCGTCGTGGAACTTTTTATAAAAAAAAAAAAATTAAAAAAATTAAATTAAATAAAAAGTTAATATAAAAAATTTAAAAAAATAAGAAAAAAAAAACGGTACCAGGGTACCCTCCTCACACCAAATGATGTTCACGAAATAATAATCTGGGTCAGGATAAAACGCGGGAAACTGCAACATGGTGGGACCCAATATATATATGATCGGCTCATGCCTTATTATCCGCTCGCCCTACCATTATAAACCAAACCAGACCCCCCGACCGACTACCAGCACCCGTCACCCACACCTGCTCCAAAGCGTCTAGTCTATCTACGTGGGTTTTGCGCCAGCTAGCAAGTACACTTTTATTATGGCAAGACCTATTCCAGTGGGGGTAAGGGAGCCAACATAGTAAAAAGCCTTACGTTACCTTCGTACTAAACTGTCCTCTGACGCGTAGAAAAACCAAGAAGTGCTAGACGAGATGTACAGTCGTCCTCTACCCTCAATCTCTCTGTCCACTGCAAGCAAGTAACTATACTGAGCTATAAGGAAAGGCCTCCAAAAAAGCAAGGAAAGTGTGGGAACCTAGCACGTACTCAATCTACTAACCAACTCTTAATAAAGGCCCCAAGCCCGCTCCCGCTAAATTACTAAAAGATACAACAAAGCGTCAAAAGAGAGAGAACTACAACCAGGAAAGAAAAGTCCCCCCCCTAATTTTGCTTTTTACCTTTAGCAATCCCAACTTCGGCGAAGTTAACTTAGAAACTTTATTACCGATGGCAATCGTGACCGTTTGCCAAAGTTTAAACCGTATTTTTTAACCGTTCCCTTAAATAGTAACATCTTTCTCACGTCTCACATAACCCGAAAAACCAAAATTTCCTTCCCAAAATACATAAAAAAGAGGGAAAGGAAGAACAGTGATCCCCCCTTTATCCCACAACTAAAATCTGGCTACAAACGAAATAATTTTTGGGACAGAGGGAGAACCCGGGTGTGGCCATCCCCTCGATCCCGTGCCATCCTCCGAAGCATTCTTTCCTGGCTGGGTCCGCCCCAATCAGCAATCCGTCTCAGACCACAGAAAAGATAGCATGTATGCGCTTTTACTGCATGGAGGTATCCATTTTTGGGCAACCCAACATAAAATCCTTTTTTAAGAATGTCAAGTTCGGCGGCGACAATCTCTCACCGAGAACAACGAGCTCTCCACATCTCACGAGAACAACAAAAAACAGAAAACCGAATTGGCTCTACTAAAACAGTACAACAGTGCAGTCCCATAACTGATGGTTACCGTGTCGAACAAATCACATTGAATTTGATATGAAATTAACAAAACGATACCCCCCCTGTTCAAACCAGAACCCTGTTCAAAACCAGTAAACCAGGAGTTTATACCCCATCCCCGTACGCTAAAGAAAGCTGATGCACATCGCGGAGAAATAAGACAAGGTTGTGCGTCAGGCAGTAATTATCCAGTTGAGTCTTCTACATCTCCTTACTACAAGCACGAAGTGTAAGTGCTGGGTTTGCAGATGCCAATAAGGAAGATATCGGAAGTTCGGTTCGCGGCGCGGCTGTGCAATGATTACAGGTTGCTAAAACTTCAGTATAGAGCGGAATTCCCATCCTTTCCACCAGCCCGAACCTCTCCAAAAAACTGTTTCTTTCTTGTCTTTTCTTGAGATGTATTCACAAACCAAGCTCATCAAAGCAAAAGATTCTTCTATCTAAAAGATGCTTCTCCACGATTATGACCTCACATATGAGATTTACGTGTCTAGGGGTGGCGGGGGCAGAGCATGTAGTGTAACGGTAGGATAGGGGATCACATACAGTTACATAATATCAGTTACAAGGTACATAGTAATTATATAAAAATAAACTCTTGGGGGTATACACAAATGTTACTATATTCGAATTCCAGGTTTGTGCATCGATCAAGTTGAGTACAATACTGTTATAGGGAACACTATTAGACACACATTACAAATTTCTAGTCTATGCGTTTACACGTGATGTAGAACAATAGAGTGTGTTGGAGGTATCTCGGGTATAATTCTGGTCAGTTAGTCTGCGAGCGCGAGTCATACGGAGCTTTGAACGCGAGTATGTTACGGAAATATTGAAAAGTTGGGGGAAGGAAAGTGATCGAATGCGGTAGTCACAGGCTCAGATGTGTAGATTGTAAGTCTATGCTACAGTGAATGGTGATGTATTTGGGGCCTGGTCTCTGTGTGGTCACACACTGTCACCAGGGATGATTGAGGAATCTAGCTTCCTAGAACCTTATTTGCAAGAAGAATTTGCAAAAGAAAGTCCCCATAATCCATGTATTTTATACTCTATATCATGATGACTAATTCTAATTGCAATATCTGAAACATATGAAAGTAACATAATGCTAAAAAAACATAAACGGGTTGCTATGATGCTCCTGAAACAATCGTAAGAACTGTAAAACAACAGATACAAAAGTTATTCGGTATTATTTTTCAAGGTGACGGATCACAGCATGATACGTCGAGACTCCTAGATGTTTTTAATTTCTACAGATATTCCAAAAAAGTAGTTTCGAACTCTATGATCGCCCGCATACAAGGCTAGACCTGACTCCCAAATCACGTGAGCTTCTTATGGGCATATACCTCAGAGGTCGATGCTAGATTATTATGAGATAATGGAATTACTGATTTCGATGCACGTGAGTTTGTGATGATCAACTTTGTAAAATAAATTTCCCATCTATAACTCCCTAACCTTACTTGCCGACATCCCCTCTTCTTCGGTTACTGACTGCATGAAAAAATGTCGAGTACACTTGTGGTCCCTGAAGCATAACAGGTATACTGTCGTGGATTATTCTAATCCACATATATAAATTATTAGGTAAATATGAAGCCTAACAAAATATATATTAATAAAAGAAAAAGAACAATGGAAAAATAACAAGGCTGTCACAACAAGAAGGTAACTCGAGAATATCCCCCTTGTTTTCATGCTTCGTCTGCAAATGGTACACGCTTTATCACGTTGATAGTAAATAGCCCCCCCCCGTCCCCGCTCGCAGCCAACGGTAACAGGATCTTAACAGTATTATACCCTCTTTTCTTAACTGAAACGTGTGCTGTATTTCTTTAGGAGAAAACGATTGAGAGGGGCAGACAGCGTTAAAATTTCACCAACGCAACTAAATCGCCTAACCATAAAAGTTATACTGCGTTAAACCAAAACGAACGAACAGATGGACTAAAGAGGAATAGAGGAATCAAGCAAAAAAGAGAGAGGGATGCTCTTTAGTTTATATATTTTTTTATTTTTTTATGATTTATTAGTTTTGAAAATCAGCGAACGCATGCCAACAACGCGTCGCGCGATCAGGCTTGAATACACTCAGACTGCCCCGACACAAAATTGCCTGCCGATCACTCGAGTCCATAGCGGCATTGGAACTACATGCACTAAACTTTTTTTTTCCAAGACGAACAGTGATTAAAACACTACCCTTCCGGGAAGATGAGTGGGTTTTGTTTAAAAATCGGTACAAAAACGCTTTATGTAGACGAAAAAGCATTCAAGACTAAAGAATTGTTTGTAAGTTTACGGGTGTAAGTGTGTTCTAAGGTTTGAAGGAAAAGATCCTTGTTATGGAGATCAGGTCTATGAGACCCAGAGCCATGGGAAACACATCTTTTGACATGTAAATTTACCAGGAGAGGTACGGAAGAACCATAGGCAAGTTGATTTTTGAACGCTAGTATCGGGCCACGGGGGGGGTCTCTATTAAATTTATGGTTATTATGATTGGGTAGTTAGGGGAATGGGTGCTGATGCTGGACTTAAAAACTTAAGGTCATGTTTTACGTGTTAGTGGTGAGAGATTTCACGGAGGAATGTGAGTGCGTTTGTTATTTGGTGAAATGTACTACGGGGTAACCAACCCTGAGGGTGTATCTAAAAATCATCTGGTGAGTCGTCGGAGAAATATTCTGACGTTTTATGGGGTAAGGTTGGGTGTTGAAGATTTGTATCAGGTAGATGGGTTCTGCTATAGGGTTAGATTTGTTACATGTAGGTTTTAGATATTTGCTAATGGTAGCCATTTGTTATGAGTGTACGCCGCTAAGTGTTTGGTGGTACAATTCAGAGGGGATACCTAACCAGAGTTTCTGATGGTTTGAAAGCCGAATCCCTATGTGATTTAATCTTTGCCTATGGAATTATTTTAAATCCCCCCTATTTGTAGGGTAACGGATATGAAAAATCGCATTGTTGGGATTGTAGAATGGGTTTGTTGTTGGTAAATTGACCCGGTGATTTACATCAATGAAATGCACATTTACCACATCGAAGAGATATGTGACGATCCCGTTGTATTAATTAATAATAAAGGCCCCCCCAAAGTGCTATGTGGATAAGGAGGTGGATCTTTTGTCAGCGGGTGTTAGGGAGTTTATTTGTGATGATTGAGAGTAATGTGTTATTTGAGGGGATGGGATATTTGAATGGGGTTGACCGGGTGTAATGATTGACACTTTGGTGTATGTTCGGGTTAGGTGGTCCTTATTTTGGCTTGACCATTTTACTAGGCAGTTCTGAATTTAGTTAGAATGTAACTATAAGTTTGTTGGGTGGGTATTTGAATGTTAAGGTGTGACGTAACCGTGATTAGTGAGTATTTGATTGATGGGGTTTATATTAGTGGTTCTGTGTTGTTATTGGCAGTTTTGTCCTGGGAAAAATTAGGGAAGTATTGGTGTGTGAGAGGAGTGATAGAAAAAAAAGCCTCACTTAGTTGGGTATGACCTGGCTGTACTTATATGGGTTAATAATCTGTATTGTTGTATTTGTTGAAGATATATGCATTGGATTGGGAGGTGAGTGCCCCCAAGTGTTATTGTTTGGCCGATTTTTGGGAAGCCAAGTCTCCTATGAATTTTGGATGATATAATAGTAAGGGGGATGCCTGGGGTAAAATTGGATAATGACAAAGCAGTAAGTTGTATAGACATAGGGTTTTTGGTAGTTTGGGATTGAGGGTCAAACTTTGTAGTGGATGTAGAGTAAAGGGGAGTGATGGGAGAATATGAGAGGGATTTAGAGGGGGGGATTAAAGAGGGGGAATCGAGGGGTTCTAATTGTTGGCCATGGAAGTTTAGGGTTTGTATCTGCTGTGGGTTCTTGTAATTAAGCATGTTTTTAAGTAGGAAATAGACATGGTGCCCGAAGGGTAATCTGTAATGATTGACAATAGTAAATACGAATGGTGTATGGGAATATGGTTGGTTTATGGGTTGGGGGGGGGTGAGTAGGTTGGGGGGGGGGGAGGGGGGGGGGGGGGGGGGAGGGGGGAAGTTTGGGGGGATTAAATTGATGTGTTGATGCTAAGAGGTGTGATATGGTGAGAAGATATGTGTCTTGTACCACGCATACTGTAACCGTTAGTTTATCTTCTCAAGTATGAGGGTCTTCCGTCTTTGATCAAAAGAGGCCTCCTCAGAATGGTGCGCAGTTATGGTGTTTGTTTTGATTACATGAGTTAGCTATGGTGCGATTGTTTGCTTGCATTGTATTTGAATCTATCAGTGTGAGTTGTATTGGTGAGACAGTTCGCTACACGTTGCAATAAACGGAAATCAGTTGTTGAGGACAGTTATGATGTTTTGTTTTGCTATATACAATTAGGTACAGTTAGACTGATCCTCCCCACGAGTGGAGATGTTTGTTTTGATACAATAGAGAGTTAGTTAGGGGGGAAGTATGAGTCGCGCTGGAGAAAGTGCGAGGACTCATACTAGGGCCGATGGGTGAACCCTCATCCGTTAAGAGAGGCGTGATAGCTCGCATGGTGGTAGGTAACCAGTTTGGCCCACCAGCGATATGTCAGCAGGCCATTCCGTGTCACTTGGAGTATGAAGTAGCAATTGACGAGAGGTCTGAATATGGAATATGAAGTGGATATAAGTGGAATACGTTGTTTTGGACCTGGATTCCATGATGTCCTTAGGAGGTGGTGTGTAGTGGCTTATTTTGTTATTGGTTGCGTATTTTAACCTCGCAGACTGAGGTCATGGTCACGTTGAGTGAAATCTAGAGTTGATGTTAACCGATATCATGTTAAGGAAAGTGTTATTTGAGAGATGTAAGCAGATGTGCCGTTTTGTCCTTGTTTTACCGTGTGACCCCGTTAGAAGTGTGGGTTGCCCCTTGATAGTGTTACTACTTAAGTGCAGGTGTGGTGGTGGTGGGCTGGTGTAGGGGGTAGGTCACTCTAGGTGTCAGTTTTAACTGACAACGTGGCCCATGATTTTTGGGGTTTTAAGAACTGTTGTGCTTAGAATCCAGAAGTTCGTTATGGTTACATCCATATCCTCTAAGTAGACCTCCCCTTCTAAATTTTACATGAGTGTTCCCTATTATAATGTCTCTCAATTTTATCCTTAGCGCAGTAAGGGTGCCCGCATATAAAAAAAGAAATCCTTAATTTCCAGCTGCTCTCCGCTTCCTTAGGCACTCCCACAGGGATGGACAAGATCCATTGCCCGCTAAAGACCATCTAGCGTAATTCTGCACGGTCGATCCATGGGTAGCAGGGACAGTTGGAGGTGTAGCTAGGTTCGCTATTCCCTGCCGGGGTCCACAACATGATCAATGCTACGGCAAGGGTGATATAGAGGCTGGATTTTGGGTGTCCGGAGGCTGTAGGTGGGCTGGTGGTTAACATTGTTGATGTCTCCCACGGGTGGGAGAACTTTGAAATCGAGACTTTGGTAACCTCTAATGACTAGTTTCATAGTTAAGGGGGTAGAAGATTAAAACTTGTCTTAAATTTTGTCGTATTTTATGTTTTTCAATTTATCATGGCCCAGTGTCATGAGTAACAGATCACAAGCCATGTGCCCAATACTAGACTAGCTCCTAATATAGACATGAACTAGTTGAATGTCTTTGAATCCATTGCGATTTCCTAGATACCCGATGAAATCAAGCGACAAATTTACTGTGGCCACAGTTAGGCAAATTACATATACCAGATATGCCTATGTGCATTCGTGACCTTAATAAAAGCGTGCAACACGCACCAGACAGTCTGAATAGCTAAAGTTAAAATAATCATGTGCTCTGATTGACGTCGTATCGCATACACTCCCATCATGAACGATTTCTATATTTCTTTATGTATTACAATTTTTATCAACCACCTGGTGCACAATCGAGACCACGCACCGTAAGCATTTCCTTTTGTTGTCCATTAAAGAATATAAACGCAAGGATCTGCGTTGGTGAGCGCTTCTTTTAAGCGTTAATATTAATTTAATTCTTTCAAAGTTGAATATATTATCCGAAGAACAGAGAATTGTCCGGGGCGGATTTCCTGAGTAGAAACTGTTCTACAGAGGTGAAGATCAATGTCTAAAAGTGGGGACGGATTGTGACGATGACTTACTAGTTTTGATCAAGTAGAAATCTTTGCTTTCTCCCTGATTTTATGAATGGATGATTTAAATGGGACCCCAATTAGATCTAAGGTCTTTACACATAACATGTGAGTCAACCCCCTGAAAAACATATTGTATGGAAGTAGTCCCCTTGGAACTCTTTTCGTTTCTGCCAGAGTGCGAACACTTCATTCCACCTGGAACTCATTTAGTAGGCGGCACGAGATCAAAGAGACAGACTGAGGGATTTTAGGGGAGACTATGCTATCGGCGTTTATCAAAAGACAGAGTAAGTGGTCCCTGATACGAGACGCAGTTGCTTGCCGCTAATTTCGCGTCTCGGTGTCCAATCGTAGAACCGAGCGAACGGGGAAACCGAAACGGCAGCAGCGAAAACGGAGATACGAAGACCAGGGTGCGGTTTCTTCTCTTGATTTGGCGGTCAGATCCCCAAAAGTTCGTGAGATCAAATAAGCTGTCAAGTTTATCATGTCCCACTCAACTTACATTCCATTTTAGCTAAATAGACCATGAAGACTAGACATGTTATCATTCGCTGGCCAGAACTTGATAGAAGCACTAGCAATATTTGAAATCTTGCTAGATTATCCCCTGGATTTTCATTATATTTGCAGTGAATTCTATCTCTGTGCAAAGCGGTAATATATATATTGTGTAAAGTGATCAGTGGTCTAGTTCATTCATTATATTTCATTGGATTTTGTGTTAATTTAAACCTATTAAATTAAACCGTCTCAATAGTTCCAGTTGTAAATATAATGATCTATCTATTATATTATTTCAAAAGATAATAGATGCTTAAATTAACTTTTAAAGTCGCGAAGGAATTTATAATTAATAAATTCAGTTAAGTCCTAGTTTTATAGATGTGTGTTTTTTAACCACTAGAATTCGCGCAGTGTTTATTAAATACATAATTAAATACTCGAGTGTATTATAGGCTTAACGGGAAATTTATCGCGCTTGATTTTTCGGTATGTTACATGTCTTTTTTTCTTTTATACAGAGTGATCGTACCTGCGGTCCCAGCTAAATAAAGAAAGAAATAAAGAAATCATCCTATAAACTTAGCCAGTCTCATATTGAAGAAAACATTTCTTTTAAAATATAATCTTGTGCCGGTCCTTGCGAACCCTAGCTGTAACCAGAATTAAATGAAATAAAGCCCACCCAAGAACCTTTTAAAAGAATAATCATGCAAATTACCCTTGCAAACCTGTAAGAATAAACTGGAAAGGATTACTTTTCTAACGAGACCTTTGATATCATCTTCAACGGGGAAAAACTACAGAAAGTTGAAAGTTTCAATTATTTAGGCAGTAAAATGACTCAGGATGGTGACACAACAAGAGAAATCCATACTAGAATTGCTTTGGCAGCCAGCGCCTCATAGATTATCTAACATTTTTGAAATTACGATCATTGAAATACATACCCAAGCTTCGTCCTCTGTTTAATTCAAATTTATCTCAGTGTTAACAACGGTCTCTAAGTTAAGAGAGTTGGAAAATTAACAAAAATACATTGGAGAACAAGCTGAAATACAATCGAGAACAAATACCGTCTTAGAAAAAACATGAACATCAAGTCTTGGACAACAATCAATGACTAATCAAATTCGACAAATAAAGAGAAGACTCTACAGGCAGAAATATGTCTCCGACGTTCTACATATAAGCGGAAAAGACATGGTCATATATCGGTCATGTCCTACGAATTTAAAACAACAGACCACTACAAGCGCTCAACGAAACTGGGTTCCTGAGTGGTAATGTCGAGATTCCCTCAAAAGGAAGACCAAAGAAAACCTCAGTAGCGATATCATATTTACTGTTTACTGTGAGAGAGTACATATTCTCCTGACTGTGACCGAGCCTAGTTTTTTTTCCCTCAATTGGATTTAATAAAACTATCATCACACATTGAAGGAATTTTACCATAGCGGAGGATTAAAAGAGACCACTTCATTTTCACCCCTGTGCCGAACTGGGTTAGTGCCATCCCATTATATATATAATAAAAACACGAGAACTCTTAGTCTTCAAGTCTTGCGATAAGTGAGAATATTTGTTACCAACAAACCCTCGCAAACATCTGGGGCGGGACATCGAAGGACTAGACAGTTCATATGTCAAAGATTACTTGCTGTTTTTATATACTTTTATGGATCGTCTGAGGCTGCATTCGGTAAGTGTGTGAGTATATGAGTGTGGATCCTCACGCGTGTGTATGAATGACAGGAAATTTAATCGTTTTCTTTTGTAAACCTGTTGTTAACTTTCTTGCCTAGTAATAAATTTTTCTGTATTCCCTGCATTGTTCCTTTAAGGGGGAGTTGCTAATTGGTTAACTCTGTTTAAAAACCCCCTCCTTTCCATTTGCTTAGTAAAGGGAAGAACAGCTGGGAAGAACAGGTTTTTTTTTCTATCACCTATACCTAACGTTGTAACCCCTCTTTCAGAGTAATTAACTTCACTGTTAGGTTAACGTACCTATGTTCCTGATATTATCTATCTCTGGACTGGGTTTGTCTTTGTGTAATAAGCGGGAAGGGCTTAGTCGATACCAATCTTCTTCACCCCTCCCAAATTTGTTATTTGCATTTGTGTACTTATGATAATTTATGTAATACCTGATATTTGTTAGTGATTGATGTTTAAAGTGAATAAAATCACATAAACTCATTTAGTTCTGTGTGTTGGATATACCCACAGCCCAACATTTCCCCTATTCGTTTAATATAGTTTGTATCTACATCGTCTGTGTGTGTGAAAAACACCAAATCGGTGTGCGCGCAGAAGCGTGTCTGGAAAACTGGCAAATAACTGTTTGACCAGGAGAGCGAAAGAGAAGATTGAGAGAAGCGATTTGTCGTAAATAAGTCTGTCTTTACTCTCCTCCAGCACGCTGTGAAGCAACTATTGAATCTCTACATTTTCTATCACTGAGCTTTCCATCATCATTTTCCACTCTAAACCGGACCACTATTTCTAAGACTCTTTTCTCTCAAAATAAATTTACGACACAGGGTACTTTGTCAAATGACTGTTATAGATCTAAGAAGTAAAGATGGATCTCACTCTTATGCTCACGAGCTTTTTCGTTCAACTGTCTGAGTGTGAAGATTAGGTCCTGAGTACTTCGATTTCCTCGGAAGCCACACTGGACCACATCCATTTGTGGTTCAGCAAGGCGTCTGAGTCTCTGCTCCAGGATTATAGAGTAGATTTTTTACCAGGGACACTGAGAAGGGATATGCCTCTATGGTTTCCACATTTTCGGTTGTCATCCTTTTTGAAAATCGGTGTTATTATGTCAATATACCAATCCTTTGGTATGGTCTTGTTGAAACAAGCTGCCTGTAAGACCTTTAGGAGTAATAGGTCGCCTGCTGCTCACATATACTTAACCATTTCTGGCCTTAAGCCATCATGACCTGCTACTTTGCCCATCTTGATTTTCTCCAGTGCTGCCTTCAGTTCTTCCATCTTTATGTCATCTTCATCACCAATGGTTTCCTCTTCTGTGCCAGCGGTTATCATTTCTGAAGCTTGATCTTGCTCACCATCTAGGAGTTCTGACAAATATTCTTTCCATCTTTCCATTACTTCTTTTGGGGCAGTAAGCACTTAGCATTGTTTGTCCTTTAAAAATTTAAGAGGGCAATGTTTTTCCTTCCTCACATTCTTTACGGTCTTATAGAACAGTTTATGGTTTTCTTGCGCATCGTTTTCTAGCTTTTCTTCACATTCTTCCCAGCACTTCTGTTTCTGCAAGCACCTTGTTCTTTGCTTCTGCTCTGAGTATCATATATGCTTTATATTTCTCAGTTTTTCCTGCTGTGTTTGTAGCTCCTAAGTATTGTTTCCATGCTTTTTCTTCTCTCTTATTGTCTCTTTAACCTCATCTGTCCACCAAGATGTCTTCTTTATTTGATTCCCAAGTCGAATTTCACCACATTCTTCTGCTGCAGCTGTCTTTATGATGTCCTTGAATTTCACCCAGAGTGTTTCCAGGTCATCCGGTTGTTATTAAGTGTTTATCACTGCTGTAGCAATAAGCCACTTAAATCTGGTCTTCACTTTTGGCTCTCTCAGCTTGTAGGTCTTAATGCTCGTTTCCACGGTTCGTTTACTTAGCTTCTTGCGTGGTGTTAGACAGTTCCTAGGCCGAGTAACGCTTTCAGTTGTTCTTTTAATAATTAACAAGTAGTGGTCACTTCCAATCTCTGGCCTCCTCCACACTCTAACATCCCCGACATACTTAAATGGGCTCTTCCTAACTTTGGCATAGTCGATCACTGACTTCTCATTCTTTGTTGTTTCACACCTGGTGTGTACATGTATGAGCTTAAGAGGGAACTTTGTGTTAGTAATGATCAGATTCTGCTCAGTCCAGAATCTAAGGAGTCGCTATCCATTGACAGTAAGAGTATCTTCTCCATATCTTCTGATAACTCTACCCCATCTAGCATGGTCATTTCCAGCTCTGGCATTGAAATCTCCGAGCATGATAATTTCATTTAGGCAGTCGTCCACTGTCTTTTGAAGGAGCTCGAAGAATTCCTCCTTGACCTCTGCACGCTCATCTTCATTTGGCCCATTCACAATGTCAAGGTTGACTATGGTTTCTCCTTCTTTCAGTTTTAGGGCCATAATGCGTTCCGAGACAAAGTTCCTTCCCTTGGGCCCCGTTACAGTTTGTACTATCCCTTTAGTTTTTAATGCGTTCCGAGACAAAGTTCCTTCCCTTGATACTATCCCTTTAGTTTTTGGCCACAATATAACCCACGCCCACCTTTAGCTCTTTCAGATGTGGGGACGCCACTGTAGAGCAGCGTGTCGCCATCGAGATCCATAACTCCTTGTCCTTTTTTCTTTGTTTCTGTTAAAGCCAGGATTCATAGTTTGGCTTTCCTCATCACTTCTACCAGCTCCTCTTCCTTCCCTCTCATACTGCTTGTGTTCCATGTTCTGTATGTCGTAGTCCGTAGTCCGTTCCAGTTTGTCGACTTTAGAATAAGTCCGGTTTTCTCTCTTATGTTTCGCATATGTTTATAAGACAAACAGGTGATTGGCCTGTTGTGACTGTGCATGATGGAGGGGCTGCATCCTAACGGCCTTCATATAGGCCGCCCTCCTCCTTTTTCAGCCGGGCATGGGACCGGCCTGGGCGTAGTTATTAATCACACCATATACTAGAAATCTCTCTTGACTCCTATCTGGCTGGCTTCTCCTCTCTGTCTGTGTGATGGATATAAGACGCAAAGTTTATTTTCGGAATTAGTTTATTAACTTTACAAATTACAACTATAGTGATGTCTCAGTGTGTATCACTCAGTCCTATGCATCTTTTATTCTAGGGGGAAAAAAAGGGGGGGGGGATATATTACTGTATTCAAACAAGTTGTATGCGTTTGTTAATCTTCCTGGTTTGTCTGAAATGTTTGCAACGCAAATTTACGAAGGTAAAGGTATAGAGGAATTAATAGACCTGGTCACCCAGTCATAAGCTGGTCGGCTTTGATTCTTCCAAGCTATGTTATTGTAAAAAAAGTACATACAGTATCTGCGTCTTAATTGTCTCTCATTCTGACACTGTATATATATATATATATATATATATATATATATATATATATATATATATATATATATATATATATATATATATATATATATATATATATATATATATATATATATACACACACACACATATACTCTGACAATACGAACCTGACGACGCTTTCTCAGTGACAATTTTCCATAGTGCCAGACTGACAGCTGTTCTTTTTTGTGTCCGACAGTATATATGTTGGGTAACATTGATAAAAGTAATACACCCACTGACTCTGAGACAGGGATAAAATAAAAGGTAAAGGATCCCGTTACACGCCCATTGAGGCATATTGGGAATATGGTGTTAGGTCCATATTTTCTTGACCATCGGCACACTAGGGGTGATGTGGTCGGCATCACGCCGGCCGCCTTAACCTTCCCAGAGTTGCTCTGGTACCAAATTGGGGCTGGGTCGACCAAGGAGCCCTTTGCGGCCTAAACAAATCCCACCTCATCTGGGGATCGAACCATAGACCACTGAGCTAGGAAGCCAGTGCACTAACAACTTTGCTACCTCGCCATTCACTGACAGGGGACAAGACATACATTTCGTTTTATAGGTAAATTTCTAACTGGTGACCGGAAGTAAATTTCATTCAGTCTCTGTTGACATCAGAAGCTGGGGTTTTACAACCATAACTGGGGGAACCAGCGAAAAATTGTTTAGGAAAGTAAACACATTGTCCCGATAGCACATCGCGTAAACATATCGAGGGGGTTATAAGAAAAGAGAATCAACCCAAACTCTCTGGCAATACACAAACATAGTGCAGGTAATACTCGTCCAACCATCAAGAAAGGATCAGCCAAGCGCAGATACATCTCATGGGACTCAAGAACAACTCACGGCTATGTGTATTTCAACTATACATTTAAACTCTACACAAGCAATTATGATATAATATCTCTAAAATTAATACAATTACTTACTTAGTCGTTCCCCTTCTACAGTGAGGTGTAGAGGTTTGGAAGAGAGAGCGCCAGACTATCCTATCGGCTGTCTTCCTCCTGGCGTGGTTCCATTCTAGCCCTCGGTCCTTCAAAGATTGTCTAATGTTGTCCTCCCAGCGGACTCTGGGTCGTCCTGGGGGTCTGGATCCCTGGCTCTTTGTTTCCCATGCTTGTCGTGGTAGCCGATCTTCTCCCATTCTGCAGACATGGCCAAACCATCTTAGTTGGGGCTGTTCTACTTGGGTCTGCAGGGGGTGGGATTTTAGGCCTTGACGTATCGTCTGGTTGCAGATCATGTCTCTTCTTGTTACTTCAACAACCTTCCTCAGATACCTCATTTCTGTGGTTTGGATCTGGCTTTTATGGGTTGTAGTCATTGCCCATGACTCGCATCCATATGTCAAGACTGGGACATAGGTGGAGCGGTATAATGCCATCTTCGTCTTCTTACCAACCGCTCTATTGCATGAGGAATCCTTGATTTATGTTCCTGAAAACGTCTCCCAGCTGCTGCTTTTCGAGTGGCCAACTTTTCTTTGATGCCTCCCTTTTGGTCTGTAGTAGCTTTGAGATATTTAAAGTGGTCGACCTGCTCCAGGACCTGTCCTCCCAACTTAATCTGATGTCATCTTTCTTCTCGTGATATCACCATGGATTTTGTATTAGAGCTACTTATGACCATCCCTCTCTTCTCCAGCTCTTCGTTCCAGACTTGCAGGTTGCAGGATTGGAGATGTGCAATCAAGGCAACATTATCAGCAAATGCCAGCTCTGAAATACATACCGGTCTCATCTTCCAGTACCCCACTGAATACTTTCTTGTTCTCTCCTTACATGAATTGATAACATCGACCATGAGTAGTATCACCTTGGCTAAATGTGGCAACATCCCTAGAGTTTTTAACCAGTTATCCCGCAGAAAGAATGTAGTTGGTCAGGGGAGCCATGGACTCAAAAAGGTTGAAAACCGCTGGTCTACATTATCAACACATAAAACAGCTGGACGACACAGGAATAATGAATAAGGGATTTCAATATCAGCATACAAAACGTTGAGGTACCGGAAGATGTGCTACATAGTTACCTACGGCTACTTCCTAAACCTGATAAAGATCTCTTACTGCTCATCAGCTATCGAAGAATCACACTGCAGAATGTATATGGTAAATTACTAGAAAAGATAAGATTCTACACAAGTAATGAACCACCTTGAAAATGCGCACATCCTTCCTGATACCCTCGATAGTTATAGACCCATAAAAGTAACACGGGGTAAGGCTAGAACATTTGTGTACGATGTGTACGAGAGATTCCAGGTTAACAAGAAACGGTTGTTGTAGCACTTGACCTAGTGGATGATTATAACCTCGTTCTTTTTGTTTTGTTTTTTTATTGGGGGGGTGGGGGGGATAAACGAAACATTGCTCAGTTGAACATAAATGTGTTTCATAAAATTAAAAAACTAAGATTTAAGAGCATTATTTTGCATTTTTGCCATTGCTGGAATGTTTTTTGCAATATTTCCATATTTGTATTGCATTATTTGTTATTTTTGAGTCATTATTTTGTATATTTTGGTATTATTCAATAAAAGTGGGCATTTTTTAGTGTTAAAATGTTCTTTTTTTCTTCCACAATTTTCTCTACTTCACTGTTTTCTCTACCTTACTGTTTTCTCTACTTCACTGTTTTCTCTACTTCACTGTTTTCTCTACTTCACTGTTTTCTCTATGTTATTTAATAATTTTCCTTAAACCCCTGAAAACAAATGTTGCCCTAATATAACCAACAGCCCAATTAGGCTCGTTTGTCGAAGAAAAAAGGCTAACTATATGTATGTCAAAGAACAGGTTGCTACGTTATTTCGTTTAGGAGATATTCGAGCTTAATTGGGCCAGATGGGTTGGAATCTCTATGTCGATAGACTACAGATATTAACAATAATTCGAAGACAAAACCTATTAAGGAAACCCATATTTATACATGAAGCTGACGATTGTACAAATAAAAAAGAGACATGGATGACAGTGATCCATAATCTGGTTGAACAGGATGAGCACGTTTTATGGATCATGCTGAGACCAGATTCCCCATATCAGCGAGAGAAACGAAAATTAAGCCTGTTGTTTGCACTGTGCCCTCTCATACGTCCGCGCTCAGCCTATTTTTTTTTTTTTTTTTTTTTTTTTTTTTTTTTTTTTTGCGTACGCCCGCTAATACTCGAGGCGAAATCTCAGGTTATATTTATGTCTAACCTGACATTGATTTTACGTGAGTATCCCTTTATTTCTTGTACAGAGACAGGTGTCCCTCGCCATTCAGGCAAATACTCGCCGATTTCGGAGGTACCCATTGCAGCTGGGTCGGCTCAGGAGCCACCAGTCCCTGGTCGACGACACTCCTTCAAATGTCCTCGCCAAGTCTCGAGTTAATCCAGTCCAAATCCCGGTCGACGAAAAATCCTCAAATGCCGTCGCCCGGGTTTGATCCTGCATCACCCGGTCGCCAGAGCGGTGTTGTAACCACTACGCTAGCGCGGCTCCCAAACTCAGCCTATAAAAGTAAGCGTTGGTTCTTTCAAAATCGCACCGATCGCAAAATAAAATCAGAAGATAGACAGACTATATATATATACGAGGTGTGTTCAAATGAAACCCGTCCCAGTGGCTTTATAACAAATATATGTAAGGTACATCAGCAGGAGTAGTAGAATTAAATACATCAATTGTTATGAAGCAAGTACTCACTGGGGTTCTTTAGAAATAGTCACCATAGGCATTGAGACACGCATTCCACTGCTTGGATAGACTTCGGATGCCGTTTGAGAAAAATGACTTTGGTTGAATTATTAGACCATTTGGTCACCGAGGCCCTGACGTCTGCATCGGAGTCGAATCATTGTCCCTTCAGAGATTTTTTTTAAGGGTCCGAACAAATTAAAGTCACATGGTGACAGATCGGGGCTGTAGGAAGGGTGTGGCAGAACTTCCTACCTTTTCCTTGCTAACGCTTCCTGCACAATGTTCGCAGCATGTGGACGAGCATTGTCGTGCAACAGAATCACACTACGCGAAAGCATGCCGGGTCGTTTATTCTTGATGGCTGTATGCAGGTTGTCTACTTTGTCTTTGTAGCAGATGGCATTGATGTTCACGCCAGGCTCTTTAAAGTCTACCATTAGAAGCCCTTCATGGTCACAAAATGCGGTCAGTATAACCTTACCGGCGGAAATCTGTGACTTGAATTTTGTGGATTTTGGTGATCCGGGATGTCTCCATTGCATGCTCGCTGATTTGCTGCACGGCTCAAAGTGGTGGCACCACGACTCATCGCCTGCCACTATGCGCGACAGAAATGCATCACACTCCTCTTCGTAATGCAGCAGGTGGTTCAAACTCCACCCCTTGCGTTCTTCCTTATGGTGATCGACCTTGGACGGATTCCTTATCACACCGGCCATTATTTTAACAGTCTGCAGCACAACCAATGAATACTAGGAGATTGAACACTTACACACTTGTACATTCGTATGTGCTTATTACGTCAGATGTGACGTCATCATGCTCCTCCTACGAATGTCCACTAGTTGCAGCACGGTTGGGTTTCATTTGAACACGCCTTGTATATATATATATATATATATATATATATATATATATATATATATATATATATATATATATATATATATATATATATATATATATATATATATATATATATATATATATATATATATATAGATATATATATATATATATATATATATATATATATTGTAAATAAATTTAATTCAATTTCATTTCAGGTCAGATAAATTTAATCGATTTGTGAGGACTAAAGTGGAATTTAATTTGTGGATGACGAAACGAACACGATACTTACCAGGTTAAGCCGGACTGGACACTCATGAATGTTTAAAAGCGTATAATCCATAAGAATACTTTTATAGATGACTGCAAGCTACTATAACTGTAGAAGGCGACTGCAGCATCGTGATTTGCACTAACAGTGTATTTATTTATTTATGAAAATGTATACAGTTAGACACATGTCATACTTATGTTATACTGCCAATAGAACAGGTCCATGTGTCATACATACACGTGCAATACTCTGAAAACTTTCACTCACTGACATGTAGACTTGTAAGCCATTACGTCCAAAGGTTAGCCA
>JAMPIV010017433.1:30000-165000 GCA_024509875.1 Oreohelix idahoensis
GAAAACGACCGCCAACGAGCTATTGGTATGTTGGAGACCGGAATGAGCTCGCGGGTCATTGCCAGAATGATGAAATGCCACCACAGCACTATTGTACGTCTCAATGAACGTTACGGAACCACTGGCAGTGCCCGGGATAGACTTCGGAGTGGCCAACCACGAGTTACTACCCCTGCGCAAGATCGTCATATTGTGCTGAGTCACCTAAGGAATCGTTCTCTCAAGAAAATTCAAACAGCAAGAGCAATAGTGGGTAGACGTGGGCAAGTCTCTCGAATGACAGTCATACGGCGACTCAGAGATACAGGTCTTACTGCAAGACGACCTTATGTTGGGCCAAACTTGACTCACAGACATCGTCAGTAGCGCCTGCAATGGGCAGAGCAACATGTCAGATGGACTAGACTACAGTGGAATGCTGTCCTATTCACAGACGAGAGCAGATTCAACATATCCTTTGCTGATGGACGTATGCGGATTTGGCGACGGTGTGGAGAGCGCTTTGCAGATTGCTGTGTTCGTCAGCACAACCGATTTGGAGGTGGCAGTATTCACATTTGGGGAAGATTCAGTTTTCCCCATCGCTTGCCTCTTCACGTCTTCCGTGGAAATGTTAATGCTGTGACATATCGAGATGATGTTCTGGATGCATTGGTTGCTCCTGCGTTCACAAATTATCCAGTCATGCAACTTCTTCTCCAGCAGGACAACGCACGTGTGCACACCGCATGCATTACGCAGCAATATCTACAGCAGCAGAACATTGTGACGATTGATTGGCCTGCCCTATCACCAGACATGTCCCCTATACAACATATGTTGGAAGAGCTTGGACGCAGAGTCTACAGGCAAGGTTCTCCAGCTAATCTGCAACAGCTCGAAGTTGCTCTTACACGTGAATGGGACTTGATTCTCCGGAATTTGCTTCAGAGACTTGTTTGTTCCATGCGGAGCCTCTGCCAAGCTTGTTTGCAAGCACACGGTGAACATACCAGATACTGAGGATAGTGTGAATGAATTTTTTTATTGGTTGCATTTTTGGTTTTCTCTCTTGCCTGCACAGAATGCAATGAATTTCATAACAATCAAATGTACAAATTAATGACCAGCATGGATTCATAGGAAAATGAATAAAGATTCCAAATATGTAAACTTGTAAACACTTATTATTACATTTCACACTCTGTTCCTGGATTATACAGGTGGAGCGCTTTTAATGTGCTTCAATATATATATATATATATATATATATATATATATATATATATATATATATATATATATATATATATATATATATATAGTCCACGAAGCTCCAAACCTACATTTAACTTCACAAAAGGCAAACTGGGAGTCCTTCCACTTAAAACTAAGTACACTAAGCAAAAAACGAATTGAATCTAAAAGTGTAGATCTTTTTGCACAAAGATTAACAAAGGAGATTTTAAAAATAGCAATAAAATATATACTAAACAGGAATATGCCTCATCACTTAATACCAAAATAAACAGGTAAAGATAGGAAAAGAAACACGGATAAAAATCCAGTACCTTAGTGGACAGAAAGATGCTCAGAACAACTAAAATTGAGGGAAAGGGCCCTGATAAATTATAGAAAAACCAGAACTGAAAAGAACTACACAAACTATAAAAAAATCAGAAATGAAACAAATAAAACAATATTCGGAGCCAAAGAAAAGAGTTGGAGTAAATTTTATTAAACATTAAATCATAGGACACAAAAAGTACAGTTTGGAAAAAACTAAAAGCAATGAAAGGACGAAACAACAAGAAATTTAAAATCCCAACAATTCAAATCCCAGAGAGAGCTGAAACAATCGAGCTTTTAATTTTGCCTTTTCTGACGCCTCTTCTGCTATTTGGCATGCGTCGATAATTCCTTTTCTCAAATTGACAACATATTGGTAAGAGGTTGGAACATCTTCATTCATGTCAGTACCAACCAACAATTGTTTTAAAATAGACAAAGTCCTCTCGATTTAGCACCAAAGGTGACCTTTAATGGACCAATAAGGTCAATAGCCATCTTTGCGAAAGACCGCAAGGAAATATCAGATGCCTGGATAGGTGCATTATGTTTAGGCCTTTTAGTAGCCACACCTTGACAAACTGTGCATGTGCGACAAAATGTTTTGACATCTTTTGTCACACCAGGCCAAACAACATGCGACAAAACTCTCTGTTTTGTTCTTGCAATTCCGAAATGGCCTGCACCATTGATATCGTGGGCGAGTCGCAAAACGAATGGTCGAAAACAAGCTGGTACCATGATTTGTTTTTTCACAGATGTACAATCCTGAAAATCTCTTATTAAAATACCATTATTTAAAGTGTACCAATGTTTAGCGTTATCATTCAACATTACCTTATCTGATTTTGCAACGTGAAAAAAAATTATTTAAGGAATCATCATCATTCTGTCTCTGAATGATTGACTCTTTGTCAATCAATTCCACCTGTAATTTATCATCATCCTCCTCCTGATCATTATTATTTTCCTTATCATTATCATTATTATTATTATTACTATGATCTTCATCATTCACCAACTCTGTCGTGGAATATTCTAATCCACATATATAAATTAAAAGGTAAATGTAAAGCCTAACAAATAAATTTAATAAAAGAAAAGAGAAATGGTAAAAGAAACAGTGCTGTCACAATGACTGTACGCAAAATCCCCCTCGTTTTCTACTTAGTCTGCAAATTGTAACGCTTTCACGTTGATAGTAAAAGCCTACTGTATTATTACCCGCCTTCTTCAATGAAACGTGTACTGTATTTCTTGGAACAACCTTGAGATACGCAAACTGATCAATGACCTAAATTTAATATTTCATTCATTCCATTTTATACACGGCGTAACTAAAAGACATATAAAGCAGGAGAGAGAGAGGGGCGAATGAAGGCAGGAAGCATGCAATACTAAACACGCGTCGCGCGATACACAATTGCTGCCGTCACGCGTGTAAGGCCACATGCACTAACTTTATTTCAAATCGACAGTGATAAAATACACTACCCATCCCAGAGTTAGGTTTTAAAAACATGAAAAACGCTTATTGGAAATATGACATTATACTGGTTTACGTTTGAAAACATTACAGTACCCAGACAGCACATCATCGAAACAGGAGGTAGAAGAAATTGCATATTTTGAACGCAGCCACTTAGCTCCATTAAATTTGTATATTTGGGTTCCTTAGGGTTTGCTGACAAAGAATATGTAAAACGTTACGCAAATAGTCTAGGAATTACCAAATTATAACCAAAATAAAATAGTGGGGGTGCCTGACAGCATGAAATCATTTCTGCTCATAAAATTTTTTTTATAACGTGTTTGAAAAAACCTTACGTTACGGAAATAGCCTACCATGTTAACTCCAAATTGATTGGAGCGCAACAAATATAAGACTAAACACGATTGGTCGGGCTATAAATACTATCTTGTGTTGTCAGGGGAAACGTGAAAAAGGAGTACTTTTTTTGAAAAGATGTGTAGACATGGTTTCATTGGGTAGAGCTGCGAATATACTCGATTCAGAGCGTCTGTTCATTGCCACATCTTGTAATAAACCTACTAAGAAGCAGTGCGTTGAGCACCAGTGTATTTTTTTATAAAATAAAGCCTGGGACATCGGCAGATCGGAGTTGTGCTATATTCATTGCCAGTCAACGAAACTGTTTATTATTCTATGAATTGTGGTAAGCTTGAAATATTCAATATCTTTTAATGAAAATTGAATGTAAATTGATAATTTATGTCTGTATATATGTGTAGTTCAGTAGCAAACATGATGTAAAGCCTATAATGCTCCAGCCTGAACAGAAGGTGTCGGAGGAAAGTAAAACTGCATGGAATGGCCAAACAGTACACTGACACCTAGATGATTGACTAGAAAGAAATAATGCTGGAATTGCAGAGGCGTAGTAACCATTAGGGAGGGAAATACTGGTATAAAGTATTTCAGATGAAGCTGACAGTTGGCCTAACGCTCTGAACTCAATGTTTGTGATGTATTGTGCTCAGTGTAGAAAGAGAGTATAAATTAGTTATGACGTAGAAGGTACATCCTTCTTGTTTCAGGGACCGTGGTCTTAAAGTTATTGAGCAGCACCTGGTCAGAGCTTTGCTGAAGCCAGAGGTGGACAGCATACTCCTTGGTCCATATAGCAACCAGTGGGGTGGCTCCAGAACTCATTAAAGTAATCGAGCAGAGGAGCCTTTTTCTGCAGTCATCACGAAAGATAAGAGAGTGTGGCCATGGAGCTCAACATTATGTACCCCATCTTAAAATGACAGTGTAAAATAAAATTAAGAGGGGAAGTTAATTGTTTTAATATCAGGAACTGAGAACATCTCCAATACTAGTTCCAATAAAGACAAACTATTGAAGTCATGATGACAAATACCAACAGAGCTTGAACAAAATAAAACCAGTATTACCTCATATTACTACTACACAACTGACACACATAGGATACTATTAAAAATATATGTCACTACAAGATTCATATTGATAAATTCTGTACATATAACTTGTAATTAAAATTGATTGTGATTCCTGGTTCCCTTTGTATTTGAATCAGGACACATATACATTCATGACAGCACTGAATACATATTGTTATTTGAAAAGTTATCAGTGACTCCTTTAAGATATCCTCGTAGAGTGTTTTATGTATGTGAGTGTCACAGTGTTGTCAAGTGTGGTGGAATAAATTAAATTGTTTATTTGTCTGTTGTTGTTATGACTTACACTTCATCATACACATACCCTAGAAATATAACGTAGTCATCACACTATTCCAGAATAATTCTGACTGAGGTATACATATGTGGCAGCAAGTAAGGTTACCTATAATACACTACTCTTATTAGATATAGATACCTTCACAGCTGATCTCAGTCAGTACACTAAGTCCCCTATAAATATTTATAACATCCCACTTCACCACATATATTGGGGTCTCGCTCTCGGGATTTTGAATCTTTCCCTATTACAAATATTGGGGGTAATTCACTTCAGGGAATAATAAGAATTAAAAGGTATCCTTGGGTGAAAATAAATAAGGTTGAGCTCACAGTGCCTGTGTTGTCCTAAGTTAGTTAGTCATAGATAAAATTGTTTAGTTACATATTTTAGACATTTATCTGTTAGACAATGGCCGACCTGGCAAAATTTCGATCTGCTGCTGTACAGACTGCGAAAGAGTTAGGAATGGACGGGCAAATTATGATTTCTTATGTCACTGCGGAATGTGACAAATATATTGAACGGGAAGAAAGAAGATTAGAAAAAGAGGCCGAAAGAAAATTAGAGGCTGAGACTAAGAGGTTGCAGATTGAGGCTGAGGCTAAGAGGTTGCAGATTGAGGCTGACAAAGAGGCTAAGAAATTGGAAGCAGAAAGAGAAGACAAAAGATTAGCTGCAGAAAGGGAAGCCGAGGAAAGAAGACAGGCTGCAGAAAGAGAAGAGAAGAGATTAGCTGCAGAAAGGGAAGCAGAAGATAAAAGATTACAAAGGGAACATGAGTTACGACTAAGGGAGTTGGAGTTTCAAGGCCATGCTCCTGAAAATGGTGCCAGTCCCTTTGCCTCTGATGCTACGGTTACTCAGGGAGCCTCAACCTCAGCTATGAACTTTCATTTAGATCATTTTGTTGAGAAAGACGATGATATTGATTGCTATATAAATAGATACGAATTATTAGCTACCACGTATGGGTTAGAGAGAGAAAGGTGGAGCTTAAAGTTATCTCAAGGACTTCGTGGGGCAGCTTATGAAGTTTTTGCAAAAATGAGCAGAAATGATCAGGAAAATTATGACATGCTAAAGCAGGCTCTTTTGTTAAGATATGAAAAGAATGCAGAATTTTATAGGAAAAAATTTAGGAATGCTAAACTACTGTCAGGTGAAACCTATCACCAGTTCTCTGCACGAATAGAGACATACTTGGAGAAATGGACTTCTCTGGGGAAAACCCAAGATCTTAAGGAAATGGTCCTTATAGAGCAACTAAGAGAGTCCATGGCTCCAGACCTGAGAAAGTTTCTCATGGAACAAGGTGCAGAGAGGCTGGGTGAGTTGCTAAATGTTGGTGAAAGGTATCAAGCAGCTCAAGCAGAGGTAACAGGTAATAAAAAGAAACAAGTGGATAACTTTAGGGCACCACAGAACTTTAATAAATTTGATCCTAGGGATCAAAACAAAGGTAAGCACCAGTTTGATAGGCCACGGTATGAAAATAAAAATAAAACCCCACAATTCGATGAAAGGAAATATGATGAAAGAAAATCTTTCAACCAAGGAAAAAGGTGGTGTAAAAATTGTAAGATGAACAATCATGACACTGACCATTGTAGAAGGAAACCTCCTCATTGTGCTGCTATGACATCGGGGAAAAAGGAAAAGAAGGTCAAACCTGAAGAATTACAGGAACCATACCACCCCCCAGTGTGTGAAGATGTCATCTGTAATGGTGTCACTATACGGTGTTTATATGATACCGGTTTAGATTACGATTCCGTTGTGAGTTCTCACCTGGTGCAGGCCGATCAATACACCACAGAAACAGTGGAGATTCAAACTGCAACCAAGGATGTAGCTACCATGACACTTCCCGTCGCCCGAATAAAAGTGAAAACGCGATATGTGGAAGGAATCATAAAAGCAGCAGTGATAAATGAGCCAATGTACCCTCTGATATTGGGGTGTAGATATGTCTTCTTGGGGAATCCCAAGAGACCTGTGATATTGGCAACAGTGCAGACCAGATCACAGTCTAAAAAGGAGGAGGATAATCCAATAAATACTCATCCAGATGAGATGAGGAAGGCACAGGCTGAGGACAAAACACTCAAGCCATGTTTCAAGAAGTTGCCCAAATCTCATACACCTCCAGGCAAGGGAGAGTTTTATATGAAGAACAAACTGATATATAGGAAGGCTGGATCTGAATCCAATGGTCACGGACAGCTGGTCCTTCCCACTTCATATAGGACTAAAGTGTTGGAACTAGGGCATGCGATTCCCTTCAGTGGTCATATGGGAATCAGCGCAACAGGACAGCGAATAGCTTGTCACTATTTCTGGCCAGGAATAACTGAAGATATCAAACGATATGTAAAATCCTGTCCAGAGTGCCAACGAGTAGCACCTAAACACTGGACTGCACCAGCAACTCTGGGGGAAATGCCCATAGTGGGAACACCCTTTGAGAGAGTTGCCGTGGATCTTGTGGGACCTCTCACCCGAACCAAGAGAAGGAACAGCTACATTCTGACTCTGGTGGACACTTGTTCTATGTGGGGAGAGGCAGTAGCCCTGTCATCGATTGATTCTAAACATGTGGCAGAGGCATTGCTCACAATTTTCACAAGGTTAGGCTTTCCCAATCAAATCTTGACTGATAATGGCTCTCAGTTCAAGGGGAAACTAACTGAAGAAGTTTTCAGGATCTTCCAGGCCAAACACTTCCATTGTAGTGTGTATCATCCCCAAGGGAACGGCCAAGTGGAAAGATTTAACGGCACGTTGATGTCGATCCTGAGAAAGTTGGCACACGAAAAACCAGATACATGGGACCAGTACCTGCACGCCGCCCTCTTTGCTTATCGGGAGGTACCCCATAGTTCAACCGGTATGGCCCCGGCAACATTATTGTTTGGAAGGCCAATAAAAGGTCCACTCGAAGCTTTGTTAAGAACGTGGACTGATGAAAAGGCAGAGGAAAACATTACATCTTCATACCAATATGTGAATGAGCTGACCACTCGTTTAAAAACTGGCTGGAAACTTGCCAATGAAAATTTGAAACAAGCCAGGAAGAAACATGCTGCCTATTATAACAGGAAGGCGAAAGACAGAGATTTGGCTGTGGGAGAGAAGGTACTGCTTCTTCTCCCCGGGAGTCAGAATAAGTTACAAATTGGATGGCAGGGTCCATATACAGTTCTTGAGAAGGTGTCTAGAACAAATTATAAGATAGATAAGAAGGGGAAAGAAAAAATCTATCATGTGAATCTCCTGAAGAAATATTTGGAAAGAGAACATCAGGAAGAGACACACTTGTTGACCTTGTCCATCGCCATGGAGATGAAAAAGGAACCACTTTCATCATTTGAATATCCATTACACCCCTGTGAGACAGCAGCACAGGTGAAAATCAGTACACATTTAACGAAAACTCAGAAAGAGAGAGTGCAACAGGTTCTAAATAATCATGCAGAGGTGTTAACAGACCGACCAGGGCATACAAACCTATTGGAATATGATATGAAACTGAAAGACCCCACACCTGTCTGTATGAAACCATATTCGATTCCGTTTGCTAAGGAGAAAGCTTTGAAGGAAGAGATAGACTATCTGTTGAAGGAAGGAATTATTTCGCACAGTGAATCTTCGTATAGTTCCGGTGTTGTACTCTTAAGGAAGCCCTCTGGAGAACATAGACTCTGTATAGATTACAGGAGACTGAATGCTATTACAGAAGGACAGGTGGATCCATTGCCGGATACAAATCAGCTGTTTGCCAGACTAAATAAAGCTAAATATTTCTCAAAAGTGGATCTGAGTAAAGGATACTATCAGATTCCAGTAAAGCCTGAGGTTAGACCATACCTAGCTTTTAGTACCTCAGAAGGACACTATGAGTTTAATAGATTGCCATTTGGATTGAAGAATGCGCCTAGTGTCTTCTCTAGAATGATGAGAAAATTATTGGACCCTCTGAATAATCCATGTATAACAAATTTTATGGATGATATCCTTATAGCAACAGAAACATTTGAGGAACACATTGACTCTCTGAATATGCTGTTTAATCGACTTAGGGAAGCAAATTTAACAGCCCGACCAACCAAATGTTGCGTTGGATGTAAAGAATTGGAATTTTTGGGACACACAGTTTATCAGGGAAACATGACCCCTGACCCAAAGAATTTAGAGAAACTAAAGAAAGCTCCGAGACCAAAAACCAGGAAGGACGTGAGATCATTTGTATCATTATGTGGTTTCTACCAGAAGTATATCAAAAACTTTAATTCCATATGTGCACCGTTAACTGATTTGACACGTAAAGGACATCCAGATCGCATTACATGGACACCACAATGTGAAATGGCTTACCAGGAATTGAAGGAAAAGCTCACAAGCAAACCTATTTTGAAATTACCTGACTTAAGTCAAGAATTCATTGTAAGAACGGATGCCAGTAATATTGGGTTAGGTGCAACTCTACTACAGAAATCAGATGCATTGGATGGGGAATTAAGCCCAGTGGCATATGCTAGCAGAAAGTTGAATAAAGCTGAAATCAACTACTCAACTAGCGAAAAAGAATGTCTTGCAGTAATATGGGCAATAAAGAAATTCAATATTTATCTATATGGGAAGGCATTTAAGTTGCAAACGGATCACAAACCTTTATCGTTTCTAGCACAGGCTAGGCATGAGAACTCTAGGTTACTCCGATGGTCCTTACTTTTGGCTCCATATAATTTTAGCATTGAGTATATATCTGGAAAAACAAATTTGGGAGCGGATTTTTTAAGCCGCCATCCGTGTGATGAGAATCACCGTAAACCCCAGAAATAATAATAAATTTCTCTATGTGTATATAGAATAAAGGACTGACATATAATGTCTGTTTTAAGAGGGGAGATGTCGTGGAATATTCTAATCCACATATATAAATTAAAAGGTAAATGTAAAGCCTAACAAATAAATTTAATAAAAGAAAAGAGAAATGGTAAAAGAAACAGTGCTGTCACAATGACTGTACGCAAAATCCCCCTCGTTTTCTACTTAGTCTGCAAATTGTAACGCTTTCACGTTGATAGTAAAAGCCTACTGTATTATTACCCGCCTTCTTCAATGAAACGTGTACTGTATTTCTTGGAACAACCTTGAGATACGCAAACTGATCAATGACCTAAATTTAATATTTCATTCATTCCATTTTATACACGGCGTAACTAAAAGACAGATAAAGCAGGAGAGAGAGAGGGGCGAATGAAGGCAGGAAGCATGCAATACTAAACACGCGTCGCGCGATACACAATTGCTGCCGTCACGCGTGTAAGGCCACATGCACTAACTTTATTTCAAATCGACAGTGATAAAATACACTACCCATCCCAGAGTTAGCTTTTAAAAACATGAAAAACGCTTATTGGAAATATGACATTATACTGGTTTACGTTTGAAAACATTACAGTACCCAGACAGCACATCTTCGAAACAGGAGGTAGAAGAAATTGCATATTTTGTCTGCCAATAAGGCTGTTGACACTGAAAAGTTAATTTCTACTATTACTGACACCACAGGAGCAAACTTAAAACAACAGCAAGGTCGGCTGGTTCTAAGTCTCCTAAAAATTCACCAGAGAAACGTTTTTCCCTATAGTACGTCTGACATTAAGCACAGCTTTTTAAATCTAACATTTATTTTCAAAACATTTCTTTTGCACAGCTTTTCCCACGTCTCCATTCACGCTGTCTAAGTCGTTCGTCATCATCTTCATCAAATCTGTCTGATCCACTAAAGGAACTGTTGACTTCTCCAAGGAAGTAACGGCATCAGGCAGAAATCCAAAATTTGACTTTATGTAGGAAAATTTACCAGCAACATTTATTGTCAGGAAAATTATTACACAACAAGAGAAAAACAGTGAAGTAGAGAAATGAGTGGAAGAAAATCAATAAGTAAGAACATTTTAACACTAAAAATGCCTACTTTTATTGACAATATTAAAATATGCCAAATAATGACTAAAAAAAAATAAATAACGCCTTAAAATTACAGAACAATTAGAAAAAAGTACCCTAACATTCCAACAATGGCAAAAAATGCAATAGAATGCTCGTAAATCAGCTCAGTTTTTTATGAAACATATTTATATTCAACTGAGCAATGTTTCGGTAATCCCCCTCATCCCCCCCCCCCCCCCCCAAAAAAAAAAATCTTATAAGAATCTACTAGGTCAAGCGCTACAACAACCGTTTCTTGTTTACCCTGGAATCCCTCGTACACATCGTACACAAATGTTCCAGCATTAACCGTGTTGTTTTTATGGGTCTATAACTACCCAGGGTATTAGGAAGAATGTGCGCATTTTCGCGGTGGTTCATTACTTGCGTAGACATTATCTTTTCAATTAATTTACCATATACACTCTGCAGTGTGATACTTCGATAGCTGCTGAGCAGTATGAGATCTTTACCAGGTTTAGGAAGTAGCCATATGTAACTGTGTAGCCAATCTTCCAGTAACTCAGCGTTTTGTATGCTGATATTGAAATCCTTCACCACATTCATTATTCCAGTGTCGTCCAGCTATTTTATGTGTTGATAATTTACACAATCAAGGCTCTGGGATGTGTTTCTACAGGTTACTAAAGTGGGCAAAACGTTATAGTCAGAAATGAGGTTGAAATATAAATCACATTTCATGTCATTCAATAATAATGGTCCTCAATTTGTATGACAGTGAACGTAAAAAGTAACACCGGCAGAAATAGAAAAACAGACTAGGATGTCAATGCCAGGATAAATAAAACTAGATTTATCTTCAACTCTATGAGAGAAGTTATGGAACTTGGCAGCTCATTGTGAAGAAAACAAAATAATGTAGTTCAACACAAACATAAAATCTGTCTTAGTCTATGACTCGCAAACGTGGCATGTCACCAAAAATATCAGGTTACAACCAAAGACATTCACTAACAGATGTCTCCGTCACAATCTCCGTATCGAATAGCAAGATGTCATAACAAATAACGATCTGTAGAATACGGGAGACAATAAACAAATACAGCTGATGTTAGACAGGAAACATGGAGGTGGATTGGCGAACTTTCAGGAAAGAAACAATCATTATAACTTGTCAGACTTGAGCCAATCCTCTCAGAGGAGATAAATCTCTTAATTTAATAGACAAATAACACACACAGAAAAGTATCTTTACTCAAAAGTCTTCAAGATCAGCCCACAATATTACCTAGTGCATAAACATTTGAACCAAGATTTTAATTAGAGAATTATTTTATGCTAAATTTCTGACGAATGAAAGACTTCAAGAATATTATAAATAGCAGAAGACTGAATCGGGAAGAATAGGAACACCAAACATTCAGTGTAAAAGTGTAATAGATCACGACCATTATAATATACTGATTTATTTATACATCTACAATTATATCAGCTATTTAGTCTTCTTGTTATTACCACGGTCACAAAACTGTTAATATTATATATCCTAGAGTTGCAACATCGGTGACATTTCCTTGACAATTATATCCTGGATGTTTTGGTTGGTGATTGGATAGGAAATTTGGCAGGTTTCGGGCATTATATACTTTCTAATGCAAAACCTATGTTACTGTATTGAACCAAATCATGGAAAACAAAAATAGTGAAAAATGTCAATGGAAATGAAAACCCTCTCCCACCGGCATTTAAAATCCCCCTGCGATGAAAGGCACATTTCTGGCAAACTTTACACCACAAGGTTGAAAGAGAACGACTAACTAAGTAAGTAAGCGACTGGTAATGTTTAGATCGGAAACTAAAAAAAGAAAGTTTGTCTTTTAGGTCATCCTTGCATTTTATACAGTTGTGGGGTTTTTTTCGGTCATAAATACATTTTTTATTGGTCATTTTCTAGCAAATGTTAGGTCATTAAAATCCCAGCCCTGCGTATAATAATTGTCGCGAGTATGGAAGTAGAGAATGTCTTGAGTTTAGACAGAATATGAATGGGAAATGTGAAAATAGAGAAAGTTAGTCACTAATTAAAATTTGGAGAGAGGTAAGACTTCTGAAGAGAAGAGAGATATAATCAAATACCTTAGGTCTGCTTCCCAGGAATACTGTGACTCTGTTTAAGATGTCACACCCTCGTCCGTCCTTCAATGCTAAATAGAATAATCTACTACAATGACTACAACAGCAAACATTAAGTGTCAGTAATAATAGAGTGAATTATGACCGCTTAGTACATATACATTTATTTTTTAAAGAAACAACAACATTGTACAAAACAAACAACCTCACCAATGCCTTCACTAGCTCTGAAGGGCTAGTTAATGTATCAATATCACAACCAAAGAAAAATAACACAAGACTTCACTTAATCTCTCAGGCACAACGTCTCACTCCAAACCACCAGCATCCATACACTTTCTCACTCCTAAGAAAATCTTACTTAAGGGGTTAAGCTCCTAGTTTCGCGAGGAACTGCCACTCCTTATGGTAATAATCCTTGTAAGTAAGTTACTTTCTCTGCTAGAAGAAAAAAAACTACACTGTTTCACCTAGGTTGAAATGTCTAGGCTATGGAGATACGCTCTCTATGTAACAGTGTCATAATATATCCTATGCATTCACAATTTCCTTTGGCTGAGGTCACACTAGCAGGTGGAGGTAATTAAAACAAGTGCAGAAATACATGCACCCACTAATCTAAATCTATCCAAACGACGAGGACTTTTGCTGGTGAGCGAGTATCCATTTTGCTCGCTAGGGCACCTCTTATACTGGATAACGAAGACTTGAACTTTATAACAGGCGACGAGTGCTGGCAACTGGCTACTTCTCTCGGTCGTTATGTCAGTAAACTCATAGGTAACCGACTATAATGGGTGACATTGTTGCCGAAACTGACTGGATGGCAAAGGCGACAGCCCGTATGTGTTAAGGCTATGGTTAACTGCAACTGGCGGCAATATGTGCTGTAGGTATATAATCTAGGACTCAAAGCTACTGCTTACGTGTACGTAAAAGAAATCGAAAAATAGTGGTATACTCCAAATAGCACGAGTAATGTGTGCTCCACAAGTATTGGCTATCGACGAATCCGTTCTGTCGGCCAGCTCGTATACTCTGAGTTAACTTTCTGTTAATGGATCGGACAGTGTTTTCAAAAATGACTGGATGGCAAAGGCGACAGCCCGTATGTGCTGGAGTGATAAATTCATTCAACAATCGACTGTTGTTAAGTAATCCGCACAGCGGCCGTGTAACTGAAACCTGGCAGTATGACGTAGACTGCGTGGTGAAATTTATTAATAGAGATTATAATCCTCTAACAGTAGCAAATCACACAAGGAAGCACTCTAAAAATGCTGACCAAGGCTTTGAAAATATACAGAAATTCAAAAATATCGTTAACTGATGTAACAGCCATCCTCCCGTTGCTTACACAACAACTTCCAACTCTCATTCACTCTCTCTCTCTCTTTCTCTATCTCTCTCTCTCCCTAAATCACAACAAGCCCTTCCCTCACTTGCTCTCTTTGATATAGTTAGAAAAAGGGGTGTGGGAGGTCATCAGGGGGAGATCAACAGCGCTCTGTCTCGACGGATAAGACGTTAGAAGAACGCAGCCAGGAGTCAATCCACAGTGCTGAGTACATTTAAGTTGATCTGCCAGATGATGATCTCACACACTTCTTGGACGGGAAGAGAGATGCAATAAAGTTTCCACCTGCCAGTGCAAAAGGGCTTTGGGAACAGCTGGACGAAGCCTTGGCAAAAGAGTTGGATAACAGCCTGAAGCAGCTAACTTTGGAGAAGAAGCTGGAAATCTTCCTCGACATAATATATCTGCACTGTCGCAAAGTGTTCGGAGTGAGGGAGGCAAGGGAAAGTAACCCACCACGGAAAAGTAGAAGACAAATTAAAATAGATGAAATCAGGAAACAGAAGAAGCATGCCCGAAAACTGTTCAAGAACGCAGTTGCCACAGAGAAGGAAGGGTTACGGCAAGTTTGGGAGCACCTGAAAGGCCAACATAATGCCCTTTGTAGAGCGGAAAGGTTGTGCAGGAAGAGAAGGAAGACTCGAAGGGATAGGGAAAGATTCTTTAGGGAGCCCTTCAAGTTTGCCAAAGAACTGTTTGAGCAGCCACGGTCGGGTACGCTAAACATCAGGAAAGATGACCTGGAAGAACACCTTAGAATGACATATTCAGATGGTCGCAGAAATGAGCCGCTCAGCAGCATGGCAGGCCTTAAATGGCCGGGTAAGCCAGGAGCTGAATTTAACACCAAGCCCCCAACGGTGCAAGAGGTAGAAAGCATTGTCCAGAAAGGTCGGTGCAAGTCAGCTCCAGGTCCTAATGGTGTTCCATATGTGGTGTATAAAAGATGCCCTGAGGTTCTCAAACGACTGCTCCGTTTACTGAAGAATGCGTGGAAAACCCAACTCGTAAGCAAGGAATGGAGAAAGGCAAACGGAGTCTACATCCCGAAGGAACAGAATTCCACAGACATCAGTCAGTTCAGGCCAATCTCACTACTCAATGTGGAAGGGAAGATATTCTTCTCAGTAATGGCGAAAAGACTCACTACATACCTCCTGGCAAATGGGTACATTGACACTACCATTCAGAAAGGAGGTATCCCAGTGTATACCAGGATGTCTAGAGCATGCCACAATGATCTGGGAAGCAATCCAAAAGGCAAAGTCTGACAGAACAAACCTCCATGTAATCTGGTTGGATCTAGCGAATGCTTATGGATCCGTTCCACACCAGATGTTGTGGCAGGCCCTAGAAATGTATCATGTTCCACAAGAGAGTGCAGCAATGCTGAAGCTGTATTTCGCAGGGTTTTCTGTCAGATTTTCAACCAGAGAGTACACAACGAAGTGGATTGGCCTTGAAGTTGGAATTGCGATGGGATGTACCATCTCTCCGATACTATTCGTCATGGCTATGCAGGTAATCCTCAATGCGGCTGAAGGAATGGCTATAGGTCCAAAGCTCGGTGGAATGTGTCACATGCCACCGCTCAAAGCATTCATGGATGACACAACAATTCTGACATCAGATGAACATCAGGCCCGGAGGATGGTAGCACGCCTGGATGAACTAGTCAGCTGGTGCAGAATGAGCTTCAATTCCAAGAAGTCGAGAAGCCTATCAGTCAGGAAAGGGAAGATAGCAGAGGTCATATTCACGGTTTCCAGCCAAAGAATCCCTACTGTCATTGAGGAACCTGTTAAAAGTCTTGGCAGGGTGTACGATGCCTCTTTAAAAGACTCGAAGGCAGTGCAACAGACAATAGAAATGGCAGACAGAAGACTACAGATCATAGACCAAAGCAGACTCCTGGGAAAGTTCAAACTGTGGTGCCTCCAGTTCATGTTGATACCGAAGTTGCTGTGGCCACTGCTTATATATGAAGTAAGCACAAGTACAGTGGAAGCTATAGAGCAGAAGGTCAACAAGTTCATGAGAAAATGGCTAGGGGTACCACCAGGTCTGTCGGATGTAGCACTGTACTGCAAAAAGTCAAAACTTCTGCTTCCCTTCAAGTCAGTTGTTGAAGAGTACAAAGTTGGAAAAGCAAGGCTTGCAATGATGCTACGCGAGTCAGCTGATGACGTGGTTAAGTCCATTCAGCCCACACTGAAAACGGGAAGGAAGTGGAGAGTGGAAGAAGCTGTTGATGCTGCTGAAGAGTCACTCAAACTGAGAGAGGTAATCGGATACACACAAACGAATAGACGGGGATTTGGGCATGGTGACATCCGCTGGTGGTCCAAGGCATCAAGCAGGGAACGCAGAGACATGGAAGTTCAGGAGATACGAGGAGCTGAGAATGATAAGAGGTTACTAAAAGCAGTGCAGCAGGTCCAACAAGGCCAATGGACTACATGGGAAGGAGCCCTGCAGAGATCCTTGACATGGAATAATATATGGCATATGGCACCTCTTAGGCTCGGCTTCGTGGTTTGATCAATGTATGACCTGCTGCCGTCGGCCACCAACATTGTGAAATGGGGAAAGTCGGATGATGAGCAGTGCCCCCTGTGCCAGGGGAGGCAGACACTTAAACACGTGCTCTCAGCGTGTAAGGTGGCATTAGGGCAAGGACGATACACTTGGCGCCATAACAAAGTTCTAAATGAGCTTGCTGCGACAATAGATCAGGCAAGAATGAAAGCGAATAGCAAAGTCCGGCCAGACACCACAAACACATACTTTCTGAGGGCAGGAAAGTCAGCACACCCCAAACCGAGTAAACCTGGTAGCAGTTTACCATCTCTTCTTGACTGTGCAAACGACTGGGAGATGGCGGCAGACCTACCTGGACGGGGGGCATATCCAGAGAGTATCCGAAAATCGCGGAGACGGCCGGATATAGTGCTTCATTGTTCAGCAACGCTTCAGGTCATACTGATTGAACTGACCGTGCCATTTGAATCCAGATTAGACGAGCAACATTCATTCAAAGCGGCCAAGTATAGCGATCTAGCCGCGGATCTGAGACACGATGGATTCAGTGCAAGGGTCATGGCGGTTGAAGTGGGCGCAAGAGGGCTTGTGGCTGCATCAATGTATGATTTATTGAAACTGTTGGGGTTGAAGGGACAGTCTAGAAGAAGGGCACTGAAGAGGCTTAGCGAAACTGCCGAAAAAGCATCAGGCTGGCTGTGGAACAACCGCAGTGGGCAATGGAGATCGTGACGGTAAACGCTGCGGTACAGAAAACACCAACATTTTTCTAAGTCCACAGCGCTGAGTTTTTATGGTGTACTAGTGAGGGGGCTGCGACTCTGGGGCAACAGGCGATGTATACTATAGGGAGTGTGTCAGGTACAGAATTTCAGTGGCGTGCGGCGCGCAACATGCGCCCAAGCACACTTACATACACATACATAAGTATAAACATACATACATACGCTACTAATACTTTTGTATACTATTAATAAATATAATGTCGCAATATCTACACAAGTTAATTTTGCAAGTTTTATCTAAAAAAAAACTAAGTGGAATGATTTAAGTGTTTTGTTTTATGTGTAAATACATGTAGAAAATGTTCTGAGTTAAATATCCTTTGTTCATAGACGCCTTTATTTCTGCAAATCTATACTAGATGTCTATATTCTGCCAAACGTGTAAATAACTTAACTTTAATGCATGGAGTAATTTTGTGAAAGATGTTGAGCATAACTGCTTTATACAAAACTACTTCTGTTGTTGTAATTTTTGTAATGTCTGTTTCAAAGAGTTCAAAGTTTGTGTCACTGTATTACAATTACAGACCACGTGATCTACCTCTTTGGCGTTCAGTCTTCAAAGTTTACTTACTTACTGCTTACTTAGTCGATCCTCTTCTACTGTGAGGTGTAGAGGTTTGGAAGAGAGAGAGTGCCATACTATCCTGTTGGCTATCTTCCTCCTTGCCTGGTTCCATTCTAGTTATCAGTTCTTCAGAGAGTGTCCAATGTTGTCCTCCCAGCGGACCTTTGGAGGTCTGGATCCCTGGCTCTTAGTTTCCCATACTTGTCAGGGTAGCCGATCTTCTCCCATTATGGCGACATGGCCGTACTATCTTAGTTGGGACTGTTCTACTTGGGTTTGCAGGGGTTGGATTTTTAGGCCATTATTTATAGTCTGGTTGTGGACTATGATTTCTTCTTGTTACTTCAGTCACCTTCCTCAGATACCTCATATCTGAGGCTTGGATCTGGCTTATGTGGGTTGTAGTCGTTGTCTGTGACTCGCATCCAAACTAGTTTACATTGGGATTAATCTGTATGTTTATTTCTTTCTCTATGACTAAAGTGTGTTGAGTTATATAAAAATCTGTAAATCTTCTCACTGTTAACTGTAACGGAATTGGTAACGCATTATCCATTTGTTTCTGTCTATTATTTTGACAGACACCTTTACATACCTAGGATGCACAGTAACACCAGACGGCGGAGCAAGCATCAGAATATACAAAGGAAGAATAGCCTTTTTTAGTCTAAACAACATCTGGAAGTCCTCTCAGTACAGCACAAGCACAAAATTAAGATTATATCAGAGCTGTGTGCTTCTCTATGGTGCGGAATGCTGGAGAGTTACAGAGAAGGAAATGTCGAAATTGTCCTCTTTTCACACTACATGCCTAAGAAAAATTCACCGAATCTTTTGGCCGAATACCATCACAACCAAGATCTGCTTACTCGGAGCAAGCAAGAGAACATGCACACCATCATAGCTGGCAGACGCTAGAGCTGGGTTGGCCATGTCCTCAGAAGAGACCCCGATGCCATCACAAGAACAGCTATGCCATGGACCCCTGAAGGAAAACGAAAGAGAGGCCGACCAAAAACAACTTGGCGGAGGACTGTGGGGGCTGAGATGCAAAGAATGAGCCAGAGTATGGGCACCGTACGAAGGATGGCCACCGACCGATCGAAGTGGAATCAACTTGTTGTTGCCCTCCAGACGCCACCAGGCGTGATGGCCACTGACTGCTTTGACGGTCGGCGGCTAAGGATCAAAGAAGAAGAATGAGTCGCAGTGAAAAATGAAAAAGACCCTCTTCTTTTACAAAAGATATTGCAGTCTGTTTCAGTTATCTGTCATGTTTTGTTGTACGACGAAAATGCGCGATATTTCACTAACATACCTATGCATTATACATTACAGGTTACACATGCAAATATCGAAAAATCATTGAATACTCAGCCTGCTCTTGTAAAATGTATTCTTTAAAAAAATAGATGCCAAAAAGATTACAATACTTACAATATGAAATATGTGTCACAATCTGCATACGGATATGCAGCAGCAAAAAAAAGAAAAAGCTCATTTCAATTATTAATAGATTAAAATAAGTTCATAGCTACTATCAAATTTATATTTTAATTTTTGCGTAATTCTTTCCCTTAAACATATAAACTTACCTAAGTAAACTCCCCTGATCAATACAAACTAGTATCTATCTATCTATCTATCTATCTATCTATCTATCTATCTATCTATCTATCTATCTATCTATCTATCTATCTATCTATCTATCTATCTATCTATCTATCTGTCTATCTGTCTATCTATCTATCTGTCTATCTATCTATCTATCTATCTATATATATATATATATATATATATATATATATATATATATATATATATATATATATATATATATATATATATATATATATATGTCTATCCATCTATCCGCCTATCTCTAAATTAAGGATCATGTTTGGTGAATGACACAAAATGTGATGTATATGTCGACTATATTTGTTAAAAAAGTGGCATTATGCACACTTTAGAAACCAGTAGAAACTCCTTCCCAAGCCCTGATGGTCTACATCAACGTTTTTCAACCTGTGCGCCGCGGCGCTCTGGGGCGCTATGAGTGACGGTTGGGCGTCGATTGTTTTTGTTGTTAGCTGTAAAGAAAATACAGAGCTGTGGGAAATTTCATTTTTGGTGTTTGTCAACCTGCGTGACCCCGGAGAAATTGTGATGTTAGCCAGCCTTTGAAGTCCCGCTCCCCCGACCCGCCTATCAACTTCCCGCGCATTCTACTCGCACGACCATAGTAGGTAACACGGTGATTTTCTGTTTTCAAACGTTTTTCATTGTGTTGTGAGTTTGATATAAACCATGGAAAGATATTTTAATTTTGCAAGTGTTAGTAAAAAGCGAGAACTTGTTGAGGATGACAAAGAAAGTGGTAATGAGGAAAGGAAACGTAAGTTTAGAAAATACAACGAAGGTTACTTAGATTTTGGTGTCACGTGCACTCTTGTGAACGATGAAGCGCGTCCACAGGGTGTTTTGTGTCAAAATACACTCTGTCGAATGTATGCTGCCTAGCAAATTGAAGCGCCATTTACAAAGTGTTCATAAGAATTACGTAACAAACCAAGAGAATATTTCTCTAGAAAGCTGAGCCAAATGAAAGAAGAAAAAGCAGCATTTTCTAAGCAGGCGACAATCTTAAATAAAGCTCTTCAAACGTCCGACAAGGTACCATAGCCGGTAGCAAAATGTAAGAAACCCCACACGATTGCAGAAGAACTCGTTTTAGCATGTGCTATTGATATGGTGTCCATTATGGTTGGAGAGTCCGTGGGAAAACAGCTTTTGCCCATTCCTTTGTCGGACAGTACAATCAGCCGCCGAATTCAAGATTTAGGAGAGGATCTTAATGAACAGATTATAGAAAAAATGAGGAGGAAGGACTTTGCTTTGCAGCTTGATGAGGCCACAGATAGCAATAGAGATGCTCATTTAATCTGTTATGTGCGGTTTGATGATGAAAAAAACGAAATGGTGGAAGATCTTCTTTTTTTGTAAGGACATAAATGCTGGTCCGACAGGAAAAGATTTATTTGAAATTGTGGACAACTTCATGGCGGAAAATAAAATAGACTGGGCTCATTGTGTTGGTGTGTGTACCGATGGTGCTCGTTCAATGTCGTGCTGTTACAGTGACCTACAAGCCCTCTTCCGAGGCAAAGCTCCTGATGCTGTTTGGACCCATTGTATTATCAATAGAGAAGCACTGGCTTCACAGCATTTCAGTGTTTATTTGAATAAAGTCCTGCAAACTGTCATAAATGTGGTGAACTTTATTAAAACTCAACCTCATAGAGCTAGATGTTTCAGTAAAATGTGTCACGATATGGGGGCTGAGCATACGTCTCTCTTATTTTATAGCAGCACTTGATGGCTTTCCATGTATTGTCGCGAATTTTTGAACTTAGGCGGGAACTCTATTCTTATCTTGAAGAAGAAAACCATGTCAGTGTGTAGGAAATGTAATTTTTGCTGGGGAGGTTAAGATGTTATACCTAACAAGAAAGATAGTTGTGTCTGTGTTAACTGTGTGAGGTCAAGCACATGTAGGTCCCTGACTATAAAAGAAATGATGATGATGATGATATATTGATCAGGGAACCTAACGCTACCTCCCTAGATCTCACACAGTCCGTATTTTGATTCTAGTGGCTGGTGTATGATGTCTCTAGTGTCTAGGGGTGAAATGAAGATGATGGTACATCAACACAATACACTTTAACTCACTATAATACAAGGAATAAGACAGTGGTTAAAGTTTTCTTTTAAAATTTGAATGTTTTTTTTTTCCTTATACAATTTAATCTGCCTGTCCCGCCAACTTCTTTTCGACAGGTCTTTGAAAATGAGGAAATATATTTACATATAAGGTTGTAACTAAAATATGGACTCTTTGTCCTATGAATATATGTTAATATAGAGTTCCTATAGGTGTATTCACAGAATCAAACTTTAATAGTTGTTAGTGATTGTCATTTGTTATGAGGAGCTGTTGTTTACATCAAGCCCCATATAATTCAATGTTATTTTGATAGGAACTATTTTCTTAGGATGAAATGTCAGAGGTCCCAGCTGATAACGGGTCACCTGGGATTCTTCGTAGGTCAAGTATATGTCAGTATATCAATGTAGAGACAATGTAGATCAGCACCCACACGTAAGATCCTTCAGGCTATCAGCTGACAGCTTAAACTTTATAATGGAGACCTTACACCCACTCATCAAGTTTCCTGTCACCGGATGGTTACAGGAAATAAAATCTCTGCAATAAAAAGACACCCTGGCCTTTTCAACCTGATCACAACTTCTTATCCCTATATATACATGACAGTATGGGGTCAGCCTCTTGTGCATTCATGTGCATCAGCCCCTAATTTATGACTCACACCCTTCTGTGACCACACCACAGGCCCCTATGGCAGATATGCCACTGTACTTTTACATAGTTTGCTTCAATGCAATAACGTGGAGTAACCACATCTCCTTTTGTATGATTTTTTTCTTTTCTTTTCTTACTTATAAACGCTCTAGGCATGTTGAAAAGTGTTCATAGAACACAGAGGCTTCCTAACATTTCCAATACAAAATATTAATATAAAATCATAATAATATGCAACAGTCAAATACATTTCAATGTGAGGACTCAATAATGTTTGCTTCAGTCATGTCCTTCACTCTTCCACAGCAGTATCTGACTTTTTCAGTTTTAATCAAGTATGTAAATACATAAAGCATTCTTACCACTAGTTCAAAGAAACGTGACACAAATAACGTTGACTGGCAAAGAATATGGCCTCAGTTTTGCTCTGCCCCTTCCAGATAGTGAATTAGTATTTAATTTTACAAGCTATCACATCTGATCTCAACGTAAGTGTTTAAATAAAATTTTCTAGTCAAATAGCCACGAGACCACTATGCCTTTTGCCAATATCTATTAGAGCCGACCAATGAAAGCAGGCACTACTACAATTTTTTTTTTGAATTTAATTTGAAAAAAAAAAACAATTCCAAACAAACTATGTGCCTCTTAGCCCATTGGTCAGTCTGCGTTAGTTATGCCCAATAGAAAAAGATGTTTCGTTTTAGTTGCATTTTCCCTATCTCTCCCCTTTTACTCCTATACTCTTATACCAACTAATACAATTTGAATTATTACAATGCCTCTATTTTTAAACTAGCGTCCCCAATAACGTTATGTGTAACGAGCAAGAACAACAGTCTGTCCAGTCAAGCGTTCCTTAGACATTTAGTATTTTCTTAATAACTTGGCTAATACTTGGACTACCATATTTTTTAAAAACATATTTTTGCTCAGGGGACTCTAAGCTATACTTCCATATGATTTTTATGGTCAGTTTCAGTATGGTTTAGATTTTCAATTTTGTCACTGTCAATCGTCAAATATAAATTTTACTCAAGTCGGAAATCTCTCCCCCCCTTGTCTCTAACATTTTCCTCACTATTCAAATAAACTAACTAGTTTGAGTGACGTAAGAATACTACCGCTAGGAGGAACTGGAAAATTTGTCTGTGTGTTTACGTCTGCTGGCTTTGCCACAGCGTGTATATATTAAAGAGACCGCGAGCAGAACGAAGAGGTTTTTTTTTCAAAACTTTGGTAGGGCTTTGCGTTAATTATTACAATCGCCTCATACTTACTACTGAGAACTGTCCGAATTACTACAAATGTTAGTGTTAAAGTTAACATATTACGTTAATTCAAACGCCAGTTTGGTCTCACAGTTATGGCAAGTCGTTAATTACAAGCTTTCCCCCCGTTTCGTGCAGCAGATCGGCGAGATGTTTAAAGGTTTAGTGATCGTTTTCGAAACCGAAACTAAAGCGTGTATGATTTTTACGGCGGGTCATTTTCTTAGCATTCCCACTGCACAAAAGGCATCGCCCTACTGGCGTTGAAGAGGAAACCAGTCAGACACCTGAAGGCTGGGGTATTTATTCATCATAGGACTAAAATCTTACTGAAATAAGCGATTATCTCACAGATTTTACTACACTCCTCCCTTCCTAAAACATGCATCCATTGCAGGTTACAATCTGTGAGATAACTTAGCGCAATTAAAGTCCTACGTTTTCATCTGATTTTCATCACACGGATGTCTACTCATAAAATCTGCACCGACGTTCTGAGGGCCGGGCATATTTTCATTCAGAAATGAGTATGGCTGTAATAATAATGACCATCTCAATAATCTAGAATTTTCATGCTTGGCTTTTGACAGGAATACGAGAGGTGAATGATCCGTTTGGACCACAAATGTCCTGCCATATAGATAAATCTGAAATTTTTTATAGCCCATATTAACGCCAAATATTCTTTCTCACTTGTTGAATAATTTTTTTCCGCCTTGTTCAACTTGCGGCTTGCATAAGCGATTGGGTTCAATTCCACATCTTGTGAGGGGGACCTTTGCAACAATGTAGCGCCCAGGCCCACATTGCTTGCGTCACTTCTCACGATAAATTCTTGATTCAAGTCAGGCAAATGCAATACTGGCCTGCTTGTGAGTTTTTCTTTTAACTCCTGGTAAGCCAATTCACACTGTGCGGACCAATTTATTGTATCAGGTTGTCCTTTTCGAGTTAAATCCGTCAGAGGAGCACATATAGAGTTAAAATGTTTAATGTACTTTTGGTAGAAACCACACAACGACACAAAAGATCGCACATCTTTCTTTGTTTGTGGTCTAGGTGCTCTTTTCAGTTTCTCCAGATTCTTGGGGTCAGAGGTCATGCTACCCTGATGTACGGTATGTCCCAAGAATTCCAACTCTTTACACCCAATGCAACATTTTGTTGGTCTAGCAGTCAAGTTAGCCTCTCTGAGTCTATCAAACAGCATATTCAAAGTGTTAACATGTTCCTCAAAAGTTTCAGTAGCAATGAGGATATCATCCATGAAATTCAAGATACATGGATTTTTCAGGGGATCCAACAAATTTCTCATCATCCTAGAAAACACACTCGGGGCATTTTTCAACCCAAACGGTAGCATGTTGATTTCATAATGACCTTCCGAGGTGCTAAATGCTAAGTAAGGTCGAACCTCAGACTTTGCTGGAATTTGATAATAGCCTTTGCTAAGATCCACCTTTGAAAAATATTTTGCCTTGTTCAGCCTGGCAAAATGTTGAGTAGTATCAGGTAATGGATCCACCTGATCTTCTGTGACAGCATTCAGTTTCCTGTAATCGATGCACAGTCTATGTTCTCCCGATGGTTTCCGCAACAAAACCACACAGGAACCATAAGGAAACTCACTGTGAGAAATAATCCCTTCTTGTAACAAATAATCTATCTCCTCTTTCAAAGCTTTTTCCTTAGCGAATGGAATAGAATAAGGCCTCATACAGATGGGTGTTGGGTCTAGTAGTTTCATATCAAATTCCAACAAATTTGTGTGCCCCGGCTTATCCGTTAACACGTCTGTATGTTTCTCCGGGACCTTTTGAATTCTCTCCCTCTGTCCTTTTGTCAGGTGATTACTGATCTTCACCTGTTCAAACGTTTCACTGGGCTTCAGTGGATATTCAACTGAGGTGAGAGGTTCATTTTTCATTTCGGTTGCAATTGACAAGGCCATTAAGTGTGTTCCTTCCTGGATTTGTCTGTCCAGATATTTCTTCAAAAGGTTCACATGATAGACTTGTTCCTTTCACTTCTTGTCTATCTTATAATTTGTTCTGGATACCTTTTCCAAAACCGTATATGGACCTTGCCATCCGATCTGAAGTTTATTGTTGCTGCCTGGTAAAAGAAGAAGCACCTTCTCCCCTACAGCAAGCTCCCTATCCTTCGCTTTTTTGTTATAATAAGCAGCATGCCTTTTCCTGGCTTGTCTCAAATTTTCATTTGCCAGTTTCCAACTAGTTTTTAAACGAGTGGTCAGTTCGTTCACATATTGGTATGATGAGGTAACAGTCTCTTCTGCCTTCTCATCTGTCCACGTCCTTAACAATTTACATATGGACTTTTAATTTTTCTGACCTATTTTTCATACCACTGGAAGCATTGTGTTGAGGAAGTTTCTTCCTTTTGTCATCACACAAAAACCTACCACTACCTATTCGTTTCATGGGGTTTTCTCCCCACTTTAAATTCCTTGTGAGAGATCTTCTCTCTCTTTTACCTTCACCCAGTTCACTAAATTCCAACCGAGGGACTGTCGGCTTATTCTGGGGTAAAATCACTCTTTGTACTCGACGCAGAGTTGCCATTCAAACACATTCAAGTGAAGACTGTGTGTGAAAAGGGGGTTCCCATTCCACTTTGTCTACATTATTAATTTTCTTTTTCTTTCCATTTTCAGGCCTAAGTTTGCTCCGTGGCGTTTCTAGGTCCTGATTATTATTGTCCCCACTTGTGGGTGTTCCCTCATGAAATATGCCGCAGACTTCGACAAAATTCTCAACGATCACCATTACATCTGGCCAATAATAATTTTGAGCAACTTTTTGGCAGATGGTACCTACTTTCTCGTGGTCCCCATCTTTTCCAACACGTAAACTCCGTATTACGTCTGCCCTAAACATCTTGGGAAGTACCAGTTGTCCGTGACCATTTGAACCAGTTCCGGCCTTCCTATACAACAATTTATTCTTCATGTAAAAATCCTCTTTGCTTGGAGGTGTGTGGCAGTTACGCAATTTTTGAAAGCACGGCTTCAGTGACCTATCCTCTGCCTGTGCCTTCCTCATCTCCTCTGGATGAGTATTTATAGGTTCATCTTCTTCCTTTCTGGATTTTGAACGGGTATAGATTGCTGCCAGGACCACAGGTCTCTTGGGATTCCCCAAGAAGACATAACGACATCGTAATATCAGAGGGTAAATGGGTGCGTCTATCACTGCTGCTCTGATTATCCCTTCCACAAAGCGAGTTTTCACTGTTATCCTTGCAATGGGAAGTTTCATGAGTGGTAGGTCCTTGGTCGCCCCTTGAATCTCCACTGTTTCTGTGGTATACTGATCCGGGTTCACCAAGTGCGCACTCACAACGGAATCGAAATCCAAACCGGTATAGTAAAGGCACCTAATTGTGACTCCATTACATACCACGTCCTCACATACTGGGGGATGATAAGGTTCCTGCTGTCCAGTAGGTTTTACCTTTTCTTCCTTGTTCCCCAACTTCATGGCAGCACATCCAGAAGGTTTCCTTGTACAAAATTTGGTGTCGTGACCCTCTCTGTTACACCATTTGCAATAGTATCTATTTTGATAAAGGGGTTTTCTTTCCTCATATTTCCTGTCATTGAACTGTGAGTTTTTATGTTTATTATCATTGCGTGGCCATTCAAAATTTGGCTTAAACTTGTTACCCTGAACTTTATTATCAAACCTATTTGGAATTTGTGGGGCCCTATAATTATCTACATGCTTCTTTTTGGTGCCAGCTACTTCTGCCTGGGCTGCTTGATACCTCTCAGCGACATTAAGTAACTCACCCAGCCTCTCTGCACCCTGTTCCATGAGAAACTTTCTCAAGTCTGGAGCCATGGACTCTCTCAATTGCTCAATAAGGATCATTTCTTTAATATCTTGGGTTTTCCCCAGAGCAGTCCATTTCTCCAAGTAAGTCTCCAACCGTGCAGAGAACTGGTGATAAGTCTCACCCGACAGTAGCTTGGCATTTCTAAACTTTTTCCTGTAAAATTCACCATTCTTTTCGTATCTTTACAATAGAGCCTGCTTTAACAAGTCATAATTGTCTTGGTCATCTTTGCTCATTTTTGAAAAAACTTCATAAGCTGTTCCCCGAAGACCTTGGGATAACTTCAAGCTCCATCTTTCTTTTTCTAGCCCATAAGTTGTAGCTAATACCTCATACCTACTTAGATATGATCCAATGTCATCATCTCTCTCAACAAAATAATCTAAATGAAACCCCATAGCTGAGTTGGAGGCCCCCTGACTAGCAGTCGTATCAGAGGTAGAGGGGCTGTGACCATTTTCAGGAGCATGGCCTTGCAACTCCAACTCCCTTAGTTGCAGCTCATGCTTCCTCTGCAACCTTTTATCTTCTGCTTCCCTTTGCAGTCGTTTTTTTCTGCTTCAATTTTTCTCTCCTCCAACTGCAGCCTCTTAATTTCAGCCTCTCTATCAGCCTCTATTTGTAAACGTTTAATTTCTTTCTGCGCCTCTCTATCCAACTCTAAATTCTTCATCTCTCTGGCATCTTCTAACTGCATTCTCCTCTCTTCAGCTAACATATGTTCTTCCCTAGCAATAAACTTATCACATTCTGAGATGACATTGTCAATCAAAACTTGACCTTCCATATTCATCTCTTTCGCAGTCTGCACAGCACCAGAGCGAAACTTGGCCAAATCCGCCATCTGATAAATACTAAAATGTTCTAAATCAATTTCTAAACAAATACAATTTTTAATTAATTAATCCAGGCTCTGACACTTCATCAATTCCCAAATCTTGGGCAATATTAATAATGGGGATTCCCTAGGTAAAATAGAAATATTGTTATAGCTAAAACCCAGACCAGGACCCTAATATATGTAGTACTAGAAGTTCCTATCCCGGACAAGCCTACCAATTTATGTAGCAAATGTAATTTTTGCTGGGGAGATTAAGATGTTATACCTAACAAGAAAGTTAGTTGTGTCTGTGTTAACTGTGTAAGGTCAAGCACAAGTAGGTCCCTGACTATAAAATAAATTATGATGATGATGATATATATATCAGGGAACCTAACGCTACCTCCCTAGATCTCACACAGTCCGTATTTTGATTCTAGTGGCTGGTGTATGATGTCTCTAGTGTCTAGGGGTGAAATGAAGATGATGGTACATCAACACAATACACTTTAACTCACTATAATACAAGGAATAAGACAGTGGTTAAAGTTTTCTTTTAAAATGTGAATGTTTTTTTTCTTTATACAATTTAATCTACCTTTCCCGCCAACTTCTTTTGGACAGGTCTTTGAAAATGAGGAAATATATTTACATATAAGGTTGTAACTAAAATATGGACTCTTTGTCCTATGAATATATATTAATATAGAGTTCCTATAGGTGTATTCACAGAATCAAACTTTAATAGTTGTTAGTGATTGTCATGTGTTATGAGGAGCTGTTGTTTACATCAAGCCCCACATAATTCAATGTTATTTTGATAGGAACTATTTTCTTAGGATGAAATGTCAGAGGCCCCAGCTGATAACGTGTCACCTGGGATTCTTCGTAGGTCGAATATATGTCAGTATATCAATGTAGAGACAATGTAGATCAGCACCCACACTCCTTCGGGCTATCAGCTGACAGCTTAAACTTTATAATGGAGACTTTACACCAACTCATCAGGTTTCCTGTCACCGGATGATAACAGGAAATAAAAACTCTGCAATAAAAAGACACCCTGGCCTTTTCAACCTGATCACATTTTCTTATCCCTATATATACATGACAGTATGGGGTCAGCCTCTTGTGCATTCATGTGCATCAGCCCCTAATTTATGACTCACACTCTTCTGTGACCACACCACAGGCCCCTATGGCAGATACGCTACTGTACTTTTACATAGTTAGCTTCAATGCAATAACGTGGAGTAACCACATCTCCTTTTATATAATTTTTTTCTTTTCTTTTCTTACTTATAAATGCTCTAGGCATGTTGAAAAGTGTTCATAGAACACAGAGGCTTCCTAACATTTCCAATACAAAATATTAATACAAAATCATAATAATATGCAACAGTCAAATACATTTCAATGTGAGGACTTAATAATGTTTGCTTCAGGCATGTCCTTTACTCTTCCACAGCAGTATCTGACTTTTTCAGTTTTAATCAAGCATGTAAATACATAAAGCATTCTTACCACTAGTTCAAAGAAATATGTCACAAATAACGTTGACTGGCAAAGAATATGGCCTCAATTTTACTCTGCCCCGTCCAGATAGTGAATTAGTATTTAATTTTACAAGCTATCACATCTGATCTCAACGTAAGTGTTTGAATAAAATTTTCTAGTCAAATGGACACGAGACCACTATGCCTTTTGCCAATATCTATTAGAGCCGACCAATGAAAGCAGGCACTACTACAATTTTATTTTTGAATTTAGTTTGAAGAAAAAAACAAAACAATTCCAAACAAACTATGTGCCTCTTAGCCCATTGGTCAGTCTGCGTTGGTTATGCCCAATAGAAAAAGATGTTTCGTTTTAGTTACATTTTTCCTATCTCTCCCCTTTTACTCCTATACTCTTATACCAACTAATAGAATTTGATGTACTACAATGCCTCTATTTTTAAACTAGCGTCCCCAATAACGTTATGTGTAACGAGCAAGAACAACAGTCTGTCCAGTCAAGCGTTCCTTAGACATTTATTATTTTCATCAAAATGTATGTTTATTCAGAATGAAAGTGGAGATAATGCAGATTGTTATTTCTGTTTTGGGTTTGATTTCATGCTTTTCGGTGACATTCTGAACGTAACAATAGCTCGTTTTGTCTGTGATTTTGATTGTTTTGTCTGTTCCACTCGATATGACTATTCTGCTTTAAAAATTATATATATATATATTCTAGGGGATAGTTAAAATGAACATTCACTGTAACCACAAAGGTAAGAAGTGAATGATTCAGTATATATATATACTGAAGCGCATTATATATACATATACTGAGCGACTTTAATTACGCATCACTATATGAATCACTCACCAAGATGTCTGAGAATAAAATAATGGTAACATGTTTGATATCACTGGAAACAGTATCCATTGACCGACCGATTCCTGCAATCCGCGTAGCAGTGCATGCTGTGCTAAAAAAAACTACAGTCACAAATGTAAGTTAGGGGTCAAATTGAAAAGTCACAAATGTCGTTGTTGTCATTGTAACGCGCTCAGTAGCGCGTTTGGCCACCGTTGGCATCAAGTCAAGCGTGGCAGCGTCTCCGCATGGAGTTAACCAGTGTGTGTTGAAAGTCCCGGGGGAGTCGATCCCATACTTTGGTTATATCGCGTCGCAAATGATCCAGGGCCTGCGGTCGTCTGTGCCGGTAGAGTTGGCGTCCAATCTCGTCCCAGACATGTTCAATGGGTGCCATATCTGGGGACAATGAAGGCTATGGTATGACAGCGATGTTATTGGCCTGAAGGAACGCTGTGGTGGCCCTAGCTGTAATGTGGTCGTGCGTTATCATGCTGGTACAGCTGGAGCTCGGGATGATACTGGAAGAGAGGCACAACGTTGTCCTGAAGCACATCCCTATAGGTGGCAGCATTTACAGTATGGTTAATGATTGTAACTGAATGCGCACCATACCATGACGCTTCCTCCTCCCCATCAGTGGGCTTCCAAAATGCAACAGTTGGCTTGCCTCTCACCACTTCGTCGCCACATCCTTAGTCGCCCGTCAGCATGCGACAGACAAAAACGACTTTCGTCTGAAAAGACGACATTTTGCCACTGACGTCTCGTCCATCGTCGGTGCCTCTCTGCCCACTGGTATCGTTGCTTTCGGTGTCGTAAAGTTAGGATTGGGCCGACTCGAGGATGTCTGATGTTGAGTTCTGCCGCCTGCAGTCGACGTCGCACGGTGTGCTTTGATATGGTTCCACGTCTCCCAACATCTCTTGCTGTTACAGCTGCCGCCAGAAACCGATTCCGAAAATGAAGCTGCCGTATATATGCATCCTGTTTGTCGTGAAATATTCTAATCCACATATATAAATTAAAAGGTAAATGCAAAGCCTAACAAATAAATTTAATAAAAGGAAGAAGAATGGTAAAGAACAGTGCTGTCACAATGACTGTACTCGAAATCCCCCTTGTTTTCTACTTCGTCGGCAAATTGTAACGCCTTCACGTTGATAGTAAAAGCCTACTGTATTATTACCCGCTTTCTTCAATGAAACGTGTGCTGTATTTCTTGGAAAAACAGTGAGATACGCAAGCTGAACAATGACCTAATTTTAATATTTCATTCATTCCATTTTATACACGGCGTAACTAAAGACAGATGGACTAAAGGATAGAGAGAAGGGAGAGGCATAAAGCCGAACACGTGCAACACTAAACACGCGTCGCGCGATACACAATTACTACTATCACGCGTGTAAGGCCACATGCACTAACTTTTTCGGACGGACAGTGATAAATTCACTACCCTTCCCAGAGTTAGGTTTTTAAATCCTGAAAAACTCTTATTAGAAAAGATAACATTAGATGGGTTTACGTTTGAAAACATTACAGTACCCAGACAGCACATCTTCGAAACAGGAGGTAGAAGGAATTGCATATTTTGAACGCAGCATATTAGCTCTATTAAATATATATATTTGGGTTCCTTAGGGTTTGCTGACAAAGAATATGTACAACGTTATGCAAATAGTCTAGGAATTAACAAGTTATAGCCAAAATAAAAATGATGGTGCTGTCAGACAACACCCAAAATCAGAATCGCTCAGTGGTAGATTTTTTAAACCACCATTGTACGGGAAATGGGCCACAAGTTACATTTGAACTGATTGGCTGGAATGATATGTAAGGCTAAACACGATTAGTCGGACTATAAATGCTATCCTTGGTTGTTAGGGGAGACGTAGGAAGTTAAAATTTTTTCAAACACTTGTCGAAACGTGGCTCCATTGGCCAGACTCGCTGATATACTCACTTAGGAGCGTTAGTTCGAGACCACTAGTTCAAATAAGCTTGATAAAGCAACAGTGCGTTGAAGCCAGCTCATATTTTTGCTAAATAAAAGCCTGGAACATAAGCAGATGGGAATTTGTGCCAGTATTTGTGCCAGAATTCATTGCTAGTCAACGTATCTGTGTATTTCCATGAATTGTGGTAAGCTTGAAACATTCAGTATCTTTTAATGAAAATTGAATGTGAATTGTTAATGTATGCCTGTATATATGTGTAGTTCAGTAGCAAACATGATGTAAAGCCTATAATGCTCCAGCCTGAACAGAAGGTGTCGGAGGAAAGTAAAACGGCATGGAATGGCCAAACAGTACACTGACACCTAGATTATTGATTAGAAAGAAATAATGCTGGAAGTGCAGAGGCGTAGTAACCATTAAGGAGGTTAATACTGGTATAAAGTATTTCAGATGAAGCTGACAGTTGGCCTAACGCTCTGAACTCAATGTTTGTGATGTATTGTGCTCAGTGTAGAACTAGAGTATCAATTAGTTATGAAGTAGAAGGTACATCCTTCTTGTTTTCAGGGACCGTGGTCTTGACGTTATTGAGCAGCACCTGGTCAGAGCTTTGCTGAATCCAGAGTCGGACAGCATACTCCTTGGTCCATTTAGCTATCAGTGAGGTGTCTCCAGAGCCCAGGGGAGAAATCGAGCAGAGGAGTCTTTTCCTGCCGCCATCACGCAAGATAAGCTGATGTGGCCAGCTGAGCTCAACATTATGTACCCCCATCTTAAAATGACATTGTAAAAATAACATTAAGAGGGGAATTAAATTGTTTTAATATCAGGAACTGAGAACATCTCCAATACTAGTTCCAATAAAGACAAACTATTGAAGTCATGATGACAAATACCAACAGAGCTTGAACAAAACAAAACCAGTATTACCTCATATTACTACTACACAACTGACACACATAGGATACTTTTAATAATATATGTCACTACAATATTCATATTGATAAATTCTGTACATATAACTTGTAATTAAAATTGATTGTGATTCCTGGTTCCCTTTGTATTTGAATCAGGACACATATTCATTCATGACAGCAATGAATACATATTGTTATTTGAAAAGTTATCAGTGACTCCTTTAAGATATCCTTGTAGAGTGTTTTATGTATGTGAGTGTCACAGTGTTGTCAAGTGTAATGGAATAAATTAAATTGTTTATCTGTCTGTTGTTGTTTTGACTTACACTTCATCATACACATACCCTAGACATATAACGTAGTCATCACACTATTCCAGAATAATTCTGACTGAGGTATACATATGTGGCAGCAAGTAAGGTTATATATAATACACTACTCTTATTAGATATATATACCTTCACAGCTGATCTCAGTCAGTACACTAAGTCCCCTATAAATATTTATAACATCCCACTTCACCACACTGTTGAGGTGTCGTAACTCTGGGTTGACCTTGACGGGGTCGATCTGCAATGGATCCAGTGGCCATTAAACGTTGTTGCAGTCAGACGATGGTGGACTGGTTGCAATTCAAGTGTCTGGATGCTTCTCTGGTGGACATCCCGCCTGTTATCATTCCTATCGCTCTTTCTCTCTCTGCAGCGCTCAGTCTAGGCATGGTTTAACAACGTGTTTGTGGTTGTGGACTAAAATATTGGCTATTTTTCAGTCCGTAGTGCTCTAGGCTGAGCTCTGGGTGAAAAGAAATTAATATTTTCCGTGCCGAATTTTTACCAGGCACCTAAATCATGTTTTACGTGTCTCACGTGCTACTCTTGTCTCCAGCTTTGCTGGCGCACAATGACTATGCTGGCCTCTGGGCGGTGACCTTGTCAACCTGTGTACTAATTTCGGGAACAATTGCATGACCATAAGATACTTTACCAGGCACTCGTATAGTGATGCGTAATCAAAGTCGCTCAGTTTATATATATATATATATATATATATATATATATATATATATATATATATATATATATATATATATATATATATATATATATATATATATATATATATATATATATATATATATATATATATATATATATATATATATATATATCATCATCATCATCATCTAGCATGTCCTTTGCAGAACGTCGTTCTCATCACAGCCCGCCTGAAAGACTCGATCTCTAGCCAGCCCTCCTGCCTCCTCCATTGTAATGTTCAAGTTGTCTTCAATGTCCTGTGTCCACAGTCGTCTTGGTCGGCCCCTGCCTCGCCTTTTAGGTACCATACCCTCCATCACTGCTCTCTCTAAGCCACTATGGCGTTTGATGTGGCCAAAATATTTTAGTTTCCGGGACATGATATTGTTTATGAGCCAGTTTTCCTCGATGTTCAGGTCGTGTAGGATGTCTATATTTTTCTTCTTCTTGGTCCACGATATTCTGAAAATTGTTCTGTAACACTTTGCTTCGAAAGATTCGATTTTTTTCTTTAATGTTTGAGTAATGGTCCATGATTCACATCCATACGTTGCTACCGGAAAGATGCACGTTCTCAGAAGTTTTACTTTTATTAATTTGCTGGTGTTATGCCATAGGTTCTTCATTTTATTTAACCTCTGCATTGCTATGGCCAGTCTCCTTCTGACATCTTTTGAGCAGTCTCCATTGTTGTTAATTATGGAGCCAAGATATTCAAAATTTGTGACATTTTCAATTTCCTCATCATTGATGGTAATTTTTGGTTGGCATCTTGTTTTGTCTGTGGACATTATCTTTGTTTTTATTTGTGTTCAGAAAAAAGGTTCTGATCCTCACTGTGTCTTTTGACAGACATGATTAACTGTTCTAGTCCCTTGGCACTGTTTGAAAGAATAACTGTGTCATCTGTGTACCTGAGTTCTGGGATCGCATTTCCACCAATTGTGAACAGGTCGCAATGTTCACATTCGTGGTCACACCAAAAATTTCTCATTATATTTTCTGCATAGATGTTAAACAAGTATGGAGAGAGGATGCAACCCTGTCTTACTCCCCTTTTCACCTCAAACCATCCTGATGTTTCCCCCGCTACTCTAACAGCTGCTTGTTGTTCATGGTATAGTGTTTCAATTAGATGGATCAAATGCGCCGGAAACCCCATGTCTCTTATGATGTTCCACAATTTCTGATGTTGTACGCAGCCGAAGGCCTTGGTGTAATCTACACAACAGGCATGACGATCTACATTGTATTCTCTGCATTTCTCGAGGATGTTTCTCACATTAAAAATGTGATCTCTCGTACCTCTGCCGTGTCTAAAACCCGCCTGTACTTCATATATATACTGTATATATATCGCTCGTATTTATTACGTGACAAGGGAATTTACTAGGTTCATATGTTTTGGACAAGGGATAAAACTCTACATAAAAACAAAACATAAAATGTTACCACCAATTTTGATTATCTCAAATGGTTAAACACTGAGTTTTACAATTCTAACGTGTACTATTACATGGTTGCTGGATCTGAAAAAATGCTTTAAAACCTTATTGTTAAAAATGTCTTTATTGTTTTTTTTTAAAAATAACACAAGTTGTAAAGGCTATTTGGATTTTGGAATATTGCTGTTTATATCTGAATGAATCTTTTAATATGCAATACATCCATAATTTCATATTTGCCATCAGAAGTTGAAGTTGTATATTTCATTCTAGGCAGACTTGCCTTCCGTATTATACAATTGCGCATATTAAATATGGTATTCATTTGTGCATGGAATCCCACCTTCCACATCCATCAACAGCCGTACCTTGACGAATATGATTTTTCTAAGTACGGCGTTGTTAAAATGCTAAGGATGGGTTTGAAAAAAAATCGAAAAAAGGTAATTCGTCTTACGACGACAAAAGACAAAGAAAGTAGTCTACGTTACGGCCACAAGGCCTTCGTCAGGAAAAGAAAGAAAGTGAAGGCTAGATAGGAGACATAAGAACTTAAAAGAATATAAAAATAAATATAAAAAAATAAATTAATTAATTAATAAAACCTAGGTACTTCCCTGAAGGCAAAGCATCCAAATCTTATCACGCATGGTTGAAAAAGGGAAGTGACTCTTGACCCCGGATGTACACAATACATACTAAGAAACTAAAAAGTAAAAAAACGAAAAAATACCCAAAAATAATAAAAGTGGGGACTGGAAATAGAAGAGGAAAAAATTATGGAGGATGGCATAAAAATAGAAGAATAGGATAAGAGTGGAAAGAGTCAAAATAGAGCAAGAGAGGAAAGGGTGACCTCAGACAAAGGTGTGAAAAGTGTTGAGACCGGCTGGTTTTAGACACCCCATGCGGTGGATAAGACGGTTCTCAAGCTGTTCTCGGCTGGCAGTGTCAGAGGAGCAGGATCGGATCGCAGTGATCTGGATGTCGATGGGACCATGGTGGTCAGGACCATTGAAGTGTGTGGCAACTGGTGTGGACTTTTGCTGAGAGATGTCATTTAAGTACTGGCTGAATCTGTCCCCAAGTCGTTTGCCTGTTTGGCCAATATAGGTTTTGCAGCAACGTGTGCTCCCCATCTCTCGTCAGGAGGCCCTCATACCTCACTATAAATCCACTTCAGATATAGTCAAATTAATCTTGACCCATCACCCTCGCAGTACTGCTGTCATACAGATCCTTTTCCGCCACCTTCCTATCCTCCAAGCAGAGCCTGCGACCCAAGAAGTATTCGGTGAAGCACCTTTGGTGGCATATAGACGTGACAAGAACTTGAAGGATCTTCTTGTTCACAGCCGTCTCCCAAAGGAGAATGCCACTCACTTTGGCACACTACCCTGTGGTCGGACACGATGCAACACGTGCAAGTATGTCATCTCAACCCAGAAGGTGTCCTTTCCTAAGGCTACGTACACCATCACCAGTAGCTTCACGTGTGAATCGCGTAATGTCATTTATACGATCATATGTAAACGTTGCTGCAAAACCTATATTGGCCAAACAGGCAAACTAGCCGTTGGAATTGTTTTATCATAAATAATTACCGAAACAGTGAGCCAGTATGTTTATTGCTTGAATCACTACATTTCTAGATTCACACACATACACCCCACCCGTCACAATAAACTAAACAAATGTTGGTTTGTCTGGTTAATTACTTGTTTACTTGCTTGGAAAATATGTACATAAGGTTGACTGTTTACGCTTGCTAACACTGCTAGTATTAAATTCTTGCTACAATAAATAAAAAGTGCTTCCATCGTTGTGACGGCAACAGCTTGCCCAATCTAACATTGCCCAACCTCGTGCCACCGAAATGGATATATATCGTCTTTTCGGGAGGTATTTCTGCCGTCTTCTCTTTGGTCAGAAATGACTGGTAGGGAAGATCAATGATTTTGTTAATAGCCCCTTCAGCCGTATGTTCATAACTGACTATGGGAATGCGTAATTTCCAAATGTTAGATAATCTATTGAAGGCCTAGCTGCCAAAGCAATTCTAGTATGGATTTCTCTTGTTGTGTCACCATCCTGAGTCATTTTACTGCCTAAATAATTGAAACTTTCAACTTTCTGTAGTTTTTCCCCGTTCAAGATGATATCCCTCACGCTTGCTATAATAATAATAATTATGGGCAACAGCTTGATCTAACATTGCCCAACCTCGTGCCACCGAAAGGTATTTCGGGAGGTACGCTCCTTTGGTCAGAAATGACTGGTAGGGAAGATCAATAATAATAGCCCCTTCAGTCATAACTGACTATGGGAATGCGCCACTGAGGTGGCAGCCCTCAGCTGCTTATTTTCCTGGTGCTCCTTTCGACGTTTTCTCCTCACCTCTGCTTGTTGTGTGAGACTCTCTTCGCCCAATCTTAGGTGGCGCCGTAAATAGCATCGCCACTTAGTGCGATCAGCAGCTCCATCCTCCCATGTTGCTGGATCCATGTCCAGTGCCCTCATATCTCTCTTGCACACATCTTTGAACCTCAGCTGTGGTCGCCCAACTGTTCTCTTGCCATCTGCTAATTGTCCGTAGAAGATATCTTTTGGGATGCGACCATCTTCCATGCGGCGAACATGGCCAAGCCAGCGAAGTCTGCGCTGTCTAAGAAGCGTATACATACTTTGAAGGCCAGCACGTGACAATACCTTGACATTTGTCACTTTATCTTTCCACGAAATGCCGAGGATGCGGCGTAGACACCGTAAATGGAAGGTATTGAGCCTTCTTTCTTGCTTAGCATAGGTCGTCTAAGTCTCGCTGCCATATAGGAGTGTGCTGGTGACGCAGGCATTATATACCGCAGCTTTGGTCTTCATTGTGAGTTTGGAGTTTCCCCAAACATGCGATGTGAGGCGGGCAAAGGTAGCTGCAGCTTTGCCAATGCGGCTGTCGATTTCTGTATCCAGTGAGTTTGTCATTGATGGTAGACCCTAGGTATGTGAAGTGGTGCACCACTGCCAATTCATAGTTATCGATAGTGATAACTGGTGCAGCACCCGCATCCTGACTCAGCACATTCGTTTTCTTTAGACTTATTGTGAGGCCAAAGTCCTTGCATGCTTTAGTGAAGCGATTCATCAAGTTCTGAAGCTCCTGTTGGCTTTGAGTGATGACTGCAGCATCATCAGCGAACAACACGTCTCTTATACTGACCCTTCTGATTTTTGTTTTTGCCTTTAGCCTTGAAAGATTAAACAGACGGCCATCTGACCTAGTGTGAAGGCATATTCCTTCAGTTGCATCTCTGAATGCATGTTTCAAGAGTAAGGCAAAGAAGATCCCGAAGAGGGTCGGAGCCAGAACACAGCCTTGTTTAACGCCACTTCGTATGTCAAAGGGCTGTGACGTGCTTCCAGCATATTGGACTGTTCCCTTCATGTCGTCATGGAATGACTTTATCATTTCCGGCATTTTAGAAGGGCAGCCTATTTTCAGGAGGATTTTGAAGAGTCCATCCCTACTAACCAGATCAATTGCTTTTGTGAGGTCTATAAAGGCGATATATAAAAGCCTTTTCTGCTATCTTGATTTTTCCTGAAGCTGGCGGACAGAGAAGATCATGTTTGTTGTTTATCTACCAGCTCGGAATCCACACTGTGACTCTGGATATATGCGCTCAGCTAACTTGTGTAGTCGCATTAAGACGACTTTGGCAAAATCCTTACCAACAATACTAAGAAGAGAGATGCCTCTGTAGTTATTGCAATCACTTCTGTCTCCTTTATTTTGTACAGTGTTACAATCTTGGCATCTCTCATGTCTTGAGGAATAGTTGTCTCTTCCCAGCATTGGCACAGCATCCTATGCAGGGGATGTAATAGCGTGCTCTTACAGCATTTGATTAAATCAGGAGGAATCCCGTCACTGCCTGGTGCTGCGATCATGACAGGTTCTGACATCTTGCTGGTATCAATGCGTGGTTTCCCTTCATGTCTGACACGATAGAGTTTTCTTGGTTGTGCTCTGATTTTGCAGCAAACCAAGGAGTGATCTGTATCACAGTCTGCACTATGGTACGAGCGCGTGGACAGCACCGACCTGAAAAGTGGCCTTCTGACTAGAATCAGGTCCAGTTGGTGCCAGTGCTTGGATCGTGGGTAACTCCATGACACCTTATGCTGGGGTTTTGTCTGAAAGTAGGTGTTGGTCACGCAGAGATCATGGTGGACACACAGCCCTAAGAGCCGTTGTCCATTTGCATTCATCTTGCCAATACCAAACCTGCCCAGACATGAAGGCTATGAAACATTTTCGGCACCCACTCTAGCGTTAAAGTCACCAAGGAGAACAAGCTGTTCTTGCCTAGGTATGCTTTTGATGACTGCTGCTAGATTCTCGTAGAACTCATCTTTAGCTTCCGAGGCAGAGTACAGAGTAGGAGCATACACACTGACAAGGGTGATAGGACCTGTGCTAGTTTGCAGGCGGAGCGTTAACAGGCGTTCTGATCCTTCTCGCCTGGTTCAACCATTTTAGTTAGCGATTTTTTGACCGCAAAACCTACTCCGTGTTCTCTAGTTTTATTAAGATTTTTCCCTTGCCAATAAAATGTGTAGTCCTTCTCGCTCACCGTTCCAGAGTCCGCCAGGCGCGTTTCCTGAAGTGCAACTATATCCACCTGAAGTTGCCGACCCCTATAGGGTGAAGCTGGAGTGTCCTCTCCAGGGCGCGAGCTTGGGCACTGTTATATGGAGATAAAGCTGTTGCCCATGCAGCATGTTCCCCCTCTCCACACAGCTGGTAGATTCAAAGGAACGACAGTAGCCGATACAGTTTGGTACCAGCCACGTCGCAGGAGTTGCCAGAATAATGTCGAATCGACATTAGACTGCCTTAAGGACTCAGTCTCCGGATTTATCCTCAGGGTTTACTCCCGAAGCCAATTCCATAAATGGATATTCCCGCAAGGCAGCGGTGGTTTGAATTCAGAGTTCCTTCTCTTAGATAAGCTACCAACCAAGGATCACGAGCCCTATCTGCCCGAAGCTGCTGGTTTTAAGGCTCCAGTCGCTCGCCTTTGCCCCTTCTCCCGTCAGTGAAAACATTTCCGCCGGGCTCAAATTGAGCCACACGTGAAGGCCGGGAGCTGGACTTGGTTGTCAGAGGCTGCTTGAGGCGCGTGCCATAGAAGCATTTATCTGCAGTGAGAGCTTATCCTCACTACATCTCCCGGCTGTAACAACCGGCTTGCTAACACTGCTAGTATCACATGAACTTTAACTCTCAAATCACGAGAATGACAATCAAGTTTTACGTATCACTGACTGTAGTGCGGTCTGGATGCGATCTCGGCGGTAATTCAACATTTATCACGAGGCAACCCCCGTGGAAATAACTGACCAATGAAAGCCAGCGTGGTACACTTAGCGTCGGAGGATACGCTAGGCTATTCAACATGGAGACAACGAAAGTGTAGATGTTGGTAATATTTCGGAAGGCAGTGTGCAAAAATACATGAAGTACCTCGTTAATGAAGGACCCGATTCGATAATAGTCATCATTAGCCTTTGACTATCTATCTATCTATCTATCTATCTATCTATCTATCTATCTATCTATCTATCTATCTATCTATCTATCTATCTATCTATCTATCTATCTATCTATCTATCTATCTATCTATCTATCTATCTATCTATCTATCTATCTATCTATCTATCTATCTATCTATCTATCTATCTATCTATCTATCTATCTATCTATCTATCTATCTATCTATCTATCTATCTATCTATCTATCTATCTATCTATCTACCTATATATATCTATATCTATCTATCTATCTATCTATCTATCTATCTATCTATCTATCTATCTATCTATCTATCTATCTATCTATCTATCTATCTATCTATCTATCTATCTATCTATCTATATATATATATATATAAACAACAGAACAGAAGTAAACTATGAAGAGAATAAACATATTAGGAATGAATCTAACAGAATAATATTTAAAGCCAAAGACACTAACTGAAAGGAGTTTTGTCAGTCACTTAAACCTAGCACCCAAGTTAAAGAAGTATGGGAATAGCTTAAGGCAATCAAAGGGAACAATAAGAAAACAATAATGCCAACAACCAAACTACCAAATAGAGCAGAAACAGACACAGAAAAAGTTAATGCCTTTGCCAGGTATTTCTATAAAGTCAATGCAAAAAGTAGTCTTGGACAGGAAGAAAATGAGAGAAGAGAAAGACTAAGGATACAGTTTTCAAAAGAACTACTAGACCAAACAGATGAAACAAACTATTTAGATGCTGATATAACAGAGGAAGAAGTAACTAGTGCAATAAATGAGAAATCTAATACGGCCTCAGGGCATGATATACTTAGTTATGAAATCCTTAAGAAAGTACCCAAAAAAACTATAAACAAAATAACTTCCCTCTATAACAAAATCTGGAGCTTAGGAAAGATATCAAAAGCATGGAAAGTATCTATGATAGTACCCATCCTAAAACCCAATAAGGAAGCCCATGATATAAGTTCATATAGGCCTATCTTCTTATAAATACTGGAAACTGTTGTTAACAAAAGAGTTAAATTCTACCTGGAAAAAAATCAGTTATATAGCCCAAATCAGTCAGGGTTTAGAGCAGACAGAAGTACAGTAGACCAGCTTGTAAGATTAGAACACGATGTAAAGCTAGGGTTCAAGAGAAAAGAGAAAACAGTGGCAGTCTTTCTAGATGTAGCTAGAGCATATTATGAATGCTGGAGAGATGGAGCTCTCTACAAAATGAAAAAGATTGGTATTACTGGTAAAATCTATAAGTATCTAGAAAAATTTTACAGGACAGGTATTTTGCAGTACAGGTGAATAATGATAGGTCAGAAATATATGAACAACAGAATGGGATTCCTCAGGGATCAGTAATTTCACCTTCAATTTTCACTATAGCTGTAAATGATTTAGCAGATGAAATAACGACATTAGGAATGCACGATCACAACTTGAAGATGACTGTGCCATTTGGTGATCTGGAAAAATCTTGGACCATGTTTACCAAAAACTTCAAAAACAAATAGGCAAAGTTTCAGAGTGGATGAAAAGTTTGGGTTTCCAAATTAATGTAAACAAAACAGTAGGTATGATATTCAGCAACGGAAATTAAAAACAAATAACAAAATCAATATAACTGTCATAAAACTACTTATACTGTGAATTTGAACACATGACATTTATCTAATCACTGGCTCATCATCTAAAGATACGACCACAGCACAAGATAGTTGACAATAACTAAGTTAAGCACCTCTTAACAGGTAAGTTCCCTTTTATTAATGAAACTGCACACACGGAAACCACACCCGGCTAGCAATACATGTGAAATACAACTCAACATAAATGCCAATGCAGCTTGCACTACTAACAACTTAAGCTATCAGTACCATACCCACTGATATAGCCCTAATGAATGAACATCACAATGACTTTCGCTCACCGGCGAAACCCTGTGCTATGATAAAGCAATACTTAATCACAAATAAATCATCAACAACGGCCTAAGGAAATGCCACTAGAAAATACACTATCACTCTAGAATTATGCACTTTAATCCTCCCCGCATGAAGAAATGGCAAGCACCATGACTCAAAAAACATGGCATATACTTCCCAGCAAAAATGCTGACAGGGAACATGAAGGCAATCCGTACCGGACGCTGGCCAGAACACTACTGCTTTTTGCGCCAGAATTTGTTTCCACTTCCCTTCCGGTCAGGTGACCAAACGGGTTTTTACATTATATCAATGTTGTCACTCTCAGCGTGACCAACCTGATATTTCAGCGAACATATATACTGTGACAATAACCATTAAAGGACAGAAAATATGTACCTCCTTAACAACAAGATTTATGGGCATAACTTTAGATAAACAATTAAATTGGAATAAACATATAGACAATTTAGTAGAAAGCTGTAGGGAGACCCTAAATATACTAAGGATAGTTAAAGGTAATGGACGGGGGGCCAGCAATAAAATAATGCTTATGTTTTACAAATCTTTCATCAGGGGGAAACTTGATTATGCCAGCATAGTCTATGACTCAGCTGCAGCTTATAACAAAGCAAAACTAGACAGGATTCAAAATGCAGCCATGAGAACCTTTACAGGTGCATTTATATCAACACCAGTAGAAGCGCTAGAAGTAGCTCTTGGCATACGCCTCTTGGTCTAAGACGGAAAGAACTAAGCTTAAATTATTGGAGTAAAGTAGCACAAGAAGTGACCCACCCAGCACATAAAGCATTTGTTAAAAACAAACCAAGTGTATGGGATTTCCCCTTAAATAGGATGGAGAACTATAGAAGATCTAACGCAGTTCAAAGAACTATCAAACACAATTAAAAAAAGTAATAAACACAGAAGCAAAATACGACCCTGTGAACTAAAAACACCAATCATAGACTACTCATTTACTGATAAGATCAAACAAAACATAGGTAAGGAAGCCAAAATTATAAGTAAAAAGTTCATAGATCAACTAACTAAACAAAGTCTGGCCGTCTACACTGATGGATCCAAGGGTGATAGTGGGCAACTAGGTGCAGGAGTTGTAATACTACAGTTTGGAATTAAAAAGAGCTACAGTGTAACTGAAGGGGCATCGATTTTCACCGCAGAGATTGTAGCAATTCTTACAAGTTTAGAAGTAATCGAAGATAACCCACCAGAAGCTGTTACGATATTTACAGACTCACTATCATCACTACAAGCACTAGAATACACAGGTAAATGTAGCCGGCCAGACATAAAGGAAGAAATTCTAGCAATTAATACATCACTAGGGAAAAGAGGATGTAGCGTGAGGCTAGTGTGGGTTCCAGCACTCATAGGTATTGGTGGTAACGAGTTGGCAGATCAGAACGCCAATAATGGAAGAATAAGTAAAAACAATATAAGAGCAGGATTGGGAAGGTCGGAGATCAAGAGCCAAGTGAAGATAACTATAAACGAGGAATGGAAGACCACATGGAAGAAAAGTAGAAAAGGCAGACACGCGTTCAAACTGCTGAAAGAACGATCAAGGACGTACCAAGTCAGAGAAGAATTAAAGATACCATCAAACAAAAAACTGTGGCGTCTCCGTCTCGGTGCAGTTTACTTTATGATAGAGGAACCACACTGCCAATAATGTCAGGAAGAGAATGACATAGACCACTACCTCATCCACTATTAAAAGAATGAACAACAAAGGCTTGAATTAAATAGTTACTTGCTTAGTCGTTCCAATTCTACCGTGAGGTGTAGAGATTTGGAAGATAGAGCGCCAGACTATCGTATCGACTGTCTTCCTCCTGGTCTGGTTCCCTTCTAGTCCTCGGTCCTACAAAGATTGTCTAATGTTGTCCTCCCCGCGGACTCGGGTTCGTCCTGGGGGTCTGGATCAATGACTCTCTGTTTCCCATGCTTGTCGTGGTAGCCGATCTTCTCCCATTCTGCAGACATGGCCAAACCATCTTAGTTGGGACTGTTCTACTTGGGTCTGCAGGGAGTGGAATTTTAGCCTTAATGTATCGTCTGGTTGCGGACCATGTCTCTTCTAGTTTTTTTTTTTGTTTTTTGTTTTTTTCGTACGCCCGCTAATACTTGAGGCGAAATCTCAGGTTATTGTTAATGTCTAACCTGACATTGATTTTACGTGAGTATCCCTTTTCTTGTGCAAAGACAGGTGTCCCTCGCCATTCAGGCAGATACTCGCCGATTTCGGAGGTACCCACCAGAGCTGGGTCGGCTCAGGAGCCGCCAATCCCTGGTCGACGACACTCCTTCAAATGTCTTCGCCAGGTCTCGAGTTAATCCAGTCCAATTCCCGGTCGACGAAAAATCCTCAAATGCCGTCGCCCGGGTTTGATCCTGAATCACCCGGTCGCCAGAGCGGTGTTGTAACCACTACGCTAGCGCGGCTCCCTCTTCTAGTTACTTCAGCCACCTTCCTCAGATACCTCATTTCTGAGGTTTGGATCTGGCTTTTATGGGTTGTTGCCATTGCCCATGACGTGCATCCATATGTCAAGACTGGGACATAGAAGGAGCGATATACAGCCATCTTTGTTTTCTTACCAACGTCTCTCTTGCTGAGGAATCCTCGATTTATGGCCTGATAAAGTCTCCCAGCTGCTGCTTTTCGAGTGGCCAACTCTTCTTTGATGCCTCCCTTTCGGTCTATAATAGCTCCGAGATATTTAAAGTGGTCGACCTGCTCCTGGACCTGTTCTCACAGCTTAATCTGATGTCTTCTTTCTTCTCGTTATATCACCATGGATTTTATTTTAGATCTACTTATGACCATTCCTCTCTTCTCCAGCTCTTCCTTCCAGACTTGCAGGTTAGATTGGAGATGTGCCACTGATTTAGCAATCAGGGCAACATCATCAGCAAATGCCAGCTCTGAAATACATACCTGTCTCATCTTCCAGTACCGTACTGAATACTTTCTTGTTCTCTCCTTACATGACTTGATAACATCGTCCACGAGGAGTATGAAAAGATAAGGTGACAGGATATCACCTTGTCTTACACCAGTGGTAGTCCTGAACTCTTCTGTCTTATGGTTTGCTGTCCTCAAATAATTTCTGCAAGCACTGTAGAAGCTCTGTATAGCAAGAATCAGAGGGGCTGGAATGTTCTTCCTTGCCAAACAGTCCCAAAGTTTGCTCCAGGGGACCCTTTCAAATGCCTTTTCCGGATCTATGAAACAAAGATGGATCTCACTCTTATACTCAAAGGCCTTTTCACTCAGCTGTCTGAGTGTGAAGATTAGGTCTTGAGTACTTTGGTTTGCACGGAATCCGCACTGGACCTCATCTAATTGTGGCTCAGCTAGGCGTCGGAGTCTCTGCTCTAGGATTCTAGAGTAGATTTTATCAGGGAAACTGAGACGGGATATGCTTCTATCGTTTCCACATTGTCGATTGTCACCCTTTTTGAAAATTGGTGTTATGATGGCAATCTCCCAGTTCTTTGGTATGGTCTTGTTGCACCACGCTGCCTGTAGGACCCTTAAGAGTAATAGATCGCCTGATGCTCCCATGTACTTAACCATTTCTGGTGTTAAACCATCATGCCTTGCTGCTTTGCCCATCTTGATTTTCTCCAGTGCTGCCTTCAGTTCTTCCATCTTTATGTCATCTTCATCACAATTTGTTTCCTCTTCTGTGCTAGTGGTTATCAGACAGAGGAAATCGCCAAGGATATATAAAAGCAGAATGGAATCATTGTAAAAAAGGATTTCACATTTTAGTCCAGGAAAGGATTGTGTACAACTGTGTATAAGTAGAAACGGTAGGAAGTTATCCTTTACGGAGATATATGCGTATTTCGGCTGCCCACAGTTACGCGGAAAGCCTGTAAACCCACTTCTGTTCTAAATATTAAAATCAACAAATAACAGTTTAGGAAATTACATGGATAGGAATATAGAGATTTATCAGCTGTATAAAACAAAATAAGATGGAACAATATGGATACTATATAAGCCGAGGATGAGAAAGGAGAAATTTCAGTCAACGCACAGATCGGCTGAAATCGTTGTTTCGGGAAAGTTTTTCAGCCGAGTCTTAAGCTGTGACGTCACTGCTCTCCGATACGGCCGCGTTAGGCTTATAAATATCGTATCGGTAAACTCAGAGACACACAACGAAAGAGGTTTGAGACAGACTGACGGCAGAGATCGCTACTACGCTAAATCCATCTGAAATGTGAGCGGATCGCCAGAAGTTTCAGTCAGTATCTGGAGTCTGAGGGTAAGCGAAATTAGGATAACTACCGTGTATAATATTTTTCTTTTATTTCAGGTTCATATAGAATTCACAAAATATGCCTGTATAATATTCATCGATATAACGTATTGTTATTTTAATATGATTTAAACATGTGCTTTGTGGAAGATGGTTGCTTGTACAAAAACGTATCAAATCTAGCCCCACAGCCAAATGAAGAAAATATTTATTATATTAAATGTTGGATCTCGTCGAAGATAAAGGCAGTCCCATGACCAGAGATTGTCATAGGGAAATGAATTGTTAAAAGCTTCAGCATGGAAGATACCACTTTTACGAGGTTAGGTGACTAGTCCCCTTCCTCGCTGCCTTTTCCTTCCCTAGTTCGTGCGCACAACTTTGTACCCATTTACAGCTGGTAAACTGGAGTGTTCCACAGCCAGTTTCAATTCAACAACTATGTAATTGTACTACTGAAGAAAGCAACACTATCGTTTGGTCAGTCGGGCACTCACTTTATTTATTTGTGTATTAATTTTGTGTAGATGCTAGGAGTGGCATCAGTAATTAAATTTGTACATGATATGGTTTGGCAAGATCAAAGTATAGATAAGTAAAGGATGTATAGGAGCAGAATAAACCAGATGATGTTTATTTCTGATAATGTTAATATTAATTCTGTATCATTGAAATGATTTTACTTGCTATGACTGTATAATTTTGACATCTGATGACTGACTAGTCTGACTTATGTGCTAGTCAGTTACAATTAATTAAAATGTTAATACTTCTGTATCACTGAAATGATGTCCTTACTTACTATGATTGTTTAACGGTGACATCTGATGACTGACTGGTCTGACATCTGTGCTAGTCAGCTACAAGTCTAGCCAGATACTAGCCAAGGCTGATATGATGTTTCAGGTTCCATGAAATAACTCAAACCAGACTGTCCAGTATCAGAAACCTGTGTTGTTCATCAGAGGCAATCCCACAAACGTGCAGGACCCCAAAGAGTGAACTTCAACTGGTCATTGGCATCCCTAGTGCTGGGTCTACCAATACTGATATATGCAACGGACAGTCCGTGTCAGCAGGATCAAGAGTCAGATAAGTGTCATTTAAGACATTGACCACCACAATATATAAGAAACAGCTAATAGATGAAAACAGTAGTTAACCATAAAGAAGTTCAGCCAAGTGATGACAATTATTTGGAAATTCAAGGACTAAGAAAATTGATTGCAGTTTTCATTAACATTATTATTATTCAAGATCTTGAAAGCTAAAGTGACAATAATAGACATTGTGTAAATTAATTTTATATATTTTAATGCTCTGTTCCAACAAGCAGAAATAGAATATTAGTGTAAATATTAAAATATTTTAACTGTACCTGAGGAATCATTCACTTCTTACCTTTGTGGTTACAGTGAATGTTCATTTTAACTATCCCCTAGAATATATGAAATCATAAGATAGTCACAGGGAGGAGACACCTTAAATCCTGGTACAACTTCTTACTAACTGGCCAGTGTTTTCACAGTCTGACTATTTCTATGATATCCATACACCAGTACTTATTTCTAAGACTGGAGTATTACTTGTAAGACCAGAACTCTTTTCTGGCATACTATCTTGGTAGCCTGGGATACCTGGAGTTTACCTAAATAACTAATTTTAAATAACCTCCCGCTACAGCATCCCTTCCGGTCTATGACAGCTCTAAGGTATTTAAAGTGGTCGACCTGTTCTAGGACATTTCTCTCAGCGTATTTGTTGCGTGCATATTTTTGACGCACATATTACAAAAAATCGATATGGTTATTTGATATGGGAAAAATATAGACATGCATCCATCTGTGTATGAAAATGCTGTTTATTGTAAAAGCGAGATAATCCATGTTTGATTCACACTTTTGATTATAGGAGTAATCGGTCTGGATATCGATCCAGCGCAAGAATAGTACGCTTGCGTTTGTACTTAATTTTAGGGCCAGAAAATATATTAATTTGCTTATTGTGTTTATGGCCTGAATTCATATGTATTACATATTATTAGTACAAGTAGAATCAGTCCTATATTGTATATTTTGGATGGGTATGAGGGACTAGATTCTTGTTAGCGGAAGTATGAGTTGTCTTAACAAGTCGTGATGAGTTCCGATGTACTGCTAAGAATGGCGGGGTACGTTTTTCAAGAGCTGGTCCCTTCGTCAAGAAAAAATGTCTTACGAAGTGGTTTTTTTCTTCTGGAGGAGATAGTGTCTCTACGATAGTTTGTGTTAGAGACTCTCCTTATGTCAGTATATAGATGATTCGGACTCCAGGTAAACCCAGCTCGTATTTTTGATGATCTCTCGTCGGTTAGGCCTAGCTTGACTTTTGGGTGCTTCGATATGCTAGTGTCGTGTTTTGTATCGACGAAGATGACAGATTTTCCTGCAGCGGTTATGGCTACGTGAACTAACCTGATCACCGTAGTGCTGCATGGAACCATTCATGAAATCCTTTATATATCCATTGTAAATTAACTTTGGCTGATATTCTTCCTATGAATGAGTGAACGACAACTCAGGAAGGTAGCCATGTTGGATTTCGGTCATCGTCTGTTTTGATCACTGCCAAGAGAACAGATTATTTATCTTATTATCGGACAGTGACAGAGAGATCTCAATCCTGCTAGAAACCCCCTTTTCGTGGTTTCATAAGATGATGTATCATGACATTGAACTTTGATGTACTACCCATTATTTCTGCATGTGTCATGACTTCAGATCTGCTATGTATACCTACAAATTGTTATGTCAACAAAGCCTGATGTACTCGTATGTCCCAGTGTGTACGTCTGAATAAATTGAGTAAACTAAGATTCCAGCAGTCTGCATTGGTACCTTGTAGACACATGTGTATGAGTGATTATATTGGTCAGCACACCATTCGCGGTAATCACACTCTACACTACTACTTCATACATACACCATCCTGCGTCGGCTGAAGTGACCAAGTTTAGGGCCTGCTTCCCCTGGAGCCTTTGCCTTCCCTAACTCAGGACTAGGGTGAGTTACCCATTTACAGCTGGGTAGACTGGAGCATGCCTGATCTCAACAACACACCACTCTTCCTTACAGAGCAGACAGACTGATACTTTACAGTGGTGTACTACAGGTGTAGTAAGAAATAACGTCTTTACAGTGGCGAGCCAGATTCCTGGGTCCAGCTTACGCAGTTTTGTGTTGAGAATCACAGTTTACAGCTGAAAGAACATTTGTTTGAACACATCAACACCAGTAGGACAGCTTGACCTGTATTACCGATAGGATGCTGTATCTAGGTCAGCACTTGTTGACAGTTTTTCGCTGTACAGACAGTATTACACAGGACAGTGGTATCAAGTGTAGAAAATATCTGGAGCAATATTGTTGACATTTCTCAACGTACAGAAGAATCGCAGTGTTGCTGAATAAAGTGCATAGTTCATCGTGGGATCTTCATATGCTCAACAGAGAAAAAATTGACAGTGTAATAGTTTAAACTTAAGTCTGTTACTGAATAAAGTGGCAAGTTAGTATTATTTAAATAAACTGTGCCTACTTTACAACACTATACTGGCAACACATTCCATTCATGACATAAAATGATATTGTATGCTATATGCTATTTATGCTTACATGTTATTTGTTGTGTATTAAATTAGTTTATATTCTGTGTGACTAGAACAGGAAATACCGAGTAATATTGGTCTTGTTCTGGCGTTCGATAGGGAGCAATTTCTTAATTGAAATTTGCTTGCAACATAGTTTGCAAATATTTGGTTAGTTGTGACGACTGTTTCATATTTGTATTTGTAACATTTTTTGTGTTCCTTAGTTTTGTTTGATTTGTTTGTATAATTGTAGGTCTCATCTTTCCTTTCATTTCAGTTTTTTACACCCTTATGTTTATACACTGTAGCGTTATTTGTCTTGTTATCTTATGGCAGTTATCATCACAGGTTCTGTGATCATTTTTTTCATTTCCCCTATTTAATTTAATTTGATCTCTGCAAATGTTTTCAGATTGTCTTTTCTTGTTTGTCATTTGTAATGTCTTTAGTTGACATATGACGTATAGTGGTATACACTGATAGTATAGTACAGATCAGTACTTTCTGATTGTTAGTGGAAAAGGGAAATATTTTTTTTCCACAGGTACTCAAGTGATCTTTGATTACATTGAGGTATACAAGACCTTTGTAAGGCTTGTCTCCCAAAGTTATTGGAAAAGGGAAATATTTTTTTTTTCCACAGGTACTCAAGTGATCTTTGATTACATTGAGATATACAAGACCTTTGTAAGGCTTGTCTCCCAAAGTTATTGGTAAAGGGAAATATTTTTTTTCCACAGGTACTCAAGTGATCTTTGATTACAGTGAGGTATACAAGACCTTTGTAAGGCTTGTCCCCACAGTATTTGAGATACAATTATTGTTGTCCACAGGTACTCAAGTTATCATTGGTTATTGTAAACCATACAAGTTTGGACTAAGACTAAGTCTAAGGTATAGACTTGTCTCCCATTAACAAAGAGAGTAATTTATTTACTTTTTCAGGTTTCTGATTTAAGAAGACAATATGTCTACCTTAGATTATTTCATTACACTAGGAAAATCTTTTGATAAGACTGGAAAAGACTTAGAACAATGGGCTGTTGCTCAATATGACAAAGCATTAGCTGCAGAAGAGAAAAAAATTGCTGCTGCTGTTGAAGAAAAAAAAATTGCTGCTGAGGAAAAAAAAGCTGCGGCTGAGGAGAGAAGACTTCAAATAGAAGAAAAAAAAAGCTGCTGCAGAAGAAAGGAAAGCCTTAGCTGAAGAAAAAAGATTAGAAAAAGAAGCTGATACTGCTGCTGAACTTAAGAAATTGCAGATGCAAGTGGAGGAAAGGAGATTTGAGGCAGAACAGAAGAAATTAGAAGCTGCTGCAGAACAGAAAAAACTAGAATTTGCTGCTGCTGCAGAACAGAAGAAATTAGAAGCTGCTGCAGAACAGAAAAAACTAGAAGTTGCTGCTGCTGCAGAACAGAAAAAACTAGAAGTTGCTGCTGCTGCAGAACAGAAAAATTAGAAGCTGCTGCAGAACAGAAAAAACTAGAAGTTGCTGCTGCTGCAGAACAGAAAAAACTAGAAGTTGCTGCTGCTGCAGAACAGAAAAAACTAGAAGCTGCTGCAGAACAGAAAAGATTAGATAGAGAAGCTGAAGAGAGAAAAGCAATAAGAGAACATGAGTTTGAATTAGAGAAATTAAAATTGACATGTATGAGTAATGTTAATCAGGCATCTGGTGGTAATGGTAAACCCTTTGTGTACAAGGTCAAAGTACCAGCGTTTAACCCTACCAGTGATGACATAATATTTTGGCTTTCTAGATTTGAACGGGCTTGTCGATCTCATAATGTTGACAAATCACAGTATGTGAATCAGTTGTCTGAAAATCTAAAAGGGGAGTCTCTGAGTAAGTTATATTTTGTTGAAGAGGCCGACAAAGACAATTATGATGCTGTTAGGGCAGCTTTGATAAAGAGATATCAGCTGTCTGAGGAAGGTTACCGTCTTTTGTTTAAAACAATGAGACCTGAGGTAGGTGTAGAATTCTCAGATTTCATCTCAAAAGCACGAATTACACTTTCACGATGGATTGAATTATCCAAAACAGAGAAAACATTTGATGGTCTTACAGATTTATTGCTAAGAGACAAGGTCATGTCTTCTGTAAATAAATCATTCCTAGAGTTCTTACATGAGCGTAAACCTAGTACAATAAAGCAAATGGAAGAATATTGTGACCAGTATGCCACGGCACACCCTGACATGATTCTTAGTAACTCTAACATTAAAGAGAGTATGCCAGTTGCTTCGGCAACAGAATATAATCAGAATTACTCACACAAATTCCAAGGAGCTAAAAATAAATTTGATAAAAAGGTTAATTGGAATAAGTATCAAAACCAAGATAACCACTCAAATCAGGGTTCTTCTTCGAAGAACTGGAATCGGGCTGATAGTCCTCGACACGCGAGGGGTACCCATAATGTTAGAAATTCTCGGAAAGGGAGTAGCTATAGGAACTACCCAAGTGCTTCATGGAGACAAAAGAAACAATATTACAGGGATACTCAATATAACGAGCATGATGATTATGATCATGAATATTATGATTCAAACTCAAATAGGGGTTATAACAGAGGCAATAATAATTATAGAGACAATTATAACCGAGGTAGATCACAACACAAAAGACATGGTAAATCTTATTACCAGGCTAACTCTGCACAACAGGAGTTCCACGACACCGATAATCAGAATAATGATAAAAAAGACTCCAATAGTGTAGCAAATCCGCTTTCGATTTTGCTAGAGCATCTGAGTGTTCGCAATGCAAAACATTATTCGATCCAACCACAGTTTCTACTTTAAGCTGCGGTCACCCACTTCCCGCTCTCCATGCGTCAATTGCGCATAATGGAAGGGGTGCTCTTGTCTTTAATAGGGGCCTAATAGATGGTACTCCGGTATCAATTCTTTTCGACTCGGGGTGCACTACCATTGGAGTGAGGCAATCACTCGTAAATCCTTCTCGAGCTACGGGCAATATAGTCAAATGTGTAACATTTGGTGGCACATTGGAGAAGTACTCCACTGCCATTATCAATATTGCTACGCCTTTCTTTACAGGAGAGGTGCAAGCATGTCTCTTGCCGAATCCGATCGCTGATCTTATCATCGGTCGCATTCATGGAGTGAAAGAATGCACTCCACAGCAAATCTCTAATTGGGAAAATGTTAATATGCAATCTGCTAATGCAGTAATCACTAGGGCTCAAGCTCTCAATATGCCACAATCTTCACATTCTGAAGATAATGATGCGCAGATCCAAGATGATCCCTTGGAGATTTCACACGATTCCTTTATTAAACAGCAGGAAGATGATCCTACTCTAAAGAAATTCTTTACTCTGGCAACAAAAGGTGATCCGAATAAGGATACAAATCGTAAATCTTGGATTACGATGAAGAATGGCGTACTTGTACGTATGGTACAAGACTCCGCTAAGTCCATTCATTCTCAAATCCTTGTGCCTAAAAATATGAGAGTTAAAATTTTACAGCACGCTCATGATTCGCAGTGTGCTGGACATATGGGTTTTTCCCGTACTAAAGCTAGAGTTCTTCAATCTTTCTTTTGGCCTGCTGTGAATAAGGACATACGAATCTATTGTCGATCTTGTAAAGTATGTCAAGAGATTAAATCCAGAGGTCCACGCCATGATGCACCTATTCAGGCTGCAGACATTCCCATTCGGCCATTTCAAAAAATGGCGATAGACATCATTGGTCCATTTAAGATAAAGTCTGCTAGAGGACACCAATTTATTCTGACGTGTGTTGATATGTGCACACGTTGGCCGGAGGCTGTTCCTCTAAAGAGCATAACTACTGCTGATGTCGCAGATGCTCTTTGGTTAATATTTTCTCGTCTGGGGTTTCCAGCAGAAATATTATCCGACCATGGTACCCAACTTATATCGGATACCATGTCTCAAGTAATGTCGACTCTGAAGATAGAGAGATCGCTGAGTAGTATTTATCATCCTATGTCCAATGGGATGGTGGAACGTTTGAATAGAACTCTGAAAAACCTACTAGGTAAGATAACAGAAGATCATCCTCAGGATTGGGATAGGGTTTTACCCGCGGCTCTCTTTGCATATAGAGAGGTCGCCAACGAACATACAGGATTTTCTCCCTTTGAACTTGTCTTTGGCGCGAAACCGCGAGGTCCTATGTCCTTACTTCATGATCTTATAACTGCTGATAATATTGTCGATGACACAAAATCCTCTTATGAATATGTCATCGCACTTAGACACAAGATTATTGAAGCATGCAAATTGGCAACTGCTTCTTCTGAATTTGCGAAACAGAAGGCAAGGGAATTTGCCAATAAAAAGAGATGTTTGCGTCAACTTTGTCCAGGTGACAAAGCATTTGTCTTGCTACCTTGTAGGGAAAATAGACTTCTCATTTCTTGGAAAGGTCCGTACGATATAATATCAAAGGTTTCCGATGTTGACTATATCGTCGATATTGACGGGAAGCGTAAAACCTTCCACATCAACATGCTCACGGAATTCCATGAACGTCCTGATTATTTACAACCTGTTTTCCAGGCAACGGACGATTTTCCAGTCCAACATGGACAGTACTCATCTCTGTCAGTAATACAGGATGAGGAAACGAGTTTCTCGGATGTAAATTTACCTTTTCCAATGATTCCTCTTCACTCTAATGAATCATGGAAAGATGTTGCAATTTCTCCAGAATTATCTCCAGGAGAGCAGAAACAAGTTTCTACTATGTTAGAACAATTTCAGGATGTCCTTACTGACATTCCTGGTCAAACGGATGTCATTCAACATGACATTATTCTTACTGACCATAGTCCTATAAGAGTCAGACCGTATCCTATCCCGATACATTTCCAAGCACAGGTAGAGAAAGAGTTAGATGAGATGATAGAGTTAAAAATTATTGAACCATCCACATCAGCATATTCTTCGCCGATGGTTATAGTACGGAAAAAAGACAATAACATACGTCTTTGCGTGGATTATCGCAAATTGAATCAAGTGACTAAATTCGATGCTGAACCTATGCCTTTACTAGAAGAGCTACTTACGAGACTATCGAATTCTCACTTCTTTACTAAACTCGATTTGTCTAAGGGATATTGGCAAGTTCCACTATCCGAACACGCCAAACCGTTTACTGCTTTTTCGACGCCTAGGGGTCTATTCCAATGGAATTTCATGCCTTTCGGTCTTATGAACGCCCCTGCTACATTTGTACGCATGATGCGTCGAATCCTATCTCATCGCTCAGATGTCATTGCGTATCTTGATGACATCTGTCTTTTCAGTGATACTTGGAACGATCACTATAATGGTATAAATGAACTATTGTCTATCTTACGCGAGCATAACCTGACAGCGAAACCATCGAAAGCATGTATTGGTTTTAGCGAAATATCTTTCTTAGGACACCGTGTTGGTCATGGGTTCCTAAAAACAGAAGACCATAATACAAGTAAGATACTTAACATTTCTATTCCTAAGACTAAAAAGCAAGTACGAAGTCTCTTAGGTCTAATACAATTTTATGGACGATTCATACCGAATCTGTCCTCCATTATGTCACCTCTTTCTTCCTTGCTAAAGAAAGGGTCTCCTAATGTAGTCCATTGGACTCAAGAATGTCAATCCTCTTTGGATAAGGTTAAAACTATGTTTTCTACTTCACCTATCCTAGTATTACCTTCTAAGGATAAGACATTTATTCTTCGTAGTGACGCTTCATCCACCGGGATTGGAGCTGCACTAATGCAAGAGTACTCTGGAACTCTGCATCCTGTGATGTATATTTCTCGGAAATTAAATGCCGCAGAGAAGAATTACTCGGTCCTAGACCGTGAATTATTGGCTATGGTTTGGTCAATCCTTAAACTACAAAGATTTCTTCTGGGCGCGCATTTCATTGTGGAAACTGACCAGAAAGCTCTTACGGCTATTCAGAGTAAAAATCTGAAGAGCGCGAGATCAACGCGATACGCGATTGCTCTACAGCCATTTCATTTTTCGGTGCGAGCTATCCGTGGGTCAGAAAATGTGATGGCAGATATTTTGTCTAGATGCCCACATGATTCATAACTGTTATACAGCTTTGATACAATTGTTTCTATGTTGAAATGTGTACACATATGTAATATATCATATATTGATTGTAACACTACTTAGCGGTTCATGGATATTTATTCACCGCTGATTTTTTCAATGTTTTTCGTCTTTGATGATCATGATGTTAAGATATCTTAGATGGAATTTATGTATAAACTAATGTGGAAATTGTGTCATTGCTAATATTGTAGTATGCGTTGGTGACACCTCTCTGGAAATATTAATACTTAGAGAAGTGCTTTCTCTAAGGTCATAAAACTTATGCTTATCATCTGCGCATTGTTATTGGTGCGTTGTGAGCCTATTGTATGTTGCTCCTAGATGTATTTCAAAAAAAAAAAAAATGTACCATTTTTTTTTCCCGAGGGGTGTGGTAATCTGTTGCGTGCATATTTTTGACGCACATATTACAAAAAATCGATATGGTTATTTGATATGGGAAAAATATAGACATGCATCCATCTGTGTATGAAAATGCTGTTTATTGTAAAAGCGAGATAATCCATGTTTGATTCACACTTTTGATTATAGGAGTAATCGGTCTGGATATCGATCCAGCGCAAGAATAGTACGCTTGCGTTTGTACTTAATTTTAGGGCCAGAAAATATATTAATTTGCTTATTGTGTTTATGGCCTGAATTCATATGTATTACATATTATTAGTACAAGTAGAATCAGTCCTATATTGTATATTTTGGATGGGTATGAGGGACTAGATTCTTGTTAGCGGAAGTATGAGTTGTCTTAACAAGTCGTGATGAGTTCCGATGTACTGCTAAGAATGGCGGGGTACGTTTTTCAAGAGCTGGTCCCTTCGTCAAGAAAAAAATGTCTTACGAAGTGGTTTTTTCTTCTGGAGGAGATAGTGTCTCTACGATAGTTTGTGTTAGAGACTCTCCTTATGTCAGTATATAGATGATTCGGACTCCAGGTAAACCCAGCTCGTATTTTTGATGATCTCTCGTCGGTTAGGCCTAGCTTGACTTTTGGGTGCTTCGATATGCTAGTGTCGTGTTTTGTATCGACGAAGATGACAGATTTTCCTGCAGCGGTTATGGCTACGTGAACTAACCTGATCACCGTAGTGCTGCATGGAACCATTCATGAAATCCTTTATATATCCATTGTAAATTAACTTTGGCTGATATTCTTCCTATGAATGAGTGAACGACAACTCAGGAAGGTAGCCATGTTGGATTTCGGTCATCGTCTGTTTTGATCACTGCCAAGAGAACAGATTATTTATCTTATTATCGGACAGTGACAGAGAGATCTCAATCCTGCTAGAAACCCCCTTTTCGTGGTTTCATAAGATGATGTATCATGACATTGAACTTTGATGTACTACCCATTATTTCTGCATGTGTCATGACTTCAGATCTGCTATGTATACCTACAAATTGTTATGTCAACAAAGCCTGATGTACTCGTATGTCCCAGTGTGTACGTCTGAATAAATTGAGTAAACTAAGATTCCAGCAGTCTGCATTGGTGCCTTGTAGACACATGTGTATGAGTGATTATATTGGTCAGCACACGAACAGTACACCATTCGCGGTAATCACACTCTACACTACTACTTCATACATACACCATCCTGCGTCGGCTGAAGTGACCAAGTTTAGGGCCTGCTTCCCCTGGAGCCTTTGCCTTCCCTAACTCAGGACTAGGGTGAGTTACCCATTTACAGCTGGGTAGACTGGAGCATGCCTGATCTCAACAACACACCACTCTTCCTTACAGAGCAGACAGACTGATACTTTACAGTGGTGAACTACAGGTGTAGTAAGAAATAACGTCTTTACAGTATTCTGGTGTCTTCTTTCTTCTCGTGATATCACCATTGTTTTTTTCGAGCTGCTTATGATCATCCCTCTCTTCTGTAGCTCTTCCTTCCAGTCATGCAGGTTGGATTGAAGTGTTGCCTCTGATTTTGCAATCAGGACAACATCATCAGCAAATGCCAGCTTTGAAATACAGACCTGTATCATCTTCCAGTATTCCACTGAATACTTTCATGTCCTCTCCTTACATGCCTTGATGACATCTTCCATGAGGAGTTTGAAAAGATACGGTGACAGGATATCACTTTGTCTTACACCAGTGGTGGTTCTGAATTCTTGTGACGTATGGTTTGCCGTCCTCACATAATTTCTGCAAGACTTGTAGAAGCACTGTATAGCACGAATCAGAGGTGATGGGATGTTCTTCCTTGCTAAACAGTCACTGAGTTTGTTCCAGGGTACGTTGTCAAATGCCTGTTCCAGATCTAAGAAGCAAAGATGGATCTCACTTTTATACTCAGGAGCTTGTTCGTTCAACTGTCTGAGTGTAAAGATTAGGTCTTGAGTACTTCGATTTCCTCTAAAGCCACACTGTATCTCATCCATTTGTGGCTCAGCTAGGCGTCTGAGTCTCTGCTCCAGGATGCTAGAGTAGATTTTACCAGAGACACTGAGAAGTGATATGCCTCTATGGTTTCCACATTGTCGGTTGTCACCCTTTTTGAAAATCGGTGTTATTATGTCAATATACTAATCCTTTGGTATTGTCTTGTTGAACCAAGAAGTAAACCAGAAGTAAGACCTTTAGGAGTAATAGGTCGCCTGCTGCTCACATATACTTAACCATTTCTGGTCTTAAGCCATCATGACCTGCTACTTTGCCCATCTTGATTTTCTCCAGTGCTGCCTTCAGTTCTTCCATCTTTATGTCATCTTCATCACCACTGGTTTCCTCCTCTGTGCCAGTGGTTATCATTTCTGATGCTTGACCTTGCTCACCATCTAGGACTTCTGACAAATATTCTTTCCATCTTTCCATTACTTCTTTTGAGGCAGTAAGCAATTAGCATTGTTTGTCCTTAAAAAATTTAAGAGGGAAATGTTTTTCCTTTCTCACATTCTTTAGGGTCTTACAGAACAATTTATGGTTTTCTTGCGCATTATTTTCTAGCTTTTCTTCAAATTCTTCCCAGCACTTCTATTTTGCTGCAAGCACTTTTGCTTCTGCTCTAAGTATCAGATATTCTCTATATTTCTCTGTTTTTCCTGTTGTATTTGTAGCTCCTAAGTATTGTTTCCATGCCTTTTCTTCTCTCTTATTGTCTCTTTAACCTCATCTGTCCACCAAGGTGTCTTCTTTGTCTGGTTCCCAAGTCGAACTTCACCACATGATTCTGCTGCAGCTGTCTTTATGATGTCCTTGAGTTTCAGCCAGAGTGTTTCCAGGTCATCCGGTTGCTATTAAGTGTTTATCACTGCTGTAGCAATAAGCCACTTAAATCTGGTCTTCACTTCTGGCTCTCTCAGCTTGTAGGTCCTAATGCTCGTTTCCCCTGTTCGTTTACTTAGCTTCTTGTGTGGTGTTAGACAGTTCCTAGGCCGAGTAACGCTTTCAGTTGTTCTTTTAATTGTTAACAAGTAGTGGTCACTTCCAATCTCTGGCCAACTCCACACACTAACATCCCCGACATACTTGAATGAGTTCTTCCTAACTATGGCATAGTCATTCACTGACTTCTCATTCTTTGTTGTTTCACACCTGGTGTATACATGTATGCGCTAAAGAGGGAACTTTGTCTTTGTAATGATCAGATTCTGCTCAGTCCAGAATCTAAGGAGTCGCTTTCCATTGACATTAAGAGTATCTTCTCCATATCTTTCGATAACTCCACCCCATCTAGCATGGTCATTTCCAGCTCTGGCATTGAAATCTCCGAGCATGATAATTTCATCTAGGCAGTCATCCACTGTCTTTTGAAGGAACTCGAAGAATTCCTACTTGACCTCTGCACGCTCATCGTCATTTGGCCCATACACAATGTCAAGGTTGACTATGGTTTCTCCTTCTTTCAGTTGTAGGGCCATAATGCGTTCCGAGACAAAGTTCCGTCCCTTGATACTATCCCCTTAGTTTTTGGCTACAATACAACCCACGCCCACCTTTAGCTCTTTCAGATGTGGGGACGCCAGTGTAGAGCAGCGTGTCGCCATCGAGATCCATAACTCCTTGCCCTTTTTTCTTTGTCTCTGTTAAAGCCAGGATTTCTAGTTTGGCTTTCCTCATCGCTTCTACCAGCTCCTCTTCCTTCCCTCTCATACTTCTTGTGTTCCATGTTCCGTATGTCGTAGCCCGTAGTCCGTTCCAGTTCGTCGCCTTTAGAATAAGTCCGGTTTTCTCTCTTATGTTTCGCGTATGTTTATAAGACAAACAGGTGATTGGCCTGTTGTGCCTGTCCATGATGGAGGGGTGGCCTCCAAACGGCCTCCATGCAGGCCGCCCTCCTCCTTTTTCAGCCGGGCTTGGGACTGGCCTGGGCGTAGTTATTAATCACGCCATATACTAGAAATCTCTCTTGACTCCTTTCTGGCTGGCTTCTCCTCTCTGTCTGTGTGATGGAAGTAGAGGTACAGAGTCTTAAACACGCCAGCCTTGTATCCGAAAATTTTTGGTACACAAAGTTTATTTTCGGAGTTAGTTTATTTACTATACCAATTACCACTATAGTGGTCTCTCGGTGTGTATCACTCAGTCCTACGCATCTTTTATTCTAGGGGAAAAAGGGGTGGGGGATATATTATTCAAACAAGTTGTATGTGTTTGTTAATCTACATGGTTTGTTGGAAATGATTGCAACGCAAATTTACGAAGGCAAAAGGTACAGAGGAATGAATAGACCTGGCCACCCAGTCATAAGCTGGACGAAGTATAATGAAGTCTCTAACACCTCGCACAGCTGCTACCGTATCTGGAATGGAAATAACTTTAAGTGTTGTTCATGTACTGAATCTGTGAGCACGTTTCCTTTTGCAAGGGAAATTATTGCAGTATTATTGTGGTTACGGGAGACAACCTGCCCAAAAACAAGGATTGTATATTTCGGGTAAGTATGTATTGCAGACCGTTTTTTCCAGTAGTTAACATTATTTTATAATTCAAAGTTCAAATTATTTTTATCCTTTACTTAAACTATTTATATTTTAATAATTTTAAATTGTACTCTGGCTCTTATATTAAACAAATATAATTTATAAAACAAACGTACGCTTTAGCACATAATTTTATATATCAAGATAAATCTTTTTATGTAATATAAATAAAACAATTGTTGTTCCTTATCTTGTTGAACTTGTACATGCGTTTTACATCCGGCGAATGCGCCATCAATAAAACCTTGAAACATACCGTCTCTCACCATCATCCGCCACGCCGATTTGATTCTTCCAAGCTATGTCATTGTACAAAAGTACATCTTTATCTGCGTCTTAATTGTCTCTCATTCTGACACTGTAAATTTAGATATATATATCTACACACGTATACTCTGACAATACGAACCTGACGACGCTTTCTCAGTTACAATTTTCCATAGCGCCAGACAGTATATGTTGGGTAAAATTGATAAAAGTAATACACCCACTGACTCTGAGACAGGCATAATCACAGACAGGGATAAAAAGAAAAAAGGATAAAGGATCCCGTTACAGGCCCATTGAGGCATATTGGGAATATGGTGTTAGGCCCATATTTTCTTGACCACCGGCACACTAGGGGTGATGTAGTCAGCATCACGCCGGCCGCCTTAACCTTCCCAGAGTAGCTCTGGTACCCAATTGGAGCTGGGTCGACCCAGGAGCCATTTGCGGCCTAAAAAATTCCCACCTCATTTGGGTATCGAACTATAGACCACTGAGCTAGGAAGCCAGTGCACTAACCACTATGCTACCGCACTATTCACTGGCAGGGGACAAGATATACATTTCGTTTTATAGGTACATTTCGGACTGGTGACCAGAAGTAAATTTTATTCAGTCTCTGATGACATCAGAAGCTGGTGTTTTACAACCATGTCTGTGGGAACCAGAGAAAAATTGTCTAGGAAAATAAACACATTGTCCCGATAGCCCATCGTGGAAACAGATCGAGGGGGTTATAGGAAAAGAGAATCAACCCAAACTCTCTGGCTATACACAAACATAGTGCAGGTAATACAACCATCAAGAAAGGATCAGCCAAGCGCAGATAAATCTCATGGGACTTAAGAACAACTCACGGCTACTTGTATTGGAACTATACATTTAAACTTTACACAAGCAATTATGATACAATTTCTCTAAAATTAATAAAATTATCATCCATTATCCCCTGTCTAGGATGATCTAATCTAATTTAATATTTAGAGAAAACAATAATTATAATATATTTAGTTTGATTTGAATTAATGTTCTTATTTTATTTCAAATTGTTGAACAATAATTAATGTAAAAATCATGTTTTGTTATAATTTTATAATATAACTTCAGAGTAGTGTCCCATTCATAATTGGCAGTTGTAAATGTTTTGTTGTCATTATGTAATACCCATCTCATCAGTAGAACACATTTTACCAATCCTTGACACTATACCTTAATTTCAACTACATTCTTGTGGTAAAAGAGCTTACTGGTGTTATAATTAAGGGGTAAACAGAGTGAGGTCAAGCTGTGGAAGTTCCCTGAGTCTAATTGTTGATGATGATAATTCTCAGAGTCCCTATCCGCCACCTCTCAGATCTCAATCTGTGTAAAATAGGCTCTGTAATGTTGTGTGGCTGAGTGTGTCTAGGGTAATGTATCTAATATAATGACGAAATAAAATGTAAACAGAACTGTAAATCAATAATATTAAAGTGAGTAAAACTTTTGTTAAAGTTTAGGTAATTATATTACAATTTAATTTCCCTGTACCTCAATTTTTCTGGGACAGGGATTGTCAAACTCAATAAATTTGTTTATATACACTATTTAAAATAAATAACTGGAACTCTGTCCAAATATCTTGTTTCTATGAATAAAGATCACGGTAAGAATTTCACATACTGATCTGTCTATCTGCTTGTACGTATCACTGTTAATATGTTGGACAGATTGTCTTCGTCATCATCTCAAGGTGAGTTTGTTATTTATTATTATTATTATGGTTGTGGTGGAATAATTGATGGTACACTCTCAGTGCCGGTCTAACGGACTTATCTTATAAACTGGTGACAACTGTTGGCCCTTGGGTTATCATATGCATTCAACTGGCTTTAGAGCTGAGGAAAAGGTGTAGCTGCGGCAACAAGGCTGAGCGTTCCTCCCAAACTTTCTTCCCTCACCAATAGGTATGCTGGCATAAGACCTGTAATGAGAGGAAAATGCCCTCTCCATATATATCTCATCGAATATTTAATTCCACACACAAACACGGTGACAACTCACCCTGATCAGCTATGTGTGCTGATCATTGCACCAATCTGTATCTTCCATTGTTTAACACCACTGCTGTGTAAACATTCTTCTTCAGTGATAGTACATAGCTCTTGTTTCCTCCTCCAAGAAGTCTCTTCCATACAATAGATAGGGGTGTACAATACATAGCTTATGATCTCTTAATATCTTTTTACAACATCCCATACAGGGCTCGTCGTTCATACAATAGATAGGGTGTGCTTACTCTAGCACTGAAACCTATGGATAATTCGTCCTAACATTTTCTACATGATTTTACATACTATTTAAACATTTATAGCACTGCAAAAGCCAATATCCCTTCTGGGTTACTGCATTGGCATGGGCAAAATTTGTAAGCCACTAGCGAATATTTTATGCCTTTTTTTCACTCCGTAAGACTGCATTCCTATTTTGGCTATCGTAACACAAATCGTGGCCTGCATGTCAATTAAATCAATACAAATACTTATTGTGCCTTTCCCTCAAACAAGAATATCACATATCATAAGCTTGACTTTGGCAGTTAATGGGTTCTACCACTGCTTTAAGTGTCCAGACTGCGAAAGCTTTGGTCACACAGGCTTTCCCGCTGATGTCAGCTTCAGATAGCTTTTTTTCAAAGGCGGTTATTGCCAGCGAAATGCTAATTTTATTGCCCCAAGCTACTCTACGCCTTGACCAATCAGAACGCGTGTCAAGAAATTTCTAACTTGTCTCACGCATCCAAATTGAACAGTTTACACATGTGTTTGCTAGTCTGTCTCAATTTTTATTTATACAATATCTTTGTTATTTTTGGGTCAATTTTAAATATAAAAGGTGATTATTAAAGGGACAACTGTCCTCTATCTTCCTATATAGGTTTCCTTTTCCCATTTATCTCCGTTTTCATCTTGGTAATTTTTTTCTAATTTATAGGGCTCTGTTCACTGAACTAAAATATTAATAAAATAATTTTCTAAGGCCAGATAATTTATTATAAGGGAAAATTTTATGATATATATTATTCAGTATTAGCGCTACCCTTCAAGACATCCCTGTTATTTATAAAGAAATAAATTATCTAAGTTTCTTTTCAAACGCACAAGTTAGGCTTGATTTCCATTGTAATCCGCCGTCTCTCTCCCCCATACAACGAGGTAACAAGTTGGTCCATTTCCAAGCTCCACGGCTTTCGTCATAAATATGGGAAAGGGTCGAGCGTGTGCGTGTGGGTTTGGGGAAAGGGGAGGGGGTGTGGTATTTTTACGCTTGGCGTTAGCAAATTCAAATTCTCTATTTTATTTGTTAGCGGTTGATTTGAAGATGGCCTTGAGACCAAGGTCAAACATGGAATTTATTTATAGGTTTTTTAACTGTAATAGTGGAAAATTCAAATTATTTTGTCCAATTTTTAGCCGTAGGTTTGACCTTGCCCTTGGCAATTTTTCAAATATAGTAGTAGTGGCTTTATAGGTTGTGAATTTACGTTACTAGATTTTTGAATCGGGGAAATTTGAGCGGGGTGTTACACGGAGTTACTTTACTACAATTCTAATCCTCCACTACAGGATTAGGAAGGGGCATGGTAGAGTCACAGTCTATCAGAACTAATTATCCGACCTGATACACATGCAGTGGTCTCAGATAATTCAGGAATAGCCGTGATAGAGATACAGACCTGGAACAGGTCGTCTATTCTTCGTTCTCTTTGTCCATCGCTTTCTCTAAAGGTTGTTGCACAGTTTCTGTGATGGATTTCGTATTCACGTCACCAGCATAAACTTTTATTAATTGAAATTTCTTGGAGAGTTATTAATTGTTTTACTGTTACCATATATTATCTACATTCTCTAGGAGACTATCAATTATCTACCTTTCCTTCACCACAAATAGTGAGCGAATCAGCTAAAGATATTTCAACTCACCATAATATCTCTACTATATATATATATATATATATATATATATATATATATATATATATCTATATATATATATATATATATATATATATATATATATATTAGTTCGAAAATAACTAGCAGGACGTTACTGGTAAGAGATATCAATGCCTACCACAATGCATGGGATAACAACAGTAATGATCCAGCTAGAAAAAAACTGTTGTATTACATTGAAAGAGCTGAGCTAAAAATACTAAATAATGGCTCAGTCACAAGAATGAACCCTTGCAGCTGTGGAGTAGGTACAGCAGTAGATATAAGTATTTTTACTCAATACCTAGCTTCTGCTAAATGGGAAGTACTGAGTGACTCCAGCTCAGATCACTTGCCCATAGAAATAAACCTAAACGACAAATACAGACCAAATCCAAAAATCTGCAAACCTACATTCAACATCAAAACAGCAAACTGAAAGTCCCTCCAGTTAGAACTAAGTAAACTAAGCACAGAACAAATTGAGTCTAAAAGTGTAGATCTATTTGCAGAAAGATTAACAAATGAGATTTTTAAAATAGCAATAAAATATTTACCACACAGGAATATGCGTCGTCACTTAATGACAACATAAAAAGAGAGAGCTGAAATAGGTAGAGAAAAAGCTAACACACTAGCTAAATACTTCTATCAGGTTACTCCAATAGACAGTCTAGTTAAGGCAGAGATAAATTGGTGAAATCTCTGTTAAAAAATTAAAAGACGAAAATACGGAAAGCACACAAGACGCTAATTATTTAATGCAGACATTACAGTAGATGAAATAGAAAGAGCATTAGCAGGAAAAACCAATACCACATCCGGACAAGAAATTCTTAGATATGAAATCCTCTAAAAGGTACCAAACATCACTCTAAGGGTGATTGCATCCCTCTACAACAAAATCTGGCCCACGGGAAAAATTCCATGTTCATGGAAGACAGCAGTAGTCAATCCATACTAAAGCCAGATCACGAAACACATAAGGTCATCTCATGCAGTCTAATATCGTTAACATCGCATCCAGAAAAAAATCTTCCAAACAATAGTAAACAACCGATTAAAATTTCACTTAGAAAAGCACAATTTGTACAGTTCAAATCAGGCGGGCTTTACAAGCCATCATAGTAGAATAGAGCAACTGTTGAAGCTGGAACATGATGTTAAAACAGGCTTCAAAAAGAAAGAAAAGACAGTAGCAATATTCCTTGATGTAGCACGAGCACATGATGAGTGTTGTAGAGAGGGAGGGTGCAATATATAAGATCAGGACATTAGGTATAGTAGGTAGAACTTATAATTTTCTAGAAAACTTCATGCAGGATAGATATTTCACGGTACAAATAAACAATGATAGATCCGATGTTTATGAACAACAAAATGGAATCCCACAGGAATCAGTAATATCACCATCAATATTTACGATTAATATCAACGACCTAGGAGACAAGTTTAAAGACTTAAAAATAACTTATCTCAGTTTGCAGATGATGCAGCGATATGGGGAACTGGAAGCAATCTTCCATTCATCTAAAAAACATTACACAAACGAATAGATAATGTATCCAGCTGGATACACGAGTGGGGAGTTAATCTAAACGTTAAAACTAGTAGGAATGATCTTCAGTAGAGGGCATGTAATTAAAAAAAAATATAATTGAAATAACATTAATGAGCAAACAGTATGTACAGCAAAAACCACTAGATTTCTGGGTACGATACGAGACAAGCAACTAAATTGAAGCAGACACATTGACTTATTAGTAGAAACCAGTAGGAGACCTATTAAAATACTAAAATATATGAAAGAAAGTGGTTGAGGAGCCTGCAATAAGACAATGATTACCGTCTATAAATCATTTATTATGTGTAAAGTTGACTATGCCAGTGTTTTCTATGCATCAGCCGCTCTGAGCATTGAGAAAAAACTAGACAGTCCAAAAACAGGTACTGTCAATAATAGCAGGTGCTTCAAAGAGAACATCGGTAGAGGCGTTAGACGTAGAGCTAGGCATTATACTCCTGGAGCTAAAGAAAAAAGAGCTAACATTCAACTACTTTGCAAAAGTGGCAAAAGATCCAACACACCCTGCACACAAAACCTTTGATAGGGGTAACCAATTCATAGGCCACAATCCATTAGAATATAATAGATACCCGTCATTGTGGCAAACAATGGGAGATGTGGATCATCATCCAAACCTATTTAACATGACAAACAGTAGTGTCCAGTAAAAAGTAAAGATCCCACCATGGTAACTAAAAGTGCCAGAAACTGACTCCCACTTAACAAAGGTCATAAGCAAGTCTAAAGACTGAATCTCAACAAAAAGGAAAACACTAGAGTATATACGTAGAACAGTATATACATAATAGCCTAACTATATATACAGGTAGGTCAAAAGATGAAGAAGAACAATGAGCAGAAATAGCAATACCACAATTGAAAATTTATAATAGATATAAAGTAACAGGTAATACATCCATCAGTACAACAGAATTAATGGCAATTCTAAAAGCTTTAGAAATAGTTGCAGAAAACCCACCAAATAAAGCAACCATTCTCACAGATTCCCTTTCATCAGTACTATTTATTAGAAACATATATGAATGTAGCAGGCCAGATATTATAGAGGAAATACTACAGGTTAATACATATCTACACAATGTAGGATGTAGTGTCACATTAACATGGATACCAGCAGATGTTGGGATAGCAGGAAATGAGCTTGCATACAAATAAGCCAAAGGGGGAAGAACTAGCAATAACAAAACGGAAGTAGGCTTAGGGAAGTTTGAAATTAAGAGCTTAATTGCCAAAGCAATAAGTAAAGAGCGGATAATAGCATGGGACCAAAGCAAAAAATGAAGACACTCATATAAAATGCTGAAAAAAAGGGAAACCAAATAAACAATGACAAGTATGATGAACTAAAAATACTAATTTAAAAAAAAAATGGAAAAGCTCAAGCTTGGAACTGGATATTTAATGATAGAGGAACCCACATGTGAAGAGTGTCAAGAACCAAACACAATTAGACACTTTCTAGTGGACTGCAAAAAATATGACCAGCAGAGGCAAAACATTAAGACATACTTTAGTAATTATAAGGTAGAAGTGAGTGTAGAAAATCTCAAAGGCACTAAGACCCCATCAGAAATACAAAAGTTAATGAAACACTACATTACAAAAACAAAAGCCAACATATAGAAGTATAAATAAATAAGGATGCGAGCCAGTCTAGAATGGTGGATGATCCACCCCCCACCTCCCGATAAATACGGATTGATTAAATAATCCACCAATGAACATCAAATGCACAACAGTTACGGCAATATCATTTTTTGATAATAAAACCATATTGAACTATAACTACAAATTGAGAAATACCTACTAGAGATAATATAGTATAAATCATAAAATAAATACAAACAAAAACATGTTACAATAAATAAAACGCGTCCTTATATAACCAACAGCGCCATGTATATGGTAGATGGTTGAAAGGGCGTGCTACATAAACAAGAAGCTAATACCTTAATTTAAAAAAAAATAACTATTATTAACTACAAAAATCTTTAGCGACCAGATGTTTATATTTAATTTTAAGCACTTGCCTACCATATTAAATGATTGCGCGTAATATATCCGGTGTATTCGCCGTACCTTGACGAATTTGATTTTTCTAAGCTATGGCACTGTTAAAATTGTAGCGAAAGGTTTTTCTAGTATGATAATAGTGGTAGAGAAGAAGTAGAATATCTCTCTAGAAAGGATGAAGTTCCAGTGCCCGAGAAGTACACTGGTATCACAAGTGAGTTACAGCTGTGAATACTATGAGCTGGACAATAGATTTAGGCTTCAGAAGTATAAATTGCTACTTTCGCTATTGTAACCCTATGTGATAATATAATTAAATTTGAAAAAAGTAACTCAAATTTTAACAGTTAAAAATTTACCAAGTCAAATGAGTACAATTTCAATATTTATTATGTACATCTATATATATTCTTGTAATGAGAAATTGGTGTTGGAAGATGGTAAAATGTATGATTATTTATAGTTACAAATTAAAATAAATAATAGAAAAAGTCTTGGATTTATCTTCCACTGAAATTACACAAAAGTTTGTCACAGTATCTCTTTGATCTCTCTGGCTATCTAGTTCTCATCATAGACAGTCGTTTTAGAAACTGCTCTCAGGATTTATTGGATGGATACACATAAAACTCATCGGTTATTAGCCACGTCTGCTCGAGGTTCCTGAGACACACTTGAATAAACAGACTGTCCTTCAGCCTGCCCTATAACTACGGGTGACTAAGGTGTTGAAGATTGGTTGACCTCTAGGCTTCAGTTAGCAGGATCAACGGTTCTCAAGTCTTTAGTTTCTCGAACAGGAATGATCACAAAAATTGATCATAACAACCTGGAACAAAATGTAATAGATGGCGATGGTGTTCCAACAATCTCACCACCAACTGCTGTTCATGATGCGACCATGTCTTCAGTGTTTGTATATAAATGAATGAATATTGGTAGTATGTTACAGAGATAGCATGATAAGATAATGTCTACTGTGCAGAAAATAACAAAATACATGAATAAATCACATGTTATGATACATGGGTACGATATAACCTTTGCCTTCCACTTATGGATGTCAAGTCACTTATGTACTTGCTGGTATGTCGTAAGCTTCCAGGCAAGAACTAGCCATGATATATTTGGCTAACCAATTAATGGTTATGCTTCCTAACAATGCCGGTGGAGGTTATCTCTGGTTAGCGTCATTCCCTTTTTATTATATCTGATACAATAAAATCGTAAATAAAATCTGAAATAAAATGATATTAGTCATACCTATCTCTTTAATAAACTTGCATACTCTCTTAGGATGAATAAGCTCATGGTGAGACTGTTTTGGCTGAATTTAATCTGATATGCATGCAGCGTGAAAAAGGACTTTTCTTGCAGATGCTGTCTTCCAGTTTCTCACTTTTGCTTCTGGATTTGGTGTGTGGGATTTTCAACGCGCCGCTCTGTCCTTATATTTCAGTCTCTCGCCCGTACGAGAAAGCACCTCCTAAAGTCCCAAAAATTTTTCGTTTAATCTCTCGGTTTGAGGCGATTTGAGGCGATCTGTGCTTTTTCTGTACTTGTTTTCTCTTCTTTTCACTACACACTTATATCCTTCCTTCCTTCCTAGGTATCCTTTCATTTTGCTCATATGAGGCTTTCATTCTATCCAATTTATATTTAAATCCGTTTAGGCATGTAGTTATAATAAATTTTTAAAGATTATTAGCTAACTTTTAGCAGATGTGATAACGATGAAAAATGTTAATTATTTTTAAAACTATTTTTTTTTTAATAATATCCTTTTGGATAACATTTATAGTATATCTCCTTTGGTGAATTATTATTATTTAAATGTATTCCAACCAGGCGTTTTCTTGTAGTTTTAAATTTAATTTCCTGTAAATGCAAACTTTTAAAGTCGGCCATTCATTCCTATATTCGCTATCCTACCTTTTTCAATACCGTCCGGCTGAACGTAAGTCACATTTTTTCCGCCTACTTCAAACTTCAAAGCAAGCTCCGTCGCGTGTTATCCGTGCGCTGTGTGTGTGTGTGTGCGTGACGCGCTACACATTTTTTTTCAAAAACAAAGCAAGAGGTACCAATCTCGCTATAAAAATGCTAAGCAATAATTGTGTGGCCGTTGACGACAGTTGTCTATTATTCTGTACTTCTGTTTTGTCGTATGATCGTAGTATATGGATTCGTATGACTGCCCGTTCTGCAGCTTCTCTAGTATCATATAAACTTCAAACAAGACGTGTTTACTCAACACAACTGATGTGGACAACGATGACAGCAAGACATCTCCTTAGTTCTTTATTTATAGAAGAAACAACACTTGAACTTGATGAAAATTATTGGCAAAATTGACATCAACCAGACTTCCACATACTCTGACTGGCTATCTGGTATGATTCAAAACATATGCTGCCACTCACTCTCTCGCTTATATTCTCTAGTGGTGGTCTGGCCTCAAGTTGAGAACCACTGTATGTTATTCATACTTTCCTTACTGTCGTTTTTATTCTTTAACAACATCTCTTCTATCTCTGTTAGTTGTAAAAAAATGTCACTTTGGTGTCTCAGTATGAAACTGGCCTAACCGCCAGGGATGGACAAGTTTACAAAATGTTACTTACTACTACGCTGACTTCTGTCTATCACATGTTTATTATTATTCACTTCTTCGTCTAGAAGTTTTACTTCAACAACGTACCTGAAGTTCAGAACTCACAGTCCTCACAATAAAATGCTAAATCACTGACATCTTACTACTTACGAAAAATCTATCACTACACTAGAGTGGCATGAGAGCTTTACGGGTAGTAACAATATTCTGCGTACCGCAGGCGAACCACCAACTAAGGCTGGTCTGACTAAAACACGAGAACTAAACCTCTTCAGACAATGCACACTCTGTCACATCACAAAACAACTCAGCTACGGTTCCCACGTGAAACACGACGACACATTTAATTCTATATTGAAAACATAATCTACCTAATGGCCTAAAAGGGATGTAACCTTTATCTGTACTCTGTACCCGTCTATGTTTCTTTCAGTTATTTTGACTCTGATTAATTATCTTCTCTACAGTCACAGGCTACATGATCACTGTGCTGTGCCACTAAAACATCCCAACGTGCCAAGGTGGCAGTAACACTAGAGATAAACGCCAGATCTATGATACCATCTGTGTACCTTGGTTTAGTCGCAGTCTTATCGGAAGGCCATCATTTAAGATAGCCATACCCTAGTTATTGCCAGTTACTTGTCCCCACTCTTTACATCTAACGCTAAAATCATCAGCAATTAAACAACTTTTGATAGGTTCCTCCAACAATCCTAGCTAGGAAAGGCCAGTTACTATATTCTGGAAGATGATCTACGTGCGCACATAAATTGAAGATTTACCATGTCTGGCTATCAATATTCATTGTGGTTCCTTGCAATATCACGTCTTCATTGTCATGGGCACTGGTATCCAACCAGTTATGAGGTAGCTCGTTCTTTACATGCGTTGCTTGCCCTCGTCTACCTGGCCCACTTGGATTTGTTAGACATTTGTAGTCTGGGTAATTAATGCTGACCTGCTCTTTTAAGTTTTTTTTCTTGGAGCATTATGATATCAAATTTGTATACCACTTTTTATATTATAGTCACACGTTGATTGGCGCTCAGACAGTTCCAATAACCTACACGTATAAATACGCCTGTCAGTTTTATTCCTTTGTCTCCGTTTGCCATCTCTTCTCTTTCTCTCCCTTCTCTTCTCTCCCCTACCTCTTCTTCTGTATCCATTTTTACACTTGTCATTAGCTGAAGTTGTCGACAGAGCACTTTCCCAGTAGCTCCAGCGCATTTAGAAAACATTAAATTGCCTTAATACGCTTCGTGTCACACAAACATACATGCACAGAAGACTATATAGTTTGATTATAAGCATTACAATGTTATCGAGTGCAAAAGAAGTTGCGATACGTGTTCTAGTTGGCACCTCACATGTTCATTATTTCCTGTCTGCACCTGCAATGGGGCGCTGAAATGACTTAACAGTGCCACAGAATAATATATGTTTTTATTCTCACATTACGACTTTCCTTGTTACATCATTGTTTAAACATTTTACTCGATTTCGCCATCCAAGGCGACTGTCTTGTTCGCATAATGGTAATGTTTGCCCTTGCTAGCATAAACATTTATTACAAATAAGGGAGGGAAACCTGAGGCCTGTAAACAGTAAATTAATATGAAATAAATATAAAGGTGTGTTATCAGGCACTCGCAGGAAATAAAGAAGTAGAACACCAGACAACAGAAAAACAACAGACATGAGTGGCTTACCCAGGATTTGAACACTGGACCTTCCGTGCGACAACCCCGCCTAGCCATGCAAGCGATAGTGTGATTCGCTTGCATGGCTAGGCGGGGTTGTCGCACGGAAGGTCCAGTGTTCAAATCCTGGGTAAGCCACTCATGTCTGTTGCCTTGCTAGCATACCTCGGGATATCATGAGCCATTCTATGAGATGTCCTTTTCTATCCTTGTCTGTAAAACCTCAACTCTAATGGGTGCTTTTGCATGCACTTGGTTCACGTATATACTTTCCATGCTTCAGTTCGATGCACTAACACTTGGTTCACGTATATACTTTCCATGCTTTAGTTCGATGCACTAACACTTGGTTCACGTATATGCTTTCCATGCTTCAGTTCGATGCACTAACACTTGGTTCACGTATATACTTTCCATGCTTCAGTTCGATGCACTAACACTTGGTTCACGTATATGCTTTCCATGCTTCAGTTCGATGCACTAACACTTGGTTCACGTATATACTTTCCATGCTTCAGTTCGATGCACTAACACTTTACATCATAAAGTATATTATGTCAGACACCTGTCACAGTCCCGCTCCCCTGCCAAAACCAAACCATAAAAGATTTCTTCTTCTTCGTTCACTTTCAGGCGTCAACTTGAATATGTTCACTTTCAGGCGTCAACTTGAATATGTTCACTTTCAGGCGTCAACTTGAATATGTTCACTTTCAGGCGTCAACTTGAACATGTTCAAAGAAAGTAGTAGTCAGCTTTTTTTTCCAGGAACGGCAAAATGCACTTTATATGTTTTTCATATGTTGAGCATCTTTGAAGCAGATGTTCAGCTGTCATTTTATCAGTGCCACAGTTACACGCATCAGTAGTTTCTATCTTTAGCTTTATGAACAGATGGTATCCCAATCTGTTGTGGCCTTTGCGAAGTCTGACACATACCACTTGTTTAATTCTGCTTAATTGTAATAGGCCTATACGTCATCTTTTTTTAAATATTTGCAAAGGAAATCTCTGTCAGGAAATGCCACCGATATGCCCATCTCTAGGATACATAATATTTGTCAAATTTGCAGCGTTCTTGAGTTGATAACCCTCAATTACATTTGTCATGATGTTCCTTTCGATGTTTCCAGGTTGTTGGCTACTTAAAAAAGCAGATATAAGCTGGTATCTAAAACGAGCACACAAAAACGGATTAATGGATGCACTTTGAAAAAACGAGATCTCGTAATTAGACGTGTTGCTCAAATCAAGCGCCGTTACTTTTATCCAAGCTGGATCTGATGTGAAACTGGTTTAAACATTCTTATCACATTTTAAATAAGAGAATTTATTAAAGCCGACAGTGAACATTTGAGTTTTTTTTTTGGTTTTAACTTTTCTATTGACAAAGCTCTAAATATTGTAAACATTATGTAACATACGAAGAACACTACACACACACACACACACACACACGCACACACACACACACACACACACACACACACGCGCGCGCGCACACACATTCACACACACACACACACACACACACGCACATACAAACACAAACGAGTCACACACTCACACACACCCACACAGACAACACAAAACTCTACACAAAAACACAGATAACAATAAACATTACATACATCAGAATATATACTTGGATAGATAAACGTTTATCAAGGTTACTTCAGTCTGGATTACTTGAGAGTCCGTTGCTGTAGTCTGTGTCAACTAAGACGAGGTGACAGCTTTCAAACTGAGAGCCAGACTTAAATATCCTCTATTCAATAAATGAATAATTGGGCAGTTAAGTGTCAATGTATTGGAAACAAACCTGAATATGTGTAATAATGACGTCAGCTGCACAGAAACAAGTATACATTCGAATATAAGATTTTTTTAAAGCGATATGTTTACCAAGGGAGATAACTGTAGGTAAAGTAAGCAGTACACGTTAATCCCTAAAGGACAAAAAATAATAGATATTAAAATAGTGTATAAACTTTAATATCAAAAACATGTCAATACCGTTTATAAAATGATAATGGTAAAATACGTTTTGTTTTATTCTTTTGGGCTATGTTTTGTAATCACTTTAAATTAAGGTGACCAGACGTCCCGGTTTTTCCGGGACAGTCCCGGTTTTCAAACATTTTTGATAATTTGTCCCGACTTTTTTTCGATGCAATCCGGGACGCCAATTTGTCCCGGTTTTGGACGAATTTGGCATAAATCTCACAGATTAAAAAAAAAAAAATTATTATTCCGTGGCTGACTTGAGGGAATTTTTAATTATTAGTGAACTGGCGCCGAAACAGCACAAGAGGTTGTCAGGACCGCGAATTAGTTTTGTAGTTCCAATGTGATATTCGCAGTTATTTGAAATTTTAGGTAGTGGTAAAGTACCAAGATTTTGCGTACGGTATACGTTTATTTAATTTAAACGGTGAACTATTTGTGCATATTTTGTTATCGTTGTAAGAAAATGGTACCGAAGCGTAAATGCAGTTTCAATGAAGATTTACAAAAGGAATATCCGTTTATTAAAAAGAGTACATCAAACTTCAATGTACGATGCAATATATATGCCTCCGGGTTTTCGATAAGCCATAGTGGACGTGGTGATATTAAGAACCACATAAGCAGTGAGAAACATAAGAGAGCCGTCGTTACAGCTGCATCAAGCTCGTCGTTAACCACTTTCTTCAGAGCTGATAAAATTGGTGACCAAGAAAAGCAATTAGCTGCTATTGAAGGCGCCTTTGCATACCATACAGTGCTACACAATCATACTTTCAGGTCTATGGATTGCACATCAAAATTACTTCAGGTTACTTTAGAGCCAAAATTTGCATGTGCACGTACGAAAACAGAAGCCATTATTCAAAATGTCTTGGCACCCCATATTCTAAATGAGTTAAGGTGTGACCTAGAAAAGTCTACATTTATTTCTGTACTGACAGATGCATCCAACCACAAAGAATTCAAGATTTTTCCTTTGCTTGTCAGATACTTTGATCACAGTAATGGAGTGAAAATTAAAATATTAGAGAGTTAAAGTCATTGCCAGGTGAAACATCTGATATTGTAAGTAGTTTTCTTAATGACTGCATAACTGAAAATGGTTTAGACAGGAAAGTAGTTGGATTATGCGCAGACAACACAAATTCCAATTTTGGAGGTGCTGAAAGGAAAGGACAGAACAATGTTTTCAAAAAACTGCAAGAAAACTTTGGACATGGTCTTATTTTCCACAACACTGTTCGAATAGCTGCAGATGTACTGCCTGTTGATGTCGAGCTGATTATTGCTAAAATTTATCTACTCTTCAAATTATACACAGTACGAGTTGAAAGACTCAAGGAGTTTTGCCAGTTTGTGGAAACAGACTTCCAGATGATCTTAGGTTATGCTCAGACTAGGTGGCTTGCTCTGCTGCCTGCTGTTGAAAGGGTTCTTCAGATGTTCCTGCCTCTAAAATCATATTTTCAATCTCAAGACAGATGCCCAGTTTTTAAACAGACATTCTTTGAAAATCCTCTATCTGATGCATGGCTTGTTTTTGTTCACAGTCAGGCCTCTCCATTCCACGAAGCAGTGCAAAAAATAGAGGGACAGACGGTCACTGTGTTTGAAGTCATTGACAGCATCAACAGGTTGAAAACTATTTTGAAGTTCAAACTGGAAGACTGTTTCTTGCCATCAAGAGTTAAGCTAATCCTTGAAAAGCTGGAAATGGAAGGACTTCCAAAGGAGGATGTGAAAAAGTTTCATGCTAGCGTTTCTTCGTTCTATGAAACAGCTTTCAATTATTTGAATAAATGGGCTGCAAAAAACTTTCAAGACCTAGAATCCTACAGCTGGGTAACGCTGAACAGAATACCAATGTGGGCAGATATTGAGATATCATCATCACTAGTGATTCAAACATTACCTTTAGCCCACTTTACAGAAACTGAAATTTTGTGACGAATATGTCTATATGAAGCAGTTTGTTACTTCTCAGAAAATTAGTGAATAGAGTGCAAAAAAACATTGCCACCACAACGTTGGACTGAAATGGTTTCCCACTTCAAAAACAATAATGTGACATTTTCAAATATTTTAAAGTTGGCAGAGTTTTTTTTCTGTCTACCTGGAACAAATGCTGCCACAGAAAGAGTGTTTTCTTTGATGAACAGCTTATGGGCAAGTAATAAAACACAGCTAGGTGTTGAAACTTTGAAAGCTATGTTGACAACCAAAGTGAACTGAGGAAACATGTATCGAGTTTTTTAAGATGCTGCTTGCAAAGAAGGACCTATTGATAAAGATCCACGCATCTGAAAAGTACAGTAACTCAGCTTCACCTTAAGTAAGGATTATTGATGTTTTTCTCTCTTATTATTTTAAGTAGTTAAACTTATACAGTAAAATGTATGTTATTCAATGTTATTCAAATGTATATATAAAATGTATATTATTTTAAATTGACATCAACTTGATTTTTCCGGGACATGTCCCGACTTTTGACCTTTTCTTTACCCTTTTGTCCCGATTTTTGCATTGAAATAGGTCAAATCTACTATTTTGTCCCGGATTAGGGTTTTGAAAATATGGTCACCTTACTTAAATAGTGTATATAAATGTGAATGTTATTTCGTGTATAAAATATTTTTAATTGGACTGGATTTTTGTACGAGCTAGAGGAAATAAAAAAAATATTTACCTGGTAGATAACTGGACAACCGTGTAAGATAAACTGGTATTTAGTCACGAGCACATAGTATATGACCGTCCCATAGCAAATCACAAATCTGTTAAGAATCTAGGAATGTAATTTCGTGATAAAACAGCTTTGATCACCTGCAATTTTCTTCTCTCACCTCTTAAAACATTGTATTCCCATCATCCTACTGTCAGTAACAATGAAGTCGAATCTTACTTTTTATTGTTTTTTTCATTTTTGACGAAACAAATTATGTGTCGAGAGACGCTTTATTCATCACTCCAACCGTATCTAGAATTACGCATATACCGTGGCAGTGATATAAACACATGTAGAGGAACATATAGCGATATGAAGCTAAGAATACAAATACCAACATGAGATATCACATCATTACGTAATAAATTCAAATTTAAACAACAAAATCTTTTACGGCCAACTCAAAAATCAATCTTCACCTCATACGTCAAGTCTGTTCTATTCTGTGCTCCTGAAATATGATGAACAACAAAAACCGAAAACCAAGAAATGATAAACTTGTCATAAATGAGTGATTAGGTTGAACAGGATGATTATACTAGTATGATGTTGTTCGTCCATCACAAGTGATGAAGACCACTCTGTTCATCCAATTATTAGGATGTTAGGATAGTCTATGAGTACCAAGGTGACTGATGAGCCTGATGCGGGCCTGGAAGGATCTCGGACAGTGTGGGCAGGGAATGTTTGCTTCATGTGAAGGTTTTATTTCACGATCTTTTCTAGCTTGTCTCCGCTGTTCCGCTGCTGCTCTTCTGGAAGATTCGCATGCCACTGCACCTTTACGAAGAGATGTGCGCCAGGCAGTTCGGTCTTGCGCAGCAGCTTCCCATGTGTCTGGGTTTATGTCAAAGGTTTTTAATGAAGCCTTAAGCGTGTCTTTGAAGCGCTTTTTCTGGCCACCATGGGAGCGTCTACCCTTCTGCATCTCACCATAAAAGAGTATCTTTGGCAGTCGATGGTCTGGCATGCGGACTACATGACCTGCCCAGCGAATCTGTGACTGCATCAGAATAGTATTGATGCTAGGGATACCAGCTCTGTCAAGAACGGCGGTATCTGGGATCTTGTCTTGCCATTTGATGTTCATTATCTTCCTGAGACAGACTGTATGGAAGTAGACTAGTATGATACGAGTCGAGTGTAGAACAGATAACAAGGACTAGACAGGTACCAGTAAACATAGAAGACGGGAAGAAGTCACAGACAAAGGTTGATACACAGATTAAGGACATTTGTTGACAGCATCACTAGACAGGTACCAGTAACATAGAAGACGTGAAGAAGTCAAAGGTTGATACACAGATTAAGGACATTTGTTGACAGCATCACTAGGTAGTCCTTATTCTTGAATCCTTAGGTAAAACAGGTAAGAGGTAACTAAAAAAAACCGCATGAACAAGAGGAAACAAAAATAACACGGGAATAGTAGACACAGAAAGATCTTACGTAATGTCACCAAGCTGGACAACTTGTCATTAATCTATCGATTACATATGCTCCTTCGAGAGCTAAATGGAATGAATGAAACAAAATGAACTGATCCAGAAGTGGTGTGTCAGACTCTCATCTTTTGTTCTTTTGTTGATTTTGTTAATTATAGAAGACAAGGTCATGACGTTGTGACTGATTTATGAACAGATGATGTAGCTGCGTAGATAATATATTGTGTTATAATAATAACAATAATTTGAAAGCGTAACTCCTGGATAGATAGTAAACGACATGTCTGACACATTAACTAGGTTACTTGACAAATACCATTAGACTTATAAAAGTAGCAAGCAGAAAAAATATTGTGAACCAAAACATATTTTAGTCATTACATTTTGTGAAAAGAAATGTACTAAAACCTGGCTAGTGTAGTTCACTAAAGACAAAAGCAAACCTCCTCATTTTTAAAAAAAAAAACCGTTTTTTGTTTTCAATTCTCAAAAGTGAATTTGTTTACTTCTTCTTCTTCTTCCTCGTTCATCCTGAAAAGGACGTTGGTTGCGTTGTGCACTTTTACAGCGAAGCTGCGATATTTGCGCCTTTCGGCCGAAAAAACCGACTTATGCACTGCATTTTTTGGAACAGGGTTAGCCTTCCCTCTTCGATCCCTACTCTCTCAGCAAGACTGCATGATGCAGCCTGTTTCCAGGTCCAGCACTTGGAGGTGGAGTAGGGTCTTGGTCAGCTCGGGTTCGCTGACCCTGACGCAAGCAGTCAAGCTATGGGTCGCTGACTGCATTCTCTATGTTGCGTCTTTGGGTCCCGAATTAGTTTACAATACACACATAAAATTCAGACATAAAAATTATAAAGAAATGTAACTGCAAAGGACAAAGAAACATGCGTTAGTACAAGCCAAAGCATACACACTTACACATACATAAGTATAGACATACATACAATACGCTACTAATATTTTTTTTTACTATTAATAAATCTAATGTTGCAATATCTACATAAGTTAATGGTGCTTGTTTTATCTATAAAAAAACAACGTGGAATGATTTAAGTGTTTTGTTTTCTGTGAGAATATATTGTAGAAAAAGTTTTGAGTAAAAAATCCTTTGTTCATAGACGGCTTTATTTCTGCAAATTCATACTATAGCACGTTTCACTAGCTTTGCCCTCAAAGAAATGTAATTATCTGATTAACCGTTGAACGTATTAATGCCATTTTTTGCGTACGATGTTGTATTGGGTTAGACCCAAGAAATATATACTTTATATCTGTGCATCTTGTCCGGTTCCCATAAACGAATGAAATCCTTTGAACTTTGTCGGCATACTAATTATTGTGTATCCAGAAAAGAAATTTTACCACTTCAGTCACAGATTATGTGAATTGATTAGGCATAGACGTGTCTACTATTAAAATAATGTGGCCATCACGTTTGCATATGAATACCTGTTGAAGATGATTTCTTAAATGAACTGAATGCGAGATACTCGTGACATTGTTTGTCATTGACATTTAGTGCGCTACCAAACTGGACCTTCATTGATCTAATTATTTCAATAGGTATCACCTCTTTGCGGTTTATAAATATCATAATGGAACGTTGCTCCTCTAATGTGCCTGTCAATAACGGCAAGGTCATCTTTAAAGAAATTAAACTTCATCCAAATCATAATCAGATGTCTCTGAGAAATTGATAATCAATCTCGGCTGAATGAAGGACAAACCATCATTCTTCCAATATTCCTCTTCCTCTTGTAACACATGGTTCTCACATTTCTTCCAATAATCCCTCTCTATATTGGAGATGGCGGCTTTTGTAAGTATTTCAACATCTTTTAATTTGAACATTCTATTTTCTGTTGCTACCTGTTCCTTAATTTTAGCCCAGACTAATTCTATTGGGTTTAAGTGAGAATGGTAATGAGGCAATCTTAAACATCTGTGACCATGTTCATGGATTGCCTTGTCTAAATACATAAAATCATAACAATCTCCTCTCATTTCTCTGACCTCGCGTAAATATTTGCTTCTCATTGCAACTATATGAGGCTTCTCACAAATAAGGTTTCTACCACCAACATATTTTCTTAAAGTGAATCCCAAACTCCTAATAGTCCTTCATGGCGTAGATTTGGAAATATCAATGTCATTATTCTTTCTTAACCAAATTATCTATTTCCTTAAAGTCACTGCCTCATTATTGTGAAACATATTGCAAATTTCTCTGCGGATCAATTCTCCGTCAAAATTATCCACCACTTTTGTCCCAATTTTCGTGTGTAAAACACTGGAATTAGAAATTTCAGATGTCGCTATCCAGCAGTGCAATGATCGTTTGCTTGTACCCAAGGCAAGAATATTCCTCTTTTGTGGGTTTGAAATAGAATGATATAGTTTTCCTCGAGTAGCTTCATTGCAGAAATATTTAAAAATATATTTGTGATTTGCTGTAATGTCATAAAATGTACTCGCAGACTCATTTTTCCTACTTAACCACACAATACTTTTTGTAGACAAACTTCTGATTGACAATGTGTGAGTAACACCGGATATAAACTGTTTTATGTTCAAGAAGTGCAATTTCACGCTAAAATCATGCCAATTGTTAGATAAACCAATCATGTGCAAATGAGGTCGTATAATTTACTGTAGACATTTCACTATGTGTTTGTGTGATGTGTGTTGGCAAGTAGAATTTTAATGTTATATCGCAAAGAAACGAAAATTTAAACCAATGGCCGCATTTTAATGAAAAATTTATTTCATAAGGTCTATACCATTTCAAATTTACACACAAAATTTCAGTTATATGCGTTATTTATTCACTGAGATATAGCAATTTGAAGTTGGGCAAAGCTAGTGAAACGTGCTATAGATGTATATATTCTGCCAAAAGTACAAGTAACTGAACTTTAATGCATAAAATAATTTTGGGAAAGATGTTGAGCATAACTGCTTTATACAAAATTACTTCTGTTGTTGTATTTTTTGAAATGTCTGTTTCAAAGAGTTCAAAGTTTGTGTCACTGTATTACAATTACAGACCGTACGTGCCTCTGACTCTTTGGCGTTTAGTCTTCAAAGTTTACTTACTTAGTCGTTCCTCTTCTACCGTGAGGTGCAGAGGTTTAGAAGAGAGAGTGTCATACTATCCTATCGGCTGTATTCCTCCTGGCCTCGTTCCATTCTAGTGCTCGGTCCTTCAGAGATTGTCTAATGTTGTCCTCCCAGCAGACTCCTGGAGGTCTGGATCCCTCGCTCTTAGTTTGACAGATCTTGATTATGTGGGTTGTAGTCGTTGCCTGTGACTCGCATTAAAACGAGTTTACGTTTGGATTAATCTGTATTTTTATTTATTTCTCTATAAATAGATAGATAGATAGATAGATAGATAGATAGATAGATAGATAGATAGATAGATAGATAGATAGATAGATAGATAGATAGATATATAGATAGATAGATAGATAGATAGATAGATAGATAGATAGATAGATAGATAGATAGATGGATGGATGGATGGATGGATGGATGGATGGATGGATGGATGGATGGATGGATGGATGGATAGATAGATAGATAGATAGATAGATAGATAGATAGATAGATAGATAGATAGATAGATAGATAGATAGATAGATAGATAGATAGATAGATAGATAGATAGATAGATAGATAGATAGATAGATAGATAGATAGATAGATAGATAGATAGATAGATGATTTACGTGTTTTGTTTTCTATGTGAATATATGTAGAAAACGTTTTGAGTTGTAAATCCTTTGTTTAAAGACGGCTTTATTTCTGCAAATTCATACTAGATGTATGTATTCTGCCGAAAGTGTAAGTAACTGCACTTTAATGCATGGAGTAATTTTGGGAGAGATGTTGATCATAACTGCTTTACATATAACTATTTCTTGTGTGTTTTTTTTTTTTTGTGATGTCTGTTTCAAAGAGTTCAAAGTTTCTGTCACTGTATTACAATTACAGACCATGGGTTCCTCTGTCTCTTTGTCGTTCAGTCTTCAAGGTTTACTTACTTACTGCTTACTTAGTGGTTCCTTTTCTACTTTGAGGTGTAGAGGTTTAGAAGAGAGAGTGCCATACTATCCTATTGGGTGTCTTCCTCCTGGCCTGGTTCCATTCTAGCGATCGGTCCTTCAGAGATTGTCTAATGTTGTCCTCCCAACGGACTTTAGGAGGTCTGGATCCCTGGCTCTTAGTTTCCAATACTTGTCGGGGTGGCCGATCTTCTCCCAATCGGAGACATGGCCAAACTATCTTAGATGGGACTGTTCTACTTGGGTCTGCAGGGGTTGGGTTTTTAGGCCATTATGTATCGTCTGACTTGTCCATGTTTGTTGAAGTTTTTGTGGTAAAACTTTTTTTTACGGGATGTGGTAAACAGCCACATGCCTAAATCAAGTCCAACACGAAAATAAGAATCTTCAACTCAAATGTGAAGTCAGTCCTATTGTATGGCTCTGAGACACGGAGAGCAACAAAAACAACAACCAAAAAGCTACAAACTTTTACAAACGTGTGTGTTACTGATATACTGGGGTGCTGTGTTTTAGTGCTGCTGACTGGCACAGCTGGTTGATGTTAGCAATGTCGGGCTTACTGATAGTGGCCGACAGGTGTTTAATATTTGAGTGAATGTCGTGGGTCCCTTAGATTTGTTTAAATTTGATGCAACCCACACAACAGCAACGTTAGGGTCATGAAATGGACCAACGGGTAAGATGAATAAGTATCCACATCATTCACAGTTTATTGACGACAGAAAACATCGACATCATAGACAGCAAACCATCATAAGTTATAATAGCAGATATAATCCATAGGAATGTGATTGCATAAACAGCAAATCATCACAAGTTATAATAGCAGATATATGCACGTTGATAACAATAATCCATAGGAATTTGATTGGACTCAATAACCGCCGTCATCTCAATGACGGTGTAAGCTCTACCGTGACGAGTTCTTATATTCTTAGTTTCTCCATTATCAAGACTTTGAATAATATCGAATGTCTTCCATGAAGGTACAATGTTATCCTTTATAAAATTTCACCCTGGACACACTAGCGGCACGCCATAACCAACCGTGCCGAAGCCCTGCCAGATACTCAATGACCCGAGATTATCTTTTTTCTCGCTTCAACTCAGTACATTTTCACTCAAGCGCGAACTAAAAGATTGACATGTGAGATCAGCTCACCTATTCGTCTCGGCACGCCTATTTGTCTCCCCAACTACGTGATTCACTTATCGTGTCTATTCAAACTCTTTCTTTAAAAATCAAACATATCCAGCTGAGCTATTATGTTCAAATACAGTGCACAAAGGCTCGCAAACAATTAACCATCTCATAACTTTAGATGTGCTCACAAGCGTGTCTATAAAAGACTAGACCCGCACGTGAAAATCCCAAACACTTAACTCCCAGGCGAAAACATGACTTAACAGTGTGCTCGCGTAGAATAGAAGGACTGAAATGGTATGACAAAGTCACAAATGTGGAATTGATGACAAGAACCAGACAAGTGTGTCATAAGAGGTTTTGATGTTAATAAAAGTATAGGCTATCCTGGACAAATAGGTGTATCAGAGGATACCAGGATAGTGCCAGATAAGAGACTGGTCTTATAAGTAATACCCCCTTCTCTGAAAAGAGCAAGGGTGAATAGACATCAAAGTGGGGTCAAGCTATGTAAGTTCTCAGAGAAGATGATGATGATGTGCTCTGAGTCCCTAACTGCTACCTCTTTAGATCCCAACTTGAGTAAAGATTATCTGTGTTGTGTTATTTGGCAAATTGTTTAGGGTAATTTATTTAATATAACAGGTATTGATTTCAAACAGAACTTTAACGTTAATAAAATTATTAAGCAAGGCTGGATGAAATTTTATGTACAATTTAATAGTCCTGAACCTCAATCTTTTCAGGTCAGGAATACTCAAAAGCAATAAAAGGCTATTTACACATCAAAATAAATATATTGGAAAAATTGTTCCATTTTCGTAGAGTGTTCACTGGAATAACTACACATACAGTTTCTTTTCATATGAGTGATAACGTCTGCTATTACTATGCTGTAGGTTCTCTTTATTATTTTTATGGTCTTATCTATTCATTCTAAAAAGGGTTGTAATCCTAGTTTGATTACTCTTGGGTGAATGATTGGATAAACTGACACTGGCCTTTATAAAGGACTTATCTTAGAATGTTGCTGCTGATTCTCATATACACATGTCAGGACCACAAACTTTATAGCTCCTGACTGAGAAGATGGGGTCTGGTTCCAGTTATATGAGGACCTCTCAACTCCCACACTTCCTCTCAATTGAATGCAGCCACGAGGTAATTTCGTGATTGTGGTGAAAAATTCTAATACCCATAAATAAATTAGAACATAAATGTAAAGCAGAAAGGAAATATAAGAAAGAAAGAAGAATGGAGCAAGACCAGTGCTTTCCCAATAGCGCAAAAGCCTGAGATTAATAACGCCGGAAGGGCTGAACGCCAAATCTCTGCTTTTCCTGCTGCATTCTTCAAATAATTGTATCGCCACACCCCCTGTAAAATATGTACTGTATTTTCTTAATGACCTAGATACTAAAACAAACATTAATGTAATTACACGCACAAGGTTAACTTAGAAAGACAGACGGACGAACTAAGAGAGAGAGAGATGCACTGAGGGACGCATGCAGTTATGCCGCTCGCTGTGTGTCGCTGTGTAAGCCATCTCGCACGCCGTTTGCATGGCCTGATTTTCAAATAAACAGTGATGAAAAAACTAACGACACGACATTAGGTTTCGAAAACAGGTTTAATTCTTATTAGGAAACATGACATTCCCCTGTTTTACATCTGATTCCTGACTTTATACTGATAGTACAGTTAAAACGATGCTTACAGATGATAGTTAAAAATAAACAACTAAGATCGAAAAAAGACAGTATTTTTTAATAAGCCATTTAGTCTCATGATAATTGTATATTCGGGTTTCTGAAGACTTGTGGACAAAGAATATGTAATTGGTTGTTTAAATAGTCCATTAGATAATTAAATATTGGTAATAAAACATATAGAGAACAGAGATACTGTCATGTCGAGTCATATCTGCTTGGATGGAATTGCATGATTTTTTTTTGAAAACACGTAGGTGAAAGAAGGCTAAGATAATACGAAGTAGGGGATTGGCTTGATTTGGAAGGAAGCCGAGGTATGATTGGCTAACTTAGATATACGAATCTAGTTGTTGATAGTAACACATAGTAGTGTGAGATTTTTTTTAAAGTTAATTCAAAATTACAGATAGGCTTAGTCCGATTGGCCAAGGCAGGTGACCTTAACGAAAGAGTACGCTGCTCGTTGCCATTTAAAAAAAATATTCATAAGAGCAGGAAACGGTGACAGACTTGTGCTGTGTTTTATAAGATATAACTACAGAAATCAGTCTGGGACAGTGGGCAGATCTAAAAGTGTGCCATATTCAATTGCCTTATTCATCGTAACCTGTGTAGATTTCCTTTACATGTGGTAAGATTTATTTTATTGACTTTTTTATTTGAAAAAGGGTTGTGTATAAGACAAGGCCATGACAAAAGGTTGTAATTAAATGGTTCCATGGCAGACTTAGGCATGGCCTAATTATTGATGCATTATACTATGGACCATTTAAGAAAGTTAGAACTACAGGAATATATATGATGATCATGCAGAAACATTACACCTATCTTATTGCATGGTGAAGTATTGCAGGCATGGCAGAGGCGTAGCCTCCATTAGGGAAAAATAAAAGAAAACTGGTACCATTTGTTCCATCACATGAAAGTGGAGAAGCTAGGTTGTCAGAAGAACTGACCATGTTCTTTGGTGAAATGTATGTTTACAGGTAAATTTGGAGGAGTTAGTTTGATATTAAGACAGAACCATAACTTGCTTTGACAGGGGTTCCTGCTGGTACTTGTATGATGCTGATACTGAATGATAGAGCAATTCAGCACTAGATCAAGGAGTCTCTGACACCTGCGGTTATAAAAGAGGCTTAAGACCAGAGGATTTTGAAGCGTTGGCCAAACTGACTGCAATTGCTGCGATTCCAGGGCTCAGATAAGTGACATATCTGGCCTGGAACAACTTATTACTATTCCTGAAAGATCTCCTGTATTGAATAAAAACATTCCTCCAAAAAGAATAACAGAGACCATATTATTAAAACTAAAGAACATCGGGATGATGATAATTCCCGACATGCTTCATAATACCAGTAATTAGATATATTAAAGAATATCCATTTGAAAATTGTACCCATGTACTATAGACATACTGTCTATTGCATGTAAATATTTTAATATATATTTGTAATTATATTATGCAATCAAATTGATTATCATTGACTAAAGTCCTGACCAAAACAATATTTAGGCTCAGGACCAATAAAGTTTAACAGAAAATTTTTCATTATAAAATTTAACAGCTGGAGTTAGTTAAGTTTATCTTAGGATTTAATATTTGTTTGTATATGTTTTGTATTGAGATTATTCCACAACACTATTACAATACCCTAGACACTTAACGAAGCTATTATTCACATTGATCAAGAATAAGTCTGATTGAGATCGAAATGTGGTAGCAAGTAAGGTCTTCTGTATACACACCAAACTTATTATCTTCAGAAACCTTCACAGCTGATCTCATTCAGTACACTAGGTCCCCTATCACCATATTTATACCTCATCAACTCACCACATATATTGGGGTCTCTAATTCCGGGATTGGAATTTGGCATATATAGGCATCTCATACAGCATATATCAACTGACTCCAGGAATAAAAAATTAGCAGTAGGATATAAATTCAAGATTGTATTACTGGTCTTAGTAGAGGTTAGGAACGCCCCTAAGACAGTAACAATAATTAAGAGGAGATTTTACAGTGATAAGTTGTTCCACCAGTAGTAATTAGTTAATAATTATTTTAATTAAGTTTAGAATTGTCTTAGAACCTTAGTAGATCTACTTGAGTTAGAATGGCTGATTTGGCCAAATTTAGATCTGCCGCTGTACAGACTGCCAGGGAAATGCACATGGATGGTCAAGTCTTGATTGACTATGTGACCTCAGAATGTGATAAATTTATTGCCAGGGAAGAAAAAAGATTAGAGAAAGAAGCTGAAAGAAAGTTAGAAGAGGCTAGAGAGATTAAGAAATTAGAGTTACAGATTGAGGCTGACAAAGCGTCTAGGGCAGTGGAGGCTGAGACTAAGACGTTACAGATAGAAGCAGAAGAAAAGAGATTAGCTGCAGAAAGAGAAGAACAAAAGGCAGAGAGGGAAGCAGAAGATAGGAGATTGCAGAGGGAGCACGAGTTACAACTAAGGGAGTTGGAAATTCAAGGCCATGCTCCTGAAAATGGTGCCAGTCCCTTTACCTTAGATGCCACGGTTAGTCAAAGAGCCTCAACCTCAGCTATGAGTTTTCATTTAGACCATTTTGTTGAGAAAGAAGATGACATGGAAAGTTACCTAAATAGATATGAACTTTTGGCTACCACGTATGGTTTAGAGAGAGAAAGGTGGAGCTTAAAGTTATCACAATGGCTTCGTGGTACAGCTTATGAAGTTTTTGCCAAGATGAGCAGAGATGACCAAGACAATTATGACATGTTAAAGCAGGCTCTGTTGTTAAGATATGAAAAGAATGGAGAATTTTATAGGAAAAAGTTCAGGAATGCCAAACTACTGTCGGGTGAGACCTATCACCAGTTCTCTGCACGGTTAGAGACATACTTGGAGAAATGGACTGCTCTGGGGAAAACCCAAGATCTTAAGGAAATGATCCTTATAGAGCAGCTAAGAGAGTCCATGGCTCCAGACCTGAGAAAGTTTCTCATGGAACAAGGTGCAGAGAGGCTGGGTGAGTTACTAACTGTCGCTGAAAGGTATCAGGCAGCCCAAGCAGAGGTAGTTGGTAATAAGAAGAAGCAGGTAGACAATTCTAAGATACCACAAAACTTTAACAAGTTTGATTATAGAGATCAGAACAAAGGTAAGCACCAGTTTGATAGACCACGTTATGATAATAAAAATAAAACCCCACAATTCAATGAAAGGAAATATAATGACAGAAACCCTTCAGACAGGAAGGAAAATATTGTCAAATATGCAGGATGCATAATCATAATACTAGTGAATGTGGTAGGAACGTTCCTCCATATCACGCGGCATGCATGATAACAGTGGACAAGGGGAAGAAGAAACTGACAGAGAATCATGTAAATCTTCAACATCCCCCATCTGTGAAGAAGTGACATGTAATGGTGCCAAGGTTAGGTGCCTTTACGATTCAGGTTTAGAATATGACTCAGTTGTGAGTGCAACCCTAGGGCACCCTGAACAGTATACCACAGGGAAAGTGGAAATACAAGGGGCCGTAAAGGGAATATCTACCACGACACTTCACGTAGCCGAGATAAATGTCAAGACTAGGTACGTGGAAGGAGTGATTAGAGCAGCCGTGTGTGACGACCCTAATTACCCGCTGGTGTTAGGAAGTAAATATGTTTTTCTAGGAAGCCCGGTAAAATCTGTGGTAATGGCCACGCTTCAGGTTAGGTCGACCCCTAGTAGAACGGAGGAGGAACCACCACTAATTTATTCCCATAAGCAGATGAGAAAGGCACAGGCAAAGGATAAATCACTAAAACCTTGTTTTGGCAAATTGCCAACAAGCCATACACACCTCAAGAAAGGGCAATTCTATTTAAAGGAGGGACTGCTCTTCAGGAAAGCTAGAGCAGGATCCAAAGAACAGGGACAGTTGGTATTGCCAACTCCCTACAGGGAAAAAGTGATGGCACAAGCTCATGTTGTACCTGACGGTGGACACCAGAGGAATGGAACCACACGTAAAAGGACATCTGAAAAATATTACTGGCCCCCAGTAGCTGCTGATATTGCACTATTTGTGGGGGCCTGTGAAAAATGTAGCAAGGTACAGTCCCCAAGTTGAGAAAATCATAATCAGATGCCAGCCAAGCATTCTGAAACATATGGGCCTAAAAATAACAAGGAAAAAAAATAATAAGGTTGACATAGAGGATAGGTATCCACCTTCCCACCAACAGTTTTCACCAAAAATATTTAGATTAGCAACTCTGAGAAGGGCATCCAGAGAAAATAGAAACTCAGACCAGTCAACCCAGGCACAGTTTGAAGCCGCAGTTAGGGAACTGGCTGAAATTAATATTGAAGATAATCCGCCAGATTTGAACCCGAAACAAAATGTTAGAAGAAAATTGGGGAGTGGACGAGTGAGCAATTCGGAAAATGCTCACAGCGCTTCACCATATGGCTATTAATATAGCATGAAAAGGGCACTGGTGACATTGGTAGTCACCCGACCCTACACCGTCCAAGGGGAAGTATTGATCGGACCCTGGATGGAGATCACCCACACATATTATAGCAAAGCTAAGGGCGAATTGATTTATGATGCAGAAACTCATTTCCCCACATATTATCTTAATTCACCAAATTGTCGGTAGGCGGAAATATAGTTGGTGAATATGGCCTCCATTTGAGTGGCACATTATAGAATATTATAAGAATATTATTAGAAGGGTGTTTCCACATTCAATCAAGCCTGAGATCAGACCATATGTTGGCTGTGAACATTTCGGAGGAGCATGAGTGTCTCCATTGTTGCCTTTTTGAACTGAGGATAGTCCGAGTGTTTATTAAGGCTGATCAGGAAATTATTGGATCCCCTACACAACTCAGATATCACCATATAGATCAACTCCTCATAACGTACAATTTGAGGAACATCTAATATTCTCGGGACATGTCGTTGAGCAGACTCAGAGAAGAGAAATGGTGAATATTGATTGCTAAGCAGCATTAAGACCAGCAGTAACACTTGCAGCTGTTCAGTAACATAACTGAAATGGATTCTTGGATTGCAGAGGTCTGAGGCAACCTTCGTCAGTAGTGCTTACTTTGAATTGACCCACCTGCATTAATCCATGATAAAAATAAAATCAGCGAAACGTTGATGCATATTTTCTAAGCCGCCATCCGTGCGATGAGAATCAGAGTAATCACCAGGCATAGACAGAAATTTATCTATGTGTACCTAGAATTAGGAACTGATATATGATGTATGTTTTAAAGTGGGGAGAATTGTGGTGAAAAATTCTAATACCCATACATAAATTAGAACATAAATGTAAAGCAGAAAGCAAATATAAGAAAGAAAGAAGAATGGAGCAAGACCAGTGCTTTCCCAATAGCGCAAAAGCCTGAGATTAATAACGCCGGAAGGGCTGAACGCAAAATCTCTGCTTTTCCTGCTGCATTCTTCAAATAATTGTATCGCCACACCCCCTGTAAAATATGTACTGTATTTTCTCATTGACCTAGATACTAAAACAAACATTAGTGTAATTACACGCACAAGGTTAACTTAGAAAGACAGACGGACGAACTAAGAGAGAGAGAGAGATGCACCGAGGGACGCATGCAGGTATGCCGCTCGCTGTGTGTCGCTGTGTAAGCCATCTCGCACGCCGTTTGCATGGCCTGATTTTCAAATAAACAGTGATGAAAAAACTAACGACACGACATTAGGTTTCGAAAACAGGTTTAATTCTTATTAGGAAACATGACATTCCCCTGTTTTACATCTGATTCCTGACTTTATACTGATAGTACAGTTAAAAAGATGCGGACAGATGATAGTTAAAAATAAACAACTAAGATCGAAAAAAGACAGTATTTTTAAATAAGCCATTTAGTCTCATGATAATTGTATATTCGGGTTTCTGAAGACTTGTGGACAAAGAATATGTAATTGGTTGTTTAAATAGTCCATTAGATAATTAAATATTGGTAATAAAACATATAGAGAACAGAGATACTGTCATGTCGAGTCATATCTGCTTGGATGGAATTGCATGATTTTTTTTGAAAACACGTAGGTGACAGAAGGCTAAGATAATACGAAGTAGGGGATTGGCTTGATTTGGAAGGAAGCCGAGGTATGATTGGCTAACTTAGATATACGAATCTAGTTGTTGATAGTAACACATAGTAGTGTGAGATTTTTTTTTAAAGTTAATTCAAAATTAAAGATAGGCTTAGTCCGATTGGCCAAGGCAGGTGACCTTAACGAAATGGTACGCTGCTCGTTGCCATTTAAAAAAAATATTCATAAGAGCAGGAAGCGGTGACAGACTTGTGCTGTGTTTTATAAGATATAACTACAGAAATCAGTCTGGGACAGTGGGCAAATCTAAAAGTGTGCCATATTCAATTGCCTTATTCATCGTAACCTGTGTAGATTTCATTTACATGTGGTAAGATTGATTATATTGACTTTTTTGATTTGAAAAAGGGTTGTGTATAAGAAAAGGCCATGACAAAAGGTTGTAATTAAATGGTTCCATGGCAGACTTAGGCATGGCCTAATTATTGATGCATTATACTCATCTCATCTCAACCCATAACCCGTCATGGGTCGTAGGGGTGCCATGGTGGAAGCATCAGCAGACAGGGTCCTCCACTGCTCTCTATTCTCAGCAATGCGTACAAGTGTGGAGAAACCGTGTCCTGCCCATTCTTTGATGTTATCAGCCCAGGATTTTCTTTGCCTTCCTCTTCTCCGTTTACCTTCGACTGTTCCCTGGAGGATCGTTTTCGAAAGGGAGTCATGACGAGTTACATGCCCAAACCAGGCAAGCTTTCGACGTTTCACTATTGACAAAAGTGGTTCTTGGTGGCCTGCATAGATGTTTATCTTCTCTCTAACATATACATTTGTTTTGTGCTCTTTATAGCAAATGCGCAAAATTCTTCTATAACATTTATGCTCGAAAGCCTGAATCCTTCGCTCCGTATCTGCAGTGAGTGTCCAGCCCTCACACCCATACAAGAGAATAGATAATACAAGTGATTTGTATAATTTGATCTTCATAGGAAAACTGATGTTACTTTTCCAGATCACATTCAACCTTGTCATGGCAGCTGAGGCCATCTCAAGTCTTGTCTTGATTTCTTTATTTGATCTTCCATCACTACATATAGTGGACCCGAGATATTTAAAGGTGTTAACTTCTTCTAACGTTTGCCCATTTAACGTAATGTTGGTCGGAACATGTTTCTTATGGCTATTCACCAATATCTTGCTTTTTTCTATATTAATTTCCATCCCATATGTTCTTGTTACTTTCTCCAGTCTAGAGGTAAGGTCTTGAAGTTCTGATTCTGTTCCAGCTATCAGATCAATATCATCAGCAAAACGTAGATTACACAGAGGTCGGCCTCCAATCGATATGGTTGATTTACAATCGTAGAGAGCCTCCTGCATAATATGTTCTAGATATATATTAAAGAGCACTGGTGACAGGATACATCCCTGGCGAACTCCTACAGTTGTTTTGAAAAATTCTCCAATGTCGTTGCTTGCAAAAACAGCACTGCTTGCGTCCTTGTATAGTGCTTCAATGATATCTATGATGTTGGTATCAAAATTGAATTTTCTCATTATTTGCCATAAGCCTTCATGCCAGACTCGATCGAAGGCTTTTGTGAAATCGATGAAGTTATGGTATAAATCATGTTGATGCTGGAGATGTTTTTCGATCAGTAATCTAATATTGAAGATTTGTTCTGAGGTACTTCTTTTTGGTCTAAAGCCAGCCTGTTCCTCTGACAAGATTTCTTCTGATTTCTGTTTTATTCTGTTCAAAAGTATCCTTAACATCACCTTACTTGGATGACTAATAAGGCTAATGGTTCTGTAGTTCTTGCACATTTTTAGATTTCCTTTCTTTGGAAGCGGTATTACTAATGACTGCGTCCATTCTTTTGGGCATTTTTTTGTACTCCATATCTTCTGGCAAATTGTTGTCATGATTTTTACTATATCCATATTTCAAGAGCTCTGCTGGTATATTATCCACACCCGGTGACTTCCCTTCTTTCATCGAACATATAGCCTCTTCCACTTCTTCCTGTAGTATTGCTGCATTTCCGAGTTCTCTGTTTTCGCACTTAATGTTGTTTAATATGCCTACGTCAGTGTCAAGTTTACAGTTATATAATTCTTTACAATATTCTGTCCACCTTCTCATTACAGCTGTTTTTTCATTGAGCAGAGCCCCATTGCTATCTTCTATGACAGTTACCCTGGGCTGTTGGGATTTTGATAGTCTTCTTAATGTGTCAAAAGCTGCCTTGCTGTTACCTTTTATTAGCCCCGTATTAATGGACTCACATTGATCAGCTACCCATTTTTCTTTGGCCTGTTTCATTTTCTTTCTAATATTTTTATTCACCATACTGTATTGCCATGCTGCTTCAGGAACCTCTTTCTTAACCTTTTTCATTTCCCGCCGTGTATCACATAACATCAGAATGTCATCTGTAACCCATGGTTTGTTTATTTTCTTTCTTTTACCAAGTATTTCTGTTGCTGATTCAATGAGCACGTCTTTCATGTTCTCTGTGATTGAGTTGATATCATCCTCCAAAAAGTTGAGAGCTGCGAATTTTCCTCCAACAGTTGCCTCAAAGATTCCCGCGATTTCTGGATCTTTCAATTTGTCTAAATTGAATCTTAACTGAGAACATCTGTTTTGATTATAGTTCTTTTTGAGTTTAAGCTTGAGCGTCATCAATACCATGTCGTGATCACTACCAATGTCGGCGCCAGGAAAAGTCCTAGTCTTGGCTTTATTAATGCTGGACTTGAATCTTTTGGATACAAGAATAAAATCAATTTGGCCATGTATCTCAGTTTTTGGGGCATGCCATTTTGTTCTTCTTGATAACTTATGAGGAAATAGTGTATTTGCAAGGGTTAGTTTATAGTTGCTGGCAAATTCTAGTAGCCTTAGTCCTCGATCGTTGGTTTCTCCTGTCCCAAATTTCCCCACTGTGCCAGCCCAGTGACCGTATGCATTATACTATGGACCATTTAAGAAAGTTAGAACTACAGGAATATATATGATGATCATGCAGAAACATTACACCTATCTTATTGCATGGTGAAGTATTGCAGGCATGGCAGAGGCGTAGCCTCCATTAGGGAAAAATAAAAGAAAACTGGTACATTTTTGTTCCATCACATGAAAGTGGAGAAGCTAGGTTGTCAGAAGAACTGACCATGTTCTTTGGTGAAATGTATGTTTACAGGTAAATTTGGAGGAATTAGTTTGATATTAAGACAGAACCATAACTTGCTTTGACAGGGGTTCCTGCTGGTACTTGTATGATGCTGATACTGAATGATAGAGCAATTCAGCACTAGATCAAGGAGTCTCTGACACCTGCGGTTATAAAAGAGGCTTAAGACCAGAGGATTTTGAAGCGTTGGGCCAAACTGACTGCAATTGCTGCGATTCCAGGGCTCAGATAAGTGATATATCTGGCCTGGAACAACTTATTACTATTCCTGAAAGATCTCATGTATTGAATAAAAACATTCCTCCAAAAAGAATAACAGAGACCATATTATTAAAACTAAAGAACATCGGGATGATGATAATTCCCGACATGCTTCATAATACCAGTAATTAGATATATTAAAGAATATCCATTTGAAAATTGTACCCATGTACTATAGACATACTGTCTATTGCATGTAAATATTTTAATATATATTTGTAATTATATTATGCAATCAAATTGATTATCATTGACTAAAGTCCTGACCAAAACAATATTTAGGCTCAGGACCAATAAAGTTTAACAGAAAATTTTTCATTATAAAATTTAACAGCTGGAGTTAGTTGAGTTTATCTTAGGATTTAATATTTGTTTGTATATGTTTTGTATTGAGATTATTCCACAACACTATTACAATACCCTAGACACTTAACGAAGCTATTATTCACATTGATCAAGAATAAGTCTGATTGAGATCGAAATGTGGTAGCAAGTAAGGTCTTCTGAATACACACCAAACTTATTATCTTCAGAAACCTTCACAGCTGATCTCATTCAGTACACTAGGTCCCCTATCACCATATTTATACCTCATCAACTAACCACAGTGATATAACCTGATATAAAAGGACAACCACATTCCATGTAGAAGTCTGCCTCAATTTACTCACCCACAAACAACACTAAGTCTTACCCTTTTTCAGTTATTGTGCTAACAAGTTGCACAAGACCTAGGATTTCTTTGCCTACAGTCCGTTCAAAGTGATCATTCTTTCTCTGTATTGATTCCCTGTTAGTGTCCATAGTCCATGCTTAGCTTCCGTACGATAATCAGGTTAAGTACAAAACAGCATGTGACCTATTGATTACTTCATTCTAACTTTTCCTGTACGTTTATCACATGATCTTTGAACAGTGGGTCACTCCAGAAGAAATACTAATTTAAATCGCTACTAACACTTACTGTCATAATTTGTTACCATATTTTCAAACACTATACACATTTTTTTCATTTCGAACATGTCTGCAAAGCTACACGCATTCATAAATGGGTCAGTATCACAACACATTGGTTTCACTTTCCACTAGCACTCGAACAAATAGGCTGTTTACTCACAGGTTAACAATTAACAAAATAAGCAAATAAATATATCTGTCTTACCCTCAGGTAAATATATTCACACACACTCAAGCCAAACTGGCCTTCTAAGGGATCTTAGAACTGCTTTCAGATCAGAAGGCAAAGACTTGATCTTTCTGTCTTTCCAATGCTGTCAGCTCGGTGCAGATTTTTTAATCGAATGGCCCAAATAGTACCACCTTGTTACTATTTATAGAACTACATCTGCCCAATCGGATGAAAAGTCAAAAAGTTAATTGTTGAGACTTGTGACTTATGCGGTCCTGAGCGTGTTTGTATAATCTGACAAAGTTTAAATATTTTATATTATAGTTATTAGTGGACCGATTTTAATTATCAAATATGATAATTAAACGGCCAATTGTTCTCTACCGCCCTATATGGTTTTCCTATAGTTATTTCTTTGCATTTAAATCTGTGTAATTTTTAAGTAATTAAATTTGGCATTACCCTGATGTGAAAATATCACTAAAATAAAGTTTTATACTACAATAAAATTTTATCATGCGTGAATATTTATGCTTATGTGTCAATCAATATCAGCGCTATAATTTGAGACATTTCCTAACGTTTAACTATCTTTAGTTGTTAAGGAATAAAATATCTTCGTTCGGTCAAAAACACAAAATAGGCATTGTTACCAAGTTAAAAGGTTTCTTTATCCTTACCGAAAAAAGAAGCACTCTGATTGGTTGTTAAATTTGTACTATGCTCTTAGATAAATTTTGGTGGGCGGTAGATTTTGACTTGGTTCCTAGACAAATTCAAATACACTAGATACAAGTACATTTTTGGCGGTAAATTTGACAGGGTTCTTAGACTGCTTCAAATACTATAGTTAATTTGGATTCAAATATTATAGCTAGTTTTTGAGCGGGGAATTTGAGCGTGGTGTCATACAGATTCAAAATTTTACGACAAAGTGCCAGTGGAACAAGAGTTGAGAAGAAGACGCAGGCGATGGATATGACACACATTGAGGAAACCTGTTGATAGCAATACAAGTCAGTCCTTGTTCTGGAATTCCCAGTGAAAGAGAGGCAGATGTAGACCAAAATCACATAAATAAGAAAACTGGAAACAGATGTGAAAATGATGAGGAAAACATGGAAAGAACTTGAGCGGATGGCACAGGACAGGAAGACTTGGCATGTGTTTGTTGAAGGCCTTTGCTCCTTGGGGAGCTAAAGTGTATTGATTGATGTATCGTCTGGTTGTGGACCATGTCTCTTCTTGTTACTTCAGTCACCTTCCTCAGATACCTCATTTCTGAGGCTTGGATCTGGCTTCTGTGGGTTTTAGTCGTTGTCTGTGTCTCGCATCCAAACGAGTTAACATTTGGATTAGTCTGTATTTTTATGCCTTTCTCTATAAATGAAGGGTGTTGAGTTATATAATAATTTGCGCATCTTCTCACCGTCAACTGTAACGGAATTGGTAACTTCTTCTTTGATGCTTAGCCAACGACCGTCAAAGCAGTAAGTGGCCATCACGCCTAGTGGCGTCTTGTAGGGCAACAACAAATTGATTACACTTTGCTCGATCGGTGGCCATCCTTCGTACTGTGCCCCAACTCTGGTTCATTCTTTGCATATCAGCCTCCACAGTCCTCCGCCAGGTTGTTTTTGGTCGGCCTCTCTTTCGTTTTCCTTCAGGCGTCCAAAGCATAGCTATTTTTGTGATGGCAATGGGGTCTCTTCTGAGGACATGGCCAACCCAGCTCCAGCGTCTGTCAGCTATGATGGTGCACATGTCCTCTTGCTTGCTCCGAGTAAGCAGATCTTGGTTGGTAATGGTATTCGGCCAAAGGATTCGGTGAAATTTTCTTAGGCATGTTGTGTGAAAAGAGGACGATTTCGACATGTCCTTCTCTGTAACTCTCCAGCACTCCGCACCATAGAGAAGCACAGAAAGCACACAGCTCTGATATAATCTTAATTTTGTGCTTGTGCTGTATTGGGAGAACTTCCAGATGTTGTTTAGGCTAAAAAAGGCTGTTCTTGCTTTATTCATTCTGGTGTTGATGTCTTTGCCTGCCCCGCTGTCTGGTGCTACTATGCATCCTATGTATGTGAAGGTGTCTGTCTTTAATTGGTAACGCATCATCCATTTTTTTTCTTTCCGTCTATTATTTTGCCATTATACCCTGTTAACCAAAACGGTTATATTTGGGGTATATAGGGTGTTGACTTTTTCGATGTAGCACGTTCTTAGTCCTGAAAAGAACTGGTCCTGAAAAAGGAGCGCTAGCTTCCTGTTTGGTCTTTTCTCGTTGTTAACTTTTTCGGCTGTATGTTGTTTATGACTGTCTCTATTATATTTGGTAGGAGTTCCTCTAGGGTTTCTGTAATTATTTATGTCTTTGCTTTTTTTGCTTCTTTCTCTTCCTTGATTGCTTTTTGTTACGATATCCTCGATGATCCTTCTCTCTGTTTCAATTCTGTTGAGGACTTCTTCGTTCTCCTCCTTTAGCTCTGCGAGTTTGGCGATGTCGACTTCTATTTGGTGCTGAATGGATTTCATGTCCTGTAACATTGTATGAACGCTCTATAAGGCTCATATTGTTTCGTCTCTTGTGGTTTCTGTATCTTCGTTCTGCTGCCTGTTCTTGTCGACTTTGAGTTTTTGTTTTATGTCTCGCACCTCTGTGGTAAGTTTTATTAGTTGGGTTCTTGTGTGCTGTTCCTGTTTAGCAGTGCCACATGAAGCGACTCAGTGTCTTGCTTCTCTGAAGAAGACTTTTTTAGTTACATATTCCTTCATTATGGCCGTGGTTCCCGAGACAGTTTGCGCAAGTTCTGTTGGAGTTGCGCACTTTATAGTTGGTATCCCTTTTCGCGTGTGGACATTAATTGTAAGAGTGATTCTTGCAGGTTTTCTTAGTGTGCGAAAATTGATGGCAGTTTGAGCACTGCATAACTAGGCCTATCGTCTAGGTTTAGTTGACTTGGTCTTGGTTCCTTGAATAGTTAGGATAACTAAGTTTGTGTCCTTCTTGTCCCATGTCTTCAGTCTTTCAACCTGTGTTATTTTGACATTCTTGTTTTCTGTTTGCAGGCGGCTGTGGACTTCTTGTGTAGACCAATTGTTGTCGACCTCTCTTACAACTATCTTTTTGGTTTTCTTATAGATCTCCACAGTAACTTTAATCTGGTGGGGCAGCTGGACTTCTTTGTGTCCGGACTCTAGTTCGACCATCAGTTTGTTTGTCTTCTCGGTGTTATTTAGAGCTATTATAACTCCTTTTTCGTGTCTTGTAACTCTAATTATACTCCTCCTGCCCGTTATTGCCTCGAGGATACCGATCACTTTATCGTCGGAAGGCCCTGAGCGAGGCCTTACCTCCAGACATCTAAGTTATCTTAATGATCATCTCCTGTAGTGCCTCGTGAGTAACGGCATTTCTTGGCTTGCGAAGTTGGCACTCTCCAACTTCCGTCTCAGTTTGAGCGTGTGGTCAGTGGGACGGACTCTCCTGACCACCGTGGGGCACTTAGTTGTTCTCTGTTGAGTCCCAGGTATCTCTATGTCTGATATTGGTAAGTCGGGAGCTACTTCTAATACTGCTTCTTGTAATTGTGGAGAATGACTAAGGAACTCGTCTCTGTATTTACGAATTCTGCGTAGTGCTTCGATAATGATATCTTCTGGGTCTAACTCATTAAGTTCTGATGTTATTGCCCTCTCTTCCGCAGCAAGCTGGGAGGTGATGTCTGGCTGTTCTGTCCTTCTGTCTTACTCTTGTGCATGTACCTGTCTGTGTTGTAGAGCTGTTTCTTCCACCTCCTTAGTATTTGAAGATGGGTCGGCTGTTCTCTCTGGGTGGCTGTTTCTGGTTTTGTTATACTCATGGTTGTTGTTCAGCGCTGGTGGACTGGTGTACATTTTCCTCTTCTTGGCGTTTGGTTTGGATCCCATCATTTGTACTATACTGCCATGTTTTGTTTTTAATGCTCGCATGAGTCGCATTTTATCAAATGCTCTCATGAGGCGCATTTTTTTAACTCGCAGTTGTCGCAGTGAAAACTGAAAAAGACCATTTTTTTTTTTTACAAAAGATATTGCAGTATGTTTCTGTTATCTGCGATGTTTTTTTTATTTTTTGTTTTTTAGATGTTCTCATGAGTCGCAGTGAAAACTGAAAAAGACCATCTTCTTTTCAAATGATATTGCAGTCTGTTTCAGTTATCTGCTATGTTTTGTTGTACGACGAAGAAATATGTACGTCAATCTTATTGTCCATTAAAAGTTACATATTTAAAATTAGAAAAATTATTGAATACCGAGCCTGCTCTTATAAAATGTATTCCTTAAAAAAATAATAAGACGGCAATAAGATTATTATACTTAAAATATGAAATGTGTCTCACGAACTAAATAAAAATGTGCGGCAAAAAAGAAATAAAAGCTAATTTAAATTATTATATAAATTAAAATAAGTAATAAATTACTTTTGATTTTATAATTTATTTTGCGTAATTCTTTCCCTTAAACATATAAACTTACCTTAGTAAACTCCCCTGAACAATCAAACCAAACTGATCTATCTATCTATCTATCTATCTATCTATCTATCTATCTATCTATCTATCTATCTATCTATCTATCTATCTATCTATCTATCTATCTATCTATCTATCTATCTATCTATCTATCTATCTATCTATCTATCTATCTATCTATCTATCTATCTATCTATCTATCTATCTATCTATCTATCTATCTATCTATCTATCTATCTATCTATCTATCTATCTATCTATCTAACTATCTATCTATTATATACTACTTTAATCTGATTGGTTTCAAGGAGGATTTTGTTGTTTTTTTTTTTTAAATGTTTTTTACGTTCGTTCTTATTGTTTAAGTTTTTTAACGTACTTTATTTCTTAATTGTAATTTGATACTGTAAATGTATGTTGTTATATTACATTGATAATGTTCATTGCTTCTAAATTAATATTTACAGTGGATGTAAGGATGTATGTATACAGAAGCCTTCCTCGAACTTTTTATCTTGAAAGAACCCTTGAAATAATGTGTAGGTGTCAGTCAACCCGTTGAATATAAATTATTATATCTACAGCATACGGTACATTAGCGTGATCATTAAGTTGTAATTATAATAATCCAATAAAAATTGTCAATCACTATTGAGTAGATAATTATTTCTTCTGTGGGTCTGTTTATTTTAGCCAACTTATTAGCCTACTGTTTTTGTGTGGTTCTCACTTCCAACAAAGGATATCAACTCTTTTGTAAGTCAATAGTGTAGACAGTGCCGGATTTACATATGGACTGAGCGTGCTGCAGCCCAGGGCCTCATAATCTAGGGGGGGGGGGCCTTTCCCTCCTGCCAAATAAATAAAAAAAATTCCCCATTAATTTTATTCCATTTGTAATGATAAAAGTCAGGTGCGCACCTGAGCCAATAATGTGTAAGCACAAATCCAAAACTGAGGAATACATTTTGGAAGTGACCAAAGCCCACATTCTTGATTCTACTATATAGGCATAATTGCTAGTAACATTAAACACGTATGACTGGATACCAGTTACACAAATACGCACTTACTATTTAGTACATTTTGTGAAGGCTTTAACTCTTTGCTTTTCAATTTAGCCAAAAGGAGAAATTGCCGCCATTTCTTGCCAGCTTCGCCAAAATGCGAATCTATTATAGACATAAGTTAAATTCGGAAATAAAAACATTATGAACATTCGTAGAGCCTAGAGTAATGTCCCGTGCATTTTGAGATCAAGTGAGGATTCTTTTATACCATTGTGAATCACAATAATATTTAATTTTGACTTTTAGTGTTAATGATAATGAGTAAGCGATATGAAAGTAGTGCTAGTAAACGAAAGCGACAAATGGAACAGAAGGCAATACTGAAGCACTTAACGACAAGGACTTCAAATGGCTTTGTACAGCAGGCCGATCCATCCTGCATAACCTCTCAGATACACATCACTTATGACTACAAACAGAAGAAAATAAAATAGACAACATTGAGCAGTCTGGGCAGACTGAGGGACAACCAGTTTATATACAGAACACAGCCTCTCTTCAAGGAGAACTGTTGTCAGTAGCTACCACTACAAATACGGAAACTTCTGGAGAAAGTGACAATGAAGTGAGAAGACCTATAGCCAAATAATTAACACAAGGCGCTGAAGGAACATCCCACGAGATAGTTACATTAAATAAGCAGTCCAAGCGCATTAAGATCTTAAAGACTATGAACAAGCAAACAAGCTCAGCGAAAACCCTAGAATTGCAGACACAGAAATACCAACTGGTCATGCTACTATAGCACGTTTCACTAGCTTTGCCCAACTTCAAAATGCTATATCTCAGCGAATATATAACGCATATAAGTGAAATTTTGTGTGTAAATTTGAAATGGTATAGACCCTATGAATTAAATTTTTCATTAAAATGCGGCCATTGGTTTCAATTTTTGTTTCTTTGCGATATAATATAAAATCCTACTTGCCAGCACACATCACACACACACATATTGAAATGTCTACAGTAAATTATACGACCTCATTTGCACATTTTTGGTTTATCAAGAAATTGGCATGATTTTTGCGTGAAATTGCACTTCTTGAACATAAAACAGTTTATTTCCGGTTTTACGCACACATTGTCAATCAGTGGCGTGTCTACAAAATGTATTGTGTGGCTAAGTAGGAAAAATTAGTCTGCGAGTACATGTTATGACATTACAGCTAATCACAAATAGGATTTTAAAGTATTTCTGCAATGAAGCTACTCGAGGAAAACTATATCATTCTATTTCAAACCCACAAAAGAGGACTATTCATGCCTTGGGGATAAGCAAACGATCATTGCACCGCCGGATAGCGACATCTGAAATTTGTAATTCCAGTGTTTTACACACGAAAAATAGGCCAAGAGTGGTGAATAATTTTGACAGAGAATTGATCCGCAGAGAAATTTGCAATATGTTTCACAATAATGAGGCAGTGACTTTAAGGAAATTGAAAATTTGATTAAGAAAGAATAATGACATTGATATTTCCAAATCTACGCTATGGAGGACTATTAGGAGTTTGGGATTCAATTTTAGAAAATATGTTGGTGGTAGAAACCTTATTTGTGAGAAGCCTCATATAGTTGCAATGAGAAGGAAATATTTACGCGAGGTCAGAGAAATGAGAAGAGATTGTTATGATTTTGTGTATTTAGATGAAACTTGGATCAATGCGCACCACAGTAATGAACGAGAATGGCAATCATCTGATGGGACAACTAAGAGACTAGTACCAAGCAGCAAAGGACAGCGCCTAATAATTGCACATGCAGAAAGCAGCCATCATGGGTTTCTAAATAATACTGAACTCACATTTGTTTCAAAATCTACAGATAATAGGGATTATCATACAGAGATGAATGGCAAGATATTTCAAGATTGGATTGTGAATCATGTACTTCCTTCCTTGGATAGACCGTCGTGTTTGATAATGGACAATGCTTCATATCACAACGTTGTGGCACCAGAAGATAAAGTTCCTAATTCATCAAGTACTAAAGATGTAATAAAGATTTGGCCGACCAAAAACAACATTCCATTCAACGAAATGTCCCTGAAGCCTGAATTACTTGGAATTGTAAAAAAGACACAGCATACAAAGATATTTCACATAGACAAGGCAATCCATGAACATGGTCACAGATGTTTAAGATTGCCTCCTTACCATTCTCACTTAAACCCAATAGAACTAGTAATAATAATAATAATAAATTCTTTAAGCGCCAAACACGGCGCATAAGGCAGAAACCAGTGCTCTCCAGGTTGTTCGTTGTGACGCCACTCCTCTTAGCTCTTGCACATTATTTAGGCCCAACGTTCTTCCTTCTCTTATTATTGTTCTTCTGAGTGTTTCTTTTGGTCTTCTTTTTTTCTGCTTACCCTCAGGAACCCAAGTGAGCGCCTGTAGTGGTATTCTGTTGTTTTGCATTCGTAGGACATGACCGATATATGACCATCGTCTTTTCCTTATATAGTCGGAGACATATTTCTGCCTAGAGTCTTCTCTTATTTGTCGATTAGTCTTGAATTCTTTCCAACTGATGTTCATGAGTTTTCTAAGACATTTGTTCTCGAATGTATTTAGCTTGTTCTCCAATGATTTTGTTATTTTCCAACTCTCACAGCCGTATGTTAACACTGAGATAACATTTGAATTAAACAGACGAAGCTTGGTATGTATATTCAATGATCGTAATTTCCAAATGTTATCTACCCTTCCAAGATGGAGGTGAAATTCGTTTCTCACCTTAGACGCCGAAAGAAAAACATCAGGAATGTGTATATTTCGATGGATATCACCATGTTATGTTAAATTATAGAATAAGAGATACACCAGAGTATCTAGTGGTGTAGATATTTTCCTATAACTGACCTCGGAACCCTTGAATCGGTCGGTTGGATCGGAGGGTTGATCAGTGAGTTAACAATTCACTATCGTAAAACAAGCTATTGTTACCGAAACAGAACCAGGCTCGACAGTAAACATAGAACTAGTATGGGCTAAAATTAAGGAACAGGTAGCAACAGAAAATAGAACGTTCAAATTAAAATATGTTGAAATACTTATAAAAGCCGCCATGTCCAATATAGCCAGGGATTATTGGAAGAAATGTGAGAACCATGTGTTACAAGAGGAAGAGGAATATTGGAAGAATGATGGTTTGTCCTTCATTCAGCCGAGATTGATTATCAATTTCTAAGAGACATCTGATTATGATTCGGATGAAGTTTAATTTCTTTAAAGATGACCTTACCGTTATTTACAAGCACATTAGAGGAGCAACGTTCCATTATGATATTTATGAACCGCAAAGAGGTGATACCTATTGAAATAATTAGATCAAGGAAGGACCAGTTTGGTAGCGCATTAAATGTCAATGACAAACAATGTCACGAGTATCTCGCATGCAGATCATTTAAGAAATCAGCTTCAACAGGTATTCATATGCAAACGTGATGGCCACATTATTGTAATAGTAGACACGCCTATGCCTAATCAATTCACAGAATCTGTGCATGAAGTGGTAAAATTTCTTTTCTCGATGCACAATAATTAGTATGCCGACAAAGATCAAAGGATTTCATCCGTTTATGGGAACTGGACAAGATGCACAGATATAAAGTATATATTTGTTGGGTCTAACCCAATATAACATCGTATGCAAAAAATGGCATTAATACGTTTGACGGTTAATCAGATAATTACATTTGTTTGAGGGCAAAGCTAGTGAAACGTGCTATAGTGATTTCAGAGATAATAATGACGTAGGTTTATGGACGACATTGAGTAACGAGGAAAAATCATTCTGGATTGCAAAAGGCCCATCGGAATGTCAGCACTGGGATCAGTCTTTTACCAATTCGAAGCAAACATAAAAAACCAAGCCCGGTTCTGTTCAAAGAATGTATTCCATTACACTGAAGTAAATGGAGAAACCTACCCTCGAGAATGGTTAGTGTATTCTCCCACAAAAGGAAAAGTCTACTGTTTTGTGTGGAAACCTTTCTCTAACCAAATTACTCAACTACAGCTTTAAGTTCTAATGGATTCAATGATTGGCATCACGCTTATCTTGTTCACGACATTTCTAAAAATTATATGAACCGTGCTAACATATTTAACAGGAAATTGTGGTCAAACGTTAACATCAAAACTCGAAGAGCAAATCAAAGCAGAGCAGAATTACTGGCGGCACGTACTTCAACGAGTTATTGCAGTGATTTCCCTTTTGGCAGAATGTGGCTTGGCATTTAGAGGAGATGATGGAACATTTGAATCTGCAAACAATGGTAACTTTTTGGATTGCTTGAATTAATTGCCAAATTTGATACATTCCTGCATCCACACATAAATCAGTATGGAAGTAAAGGCGGTGGTCAGCCATCGTACGTATCCAAAACTATATGTGAAGAGGTTATCAAGTTGATGGCTAATAAAGTTCGAGAAGCATTACTTAGCGACATTAAACAAGCAGGTTATTTTAGTTTATCAGTTGATTCAACCCCTGATGTTTCCCATGTTGATAACCTTACTGTTATTGTAGGATATGTTTCTCATAGTGATGAATTACCAGTTGAAAACTTTCTGAGGTTTTTTTTTAACTAAAAGATCACATCGGAGAAAGTATGGCTGAGGGGATACTGAACTACTTCAGTAAACTTGAAATTGATTTCAGTAAATGTAGAGGACAATCATATTATAATGCAGCTAATATGGCAGGAAAGTATAACGGAGTCAACGATTCAAAAGTGTTGTGATCCAGTGGATCCCATCTCATTGTAACATCGCCGGCAATGAAGAGGCTGACATAATGGCAAAAGAAGGTTCACATCTGCCTCAGCCTGATGCAAGCATAACTTTTGAGGAGGCAAAGAGTTTTATCAGAATCAGTTACAGAAACAAATGTAATGTAGAACATCCAGGGCACACACAGAATGATGCTTATTACCAGCTCCACAGAAGAGAACAAGTGGTAATCTTCAGACTCCGCACTGGCCACAACAGATTGAGATACCATATATTCATTAAGCTAAAGATAGGAACTACCGATCAGTGTAACTGTGGCACTGATAAAATGACTGCTGAACATCTGAACAAGTTGCCCCTTATATGTGGTACAGAGAAAGTGTATATGGCCGACGCCAGCTCCTTTCGTGGAAAAGCTTTACGGGGATTCTTCTTCTTCTTCGTACACTCTCAGACGTCCACTTGAATTTTCTCAAAGAAAGCAGTAGTCAGTTTGAGGCTATTTGAATCCCCGTAAAGCTTTTCCACGAAAGGAGCTGGCGTCGGCCATATGCACTTTCTCTGTACCACATATAAGGGGCAACTTTGAAGCAGATGTTCAGCAGTCATTTTATCAGTGCCACAGTTACACTGATCGGTAGTTCCTATCTTTAGCTTGTTGAATAGATGGTATCTCAATCTGTTGTGGCCAGTGCGGACGGGGATTCAAATAGCCTCAAACTGACTACTGCTTTCTTTGAGAACATTAAAGTAGACGTCTGAGAGTGTACGAAGAAGAAGAAGAAGAAGAGGAAGAAGAAGAAGAAGAAGAAGAAAGAAATAACGGAGTTCAACAAAAAATTATGGAAAAGAACAGGTTTGCAAAGTTTATTCCATGCGCTGGACATTCCCTAAATCTAGTTGGACGAACCGCAGTTGACACGTGTCTGGATGCAGTGAATTTGTTTGGTACAATAAATGAGTTTTATTGTTTTTTCTCAGCTTCTACAAAAAGAGGGTCAGTGCTAAAATGTTTCTGGCATCCAGAGTTAAAAGATCCTAAGCATTTATTAGACACAAGATAGAAGGCTCACGCCAAAGCTACTGCAGCGATTAGCGAAAGTTATGCTAACATTGTTGAAGCCATCAGTCATATTTACAGTGATGAAACTGACACTAGACGACAGGCTGAAAATCTTCTACAAAAAATGGAAGAATTTGAATTCATTTTCTTGCTTCACCTTTGGACACATTTGCTAGACCAATTTCATAAAGTTAGCAAGGTCCTCCAAAGTTCACAAATTTCATTGAGCACATGTGCATAGATTTACAGTTCACTATTGGAGTTCGTATCAAACACTCCGGCTAATTTGGACGAAATTGAACAGCAAGCAAAAATTACTCTAGAGAGTACGAGAAAAAACAAAGCAATGATGGGACAGCGCCCGAAGCTTTAGACAAACTTTCTCCAAGAGACAGTTTTAGAATAAATTTATTTATTTATGACATGGATGCTCTTGAAGCCAACCTAGACAGAAGAGCAACAGTGTGTAGGAGTGTAGCTAGACATTTTTTTTTTTCATTTTTGGTGAACCTGCAATCAACCAAGGAAAAAATTCGTAATGATGTCGAGATGTTGATACAAGAGTATTCAAAGGATGTTGACCTCAGTCTAGTCGATGAACAATTGCACTTCCACCTGTATGTCAAACAAGCTCACGCTGAGAAAGAAAATTTCTGCCACCAAGACATGTATCAAATATTATTACAAGATAAAAATGCAGACAGCTTTTCCAAATGTGGAATCAATTTTCAGATTGTTTTTATGTTTAATGGTTACTAATTGTAATTTTCTAGACTAACAAGGATTAAGAATGATCTGCGGTCAACAATGTCACAAGATCGGTTGTCTGATCTTAGCATTCTCTGCATAGAAAAACTGCGACTTACTGATTTTAATGACATAATTGATAAATTTATATTTAAAAAAACTCAAAAGAAACAGTTTTGAGTTTGTATATATTAGTAGAGAAGTAGGAGACCAACTAGGGGGAAGCGATCATCGCCCAATCTTTCTTACTGTCCAGAGTGCAGCTCTCAGTACAGGCCCAGCCATTACAAGATGGAACTACAAAAAAGCCAACTGGCGTTTATTCAGGCATCAGGTAAACACGCTGCTGTCTACCCTCAAGGTACAGAACAGAGACATTAATGAAGTGGTAAAAGACTTCAACAGATGCATACTAGAAGCTGCAAAAGAAACCATTCCCAAAGGAATTGTTTATTGAAAGTCCAGATTTATGGGAGTAATTGATTATTCTTGATGATCCAAGTTCGTAAACTGGTGGGTCTCACTATCGGTTGACTGCACTGCAGCAACGCGTATATATAGCCTACCATGTTTTGACGACGATAATAATGTATCTATATAATTGGACTGGACTGCACTACTTGGAGATGAATCTATATATGATGAATATTTATTATGCCATGAACTATTATATGAATTGTACCGTAAATAAACATGTTCTGTATGGACTCTATAAAGGAAGGAGTTTGCTCTGTTGATGACCCTCGAAGTTGGCTAGCCTGTTTAGCCTTTTCATTCATATTTTATTAAGCACGATGGCTTGTTGATAACTCTGAATATTCATAATAGATCGATGGGGTTTGGAAGGAAGAAAGCCGATGACATCCACTACTCTCAAATGTTGAATAACCGCCTATATCCTTTGAAACGTTGACATCTAATGAAAGAACCCACTTAACACTATGCATCCTAGGTAAGTAAATGTGTCTGTCTGTTCTAACTTCTGGTTCCTTAACTGTTATTGGCTCAGGATTGCCCACATTTAGTGTCATGACCTCTGTCTTCTTCAGATTGATGTTCAGGCCAGCCTGCTCGCCATATTTATTCAGTCTATCGGTTTTGTCTTGAATGTGCTGATGTGAATGCGCGAGTAATGCAATGTCATCTGCATATTCCAGGTCTTCCACTGTAGAAAACGTTGTCCATCTAATTCCTCTTGGACTGCCCTCTGTTGTCTGGCGCATCATCCAAGCTATGGCTGTCAAAAATAATGTTGTTGATAAGGGGCATCCCTGTCATACTCCTGTTTTTACTTCGAAAGTTACATTACTCAATCCAACACTGCACGTAAAGTTAGAGTAGAGGCTTTTTATGATGGAAACAATGCGGCTTGGAATTCCGTAAGCCCTCAGAATTTTCCATAGGCTATCCCTGTGTATGCTGTCAAAAGCCTTTTCAAAATCAACAAAGTTAATGTACAGCTGTCTCTGCCATTCTGAGCACTGCTCTATAATGTTCCTGAGGGTAAATATATGATCTGCACATCTTCTGTTCTTTCTAAAGCCCGATTGTTCTGTCCTCAGTTTATGGTCAACTGCTTTTGAAATTCTCTGGATGATTATCCTGCATAGTATTTTGCTGGGAACTGAGAGGAGGGTAATTCCTCTCCAGTTGTTGCAGTCTGCAAGGTCGCCCTTCTTAGGCAATTTGACAATTATTCCTTTACTCCACTCTGTTGGTGTTGTCTCAGTTTTCCAGACTTGTGCAAATAGTGATTCTAATAGTTCTGCTGCTAGTTCAGGGTCTGCCTTGAATAACTCAGCATTTAGATTGTCGTGACCAGGCGCTTTTCCATTTTTAGCCATTTGATAGCTGTGATGATTTCTTCTTTTCGTGGAATGTCTGTATTTACGTCTAAGTCACTTTCAGCCTCAGGAACATTCAGCAGAGTCTCTGGTGGTTCCTTATTCAGTATTTTTCTGAAGTGCTCTGCCAATCTTGTTTCCTGCCCCTGTGCTGTGGTGATGAGATTTCCTTGCTTGTCTCTTACTAACGTTATGTTGTTTGCACCTGTTTTTCCACTGATAGCTTTAGTTATTTTATAAGCTGTGCTTTGTTCATTTCTCAGTGCTGCCTCTTCTGCCTTTCTTGCAAGGTCATCCAGAAATGTCCTTTTGTTAGCACGGGTTTGACGTTTTACTTCGTTGTCCAGATGACTGTACAGTTCACTATATATTGCTTTTAACCTGGGAGACTTAGCTTATGTTTTCTTTCTTTTCATTTCCTTTCTCTTTGCTATGGTGTTTAGCGTTTCTGGTGTTATCCAGTCTTGACTCTTTCTTTCCTGGAATCCCAAGCATGACTTGCTGCTTTCCTTGTAAGTTGTTGAGATGGTGTTAAATTTCTGGTCGACATCATCGGTCTCTTTTCTTTCCTGGCTTTTGATAATCTGATATTGTCTCTTTACGTCGACCACGAACGCTTTTTTGGTAAGGGGGTACTTAAGTTTCGTGATGCTATATCTTTTCTGTTTGGCTGCAACTGGTCCAGCAGCTCTGAGTTTCACCTTCAGTCTTGCTACTAATAGGTGATGATCACTTCCCACATCTGCGCCTCTTCTTACTTTCACGTCTTGAAGTGCATGTCTCCATCTGCCATTGATCATTATGTGATCTATCTGGTTTCTGTCGCGTCCGTTTGGTGATTCCCATGTATAACTTGTGCACTTCTTTGTGTTGAAAAAGTGTTCCTCCAATGACCAGGTTGTTAATACTGCAGAAGCTTATTAATTTGTCCCCATTCTCATTTACTGTTCTACTGCTGCATTTCCCCATTACTCTTTCATTATAATTATTGTGTGTTCCAACTTTCGCATTTAGGTCTCCCATTACTATAGAAAGATCGTACCTGGATACAGTTTCCATTCCCTTTTGTATCTGTTGATAGAACTCGTCCTTGAGCTCTTCATCGCGGTCGTTTGTTGGTGCAAAGCATTGTATAATAGTGGTGTTGGTGAATCTCCCTCTCAGTCTTGCTCTTATCAGTCTGTTGTTAATAGGTTTCCATTCCAGTAAAGACCTTTCCATTCCTTTCTTCAGGATAATGGCTACATCTTCGTTGTGCTGACCATCCTCTCTGCCAGAATAAAGTACTGTTTCCCCTGTAGCTGTTTTTATTCTTCCCATCCCTGTCCATCTGCTCTCGCTTATTCCCAGGATATGTAATGTGTAATTCCTCATGCCTGCTGTGATTTGTCTCAGCTTTCCTGCCTCATTCATAGTTCTGACATTCCAAAAACCAATTCTGGTTTCGTGTTTTGCGGTCAGGGCATCCGTTTTCATGCCAATGGCTTCATTTTGGCTTTCACCACTGTCAGTCATACGAGCCTGAGACTCAGGATATCCGTCCCGCTTCAACGTTTTTTTCATTTGTTGCGTGTTCTAGTTGGCACCTCACATGTTTCTTATTTCCTGTCTGCACTTGCCCTGGGGCGCTGAAATGATTTAACAGTGTCACAGAATAAAAGATGTTTTTATTCTCAAATTACGACTTTCTTCGTTACATCATTTTTTAAACATTTTACTCGATTTTGCCGCCCTACGCGACTGCCTTTTTCGCAAAATGGTAATGTCTGCCCTTGCTAGCATACCTCGGGATATCATGAGCCATTAACATTAACTCTTACCCATTTAATACCATTAACTTAACTTACTCATCACACTATTTACCTTCACATAAACATCACTTACTCTTATCACACTATTATTTTTTATATAAATTAAATATCTATACAACCAATTTATTACACTTAAACATAAATAATCATCCAAACTTTTATCTACTCTTTTACCAATAAATAATTCATACCCATTAAACTACACACTTCAAAATACTTTTTTCTCCACCTTCCATCAATAAAATTCACCATTAAAAACTTTTATATAACACATTCATATTACACACTATTAACATTCAATAAATAATATAAATAACTAATTAAAAACACAAAACCAAACTAAACACAATCCCATAACAATCATAATACTAAAAATTAATAATAAAATAATAACTATACTCTCACCACTTCATCAACAAATCTAATCACAAAAAAAAAATATATTTTTAATAATACTAACAACCCCATATATATAAACCACACCACTCTAAACACCTCTCAAATACCAATATCTACCAACCAACATATTAACCTATAACAACATTATAATAAAATAGAACATAGACCTCCTACTAATAGAGAACTCACAACATAAGTCTTATATATCAAACTCACTATTCAATGTTCTACTATCCCCACTCTGATACAATAAATACCATTTCCATCCATCTTCATCCAATCAATTTATCTATCTTACTTAACCTCAAAAATATCTACACTCTTATCATCCATTATTTTTCCAGTCAATTAAATATCTATTACTATCAATTATCTATACACATCCATCTACATCTCATCTATCTACTATCTATCTATCTATCTACCCCATCATATTATCTATCCAATTATTCTCTATCTATTCACATTCATATCCCAGGCACCACCACAACAGAACCAACGATCAACGAGGACTGTAATCCTACTCCTACAACTCTACTCCACACCATTCTTTCCTAAAGGTACCATTTCACACATATGTGCCCCTCTAACTAATATCCACACCAAAATTCCTTAATGTCAGCAATCAATTGCCTCTATCTCTAATTCAATCATCCTTCTACCTACCGACTTTCTCTCCTCTCTCAATCACCTTATACCTACAATCTCTCACCGGACACTATATTCAATCCTCCCTCCCACCCTAACCTAACTCCTCAACAACATCCACCACCTTCACACCCACTCAAAAACTATCTAACAATACCATCCTGTAAACCATCATACACACATATCACTCCCATCCCACATAACTCAACCATCATCACACATCTGCTCCTATACACAACTACACATCACCTCCCTACCTCACCCATCACACACAACACACATAACATCCCCTCTCCATATCTTCTCCACAACACACAAACACAAAAACTAACAACACTACAACAATCTTCACACCCCTCATCCTATCACCTCTACCTCCAAAAAAAACCCCTACCAAACCACCACAAAACACCCCACCCACCCCCAAACCCAACCTCACCAATACCACTACCCAATCTACCCAAAATCCCACACAAACCTCTAATCCTATCCTCTACACACACATAATCCTGTATACTCTCTCCACTCTACCTCCCACCAAGATATACCCTAAGTATCCTCTCTAACTTCCAACATCAGAGATATATATCCCCCCCCCATAATCCACTCTCACTACTACACACACACTACCTCACTTGTACTCCATACTCTGTTACCTGATACCTCCTAATGGACTGCCTGTCATATATACTTACTCCTAATCTCATTACTCCATTCCTGCGTCTTGTGTCTGTTTCTTTATGTGTGTCCCCTATTACTCTTTTACATAAGCATTACATCATTGTAGAATAATCTCACTCCACATATAAAAACCCATCTGTGAATTCCCATACAGATCTACGAACCAAATAAACTAATAAACAATTACTACATTCACTATCCAAAATAATCCCTAATTTCAATAATCAATATGTCCAAACTAGGTCCTAAATAAAATTAGGACTTATTCTCTTATACATCCATAAATTTCGGTAAATATCTTGATCATGAATCAACTTATTAACTAACATTATACAAATCAGCCCTTCCATACCCTCACCCCTTTCATATGTTCTGAGGTGAAAATTGAGGACTGTCTTTTTAAAACAAATTGCTCCGTGGCGGACATACAACCCTTACTCTCGCACTACGAATTCCCTAAAGCCTTACACCATCTTCATTACCTTCCTGTTTTACATCATAACCCCTGTGACTATAGACCTCAACAAAATTAAGATAATCAACCAGTCTGCATGCCCGTGAGAATTGCAATGACCTTTAGGACTCCACAAATCCGCCATTGGTCTGAGGCAGTATTACATTATTTTTGCCAAAAAAGACAGAGATCTAAAAAATAGCGTCCTATATTTTCATAAGTTTCAGCCCACATATTAAACAGAGTAAGGTCGACTGGAATTAATAATGTATAAAAACAGACTTCCATTTACTCTCCCATAAAACAACTGAGTCCATTAAGGTACAGTGCCTAGTAAGATTCTACTGAATATCATCCATTCTGTTTACTACATAGTTTCGATTGTCCATGTGCACGATTTACCTTTTACATCTTTTTGCATAAAGCAAATTCCCAACATCTTATCTCAAATATTGAACATCAAGTTTGTGCTCAATGTCACCTATACAAATTTAGATAACGTGGAGTATTGTGGGGCATCAAAAGAACCATCTCTTTGATTATCTTGACAACCGAGTAATTCCTCCGCTATAATCCTTATAGAGATTGACAGACTGCGATATCACTATTAGATCTGACCCGTTATCGCGAGATCTGTCTAATAGAAATGAACATGCGCTCCGAGCGCTCAGAGCCCCACCCGAGCGCGAGAGGAGCGAGCTCAGTCAGAAATAGGTTGTCCATTAACAAGCCGTAAACTAAATCTCTTTCGAATACTGTAACCTCTATTCAAGCATTCCAACGATCCAAGTTCTGGGGAACTTGGGATCGTACACGTGATACATGTGATCAAATGCTTCGTGAAGTACGAAACCGATATCAAATATCACATGATAAACCACAGACTTTCGTAGACTTTTAAGCAGACTGTTGAAACCGCATAATATTTTGTCCAAGCATAATTAACAAAGCATAGCGTTATTTGCGTTCACGCCAAATTACTCGCACAACCCAAAAGACGACTTATGCTTCGGCGAATTGCACTACCAACCTTCCAAGTATTCCTATAAGCACAATCACGCACACACACACTCTACATTTGGCTTCCGTCATAGATTTTTTTCAGCATCAACAACTTTCAAACGAACCTAAAGGATCATCAGCTGTTTCCTTTTACAAATGGGGGTGGTATGGGTGTAATCTCGTTCACTGATCGCCACAACGATCGGTCCAAAATAGTGACTCATGACATAGTAAACATAACAGGACTCAAGTCCTAAATTTCTTCCTACCACTACCTATAAGCTCATATCAGCTCACTCTACGAATTCATTCTCAAAAAACAGTAACTATTTGAAAATCTTACGTATATCATATTTTCATCCATCATTTAGCAGTATAATAAAAAAAGAAGAATTATTTTGTGCATTTTACGTTAATCCATTTTTAAAAACTTTAAATTATAAACATGAAACGCCCGCCCCCGTCAACCTAACTGCCAGACATCCGCAAAATATACATCTATTCACAAAACTTAAGAACCACTATCCTCTGATAGATATAAACGGATCTATACATTACCGAGAACCCCCTCTTAAATACTATCGGAAGAAACAGACCTCTAGATGAACACTCGCTTCTTATAAAAAAATAAATAAATGCTCTAAGTATGGTCATGTAATTTTCGCTATAGTTTTGCTAATTCTCAAAAGTGGTTAACTAAAATAGGCCTCTAAAGTCGATTCGTCTCACTATTTAAAGATAAAATCCTGCAGACAATATATCGTTTAACGCGTAAAATGCATAACCTCGAAAAATGATAGCTCCTAAAGCAGTGGTAAAACTGAATATTTATATCATATAGTCTGCCAGATTTTAAATCAAGCGAATAAAGGTCTAACATGAGTTTAAATAATACCTATTAAAAACTCATACCTATACTACAAACAACACTGTTTAACAAATATGACTTTCTCTAGCTTTCTATTACTCATAATCACGCATAAAATCGATGACCAGGTAATCTAACTGCATTTGCTCCTTTCAACATAATCTGTTTACGAATAAAAACAAAAAACGCCTATCTGATTGATCCTGCCGACACTGAGTTAGTAGAGTTTAGTTGAAAGACCTGATCGTTATGAGTTTGTAGCATTAGTAGATTTAAACAGCAATTACCTAGCCCACCACCTACTACGAGTAGATTTATAAAAAATGGTGGGGGTTGTTTGATTATTATAAAAATAAATTATTCTCAAAATATGTTCTTAGGTTTAACTATCATGGTTGTGAAACACTGTATAGTAGAATGTATGTAATCTGACCCATAATAATATCTCATTTAATGCAAATAGATACGCCAATCAGAATATATAAACAAAATATCGCTAGAGACGCAGGGCACTTCTGAGACATTATACGCTCCAATGTATTCCATGTACTTACAAGCGCAAAAACACTTCGTCAGTCCTGTTAAGGATAAAGAATCAAAATGGCTCATCGACTGCGCATTTTAATAGATAATATAGATAGATATCGAAAAGTATGAATAGCGCGATAGCTTTGTAACTACTTCATTGTGCTTAGATAGTTGACTTCCCATCGAGCCAGGAATAGACGCATCGAGTACTGATCTTTCGCGCGCTAACAAGAGCTGTATTATTGACATTAACGCAATTCTTTGTGAACTGCCAGAAAATACCCAGATTATTTTATGCCTCAAAGACACAGGATAGACGATGCTTACACAATCTGTGAGTGCAACTTTAGCACAAATAAGCTGTGTGCTACCAATTTTTATTTATTTCTTCATTTTTATTTTTATTTTTTATTACCAAAAATTCACAATTATATAACAATGATTTTATTAACACCCACATATATGAACTCTTGAAAATAAAATATTTTAACAGTAACATACTTACAGTAGTTACATTAACAAAATGTTCCTGAAATCAAATATAAAATGTTAGTTGTAACTTGTTACTGTTGAAAATTGTCACTTGTCAGCCACTCTAACATCCATGTCGATAACTTCTCCTTCGTCAAGATCATATGCATGAATTGACAACGTGGAATCTTGATTGTGCAGTTCAAAAATCTTTGAATATATCTGCCGACAACGTCCTTCACGTACATCTGTTCAAGAAGATTATAATGTATTTTACATGTTGACCACATTAGTTTTTGTTAGCAGTTTAATCTACGCGGTAACAGTTATATCTGGGCCAACATGATGTATTTTGCACCAATGTTAATTATAATGAACGCGATATATGGTTCACGTCACTAGGTGATGATGACGTAATAGGTGCTGCACTAATGCATGCATACCGTTAGTTCGAGGCCGTTCGTTTGTAAAAATCCGTCAAACTCGTTGAAGCTATCGCTCCCAAGTTATTGCAGTTTATACAGTTCTCCTACGTGGCTTATGGAATTGCGAAGGCCGCCACAGATTTTCAAGAAGATGCCGAACTTAGGTATTTCAAGTTCGATAATATTTTAAGCAGAGGAATTTTATGGGAGCAATCAAATATATTAATCTCCATATTCTGGGTTTCACTACTTGGATGGTAACCGTTATGGGCATCTCTAGTAAACAGGCCAGGTATGAGACGATGTATCACGGACTATAGGAGAATCTCTACATGTATGTATTTCCACTAGTTGCCATGAACATGTTGTATGCTTCGTCAATTAAATATGCTGTTCTCTGTGGACCCAATTTACCAAGGCGTTTGGAGGTCGTTTTATGATTGAATTGTTCTTGCACACTCCCATGACATTCTCACAAGATCTCATCTGCACGACGCTCTACACAAAGGTCAATTATGAACCAAGGAGATTAATCAAACACACATTCTGAAATAACAAAATCCTATTCGTAACAGAGGACTACATGGTGTTTCAGTGATGGGAACTTCGATGTCAAGAACATTCGTTATCAGTTGAAAGTGAAAGGACAGTGAACGAAAATCAAGTATGTTTATGCAAACTTTTAAGTCTGGAACTGAAGAAAAAAAATTTTCAAGGGCATCAGATGAACTTTTCACGTTAGCCTCATTTACATAATTTCAATTGGAGAGCGCATGCTAGCCGGCTTACAGTTCCAAACGACAACTTTTTTCCAGATGCCAGCTGTCAAGCTTAGTATTCAAATCCACTACCAGATGTCAGCTTTCAAGTTTGCCGTGGCCTTATATCAATTGTTCGGGACTGCCATGTACTGTAACTGAAGGGTCTACCAGTTTCAAGCTACCAGTCTGCCTCCTGGCGAAGCCTTCCATGGTGTATCATGGCATTGGTGAGGACATTTTTTCCAGCTGTTTAAGCTAAGTAACCTATCTGTATATAAATATTTTTCCAGGTTACTGTTGGCAGATCCTACCGTAATTTCCACCTTTTATGTCTGTCTGTATTTATATTCATGTCTGTTTTCTTTTCGTTGGAGGTTGGTCAGAACTTTGGATCTACAATATCTCTGAGGATGATCGTAGATTCAAAGTCGTTCAGTAGGGCCATTTTGAACATTTTCATTTGAGCAGAAGGTCGGACTCGAGTAAACTCGTCGAATATTCTGTCTGCTACTGGATTTGTTCAATAATAGATGTTTAACTGTAACGGTTTGTTTATCTATATTGTATTATCATTGGTTTCAGTTTCTTTTTTCTTAGTTGTGTCATTGTTTGTTAACAATTTGTAGGTCTAACCTTGCTATCGTTTACTTTTTTACAAACTCAGCTGTCTGTATTTAGTCCTGAATGTGTCTTTTTTAGAATTGTTGTGGTAGATTGACCTAATTTACTGTTTTCGTCTTGTTGCACTAATAGAATTTTAATAAGTTATTAGAAACGTTTTTCTTGTGTGTCATCTGAACTTTTGGTGTGATATTGTTTTGTATAGTTCTTTTCTTTACTTTTCCTATTTCTTTTTCATTCATGACATTATATTAATATTGCTTGCATAGTGATTTATGCAAATATTGTATGACAGCAATAATTATTGCTTGCAATGCGTTGTTAGCCACTAGCCACTATTTTTTCGATTGAGTAAATCACAGCATTTATAATATTAGCCGTAATTTTAGTGCTTACATAAACATTTGTAAAGCAACAGGCCATAATAGTTATATTTGACCAAGTAAGTTAATTACTTATGCTATTAAACAAGATGTCTTTATTAGAGTATTTTGGGGATTTTGGAAGATTGAGTGGTTTGAGGGGTGAGACTTTAGTTGTGTATGTAATCTATGCATCGGAAGAGAAGAGAAGAGATACTCCAGAGTGGTATGCATGGAAGAAGAAGGAAGAATTATCAAAAGAGAGTCAGGCAGTTTTAGATTTGGTGGATATGAAGCGTGTAGAGAAATTGGATGAGACGAAGAGAGAGGAAGAAATAGCTAATTTGACGAGAATAGAAGAGGTGGCTCTTCAGCATGATAATATACTGAGACAATCTAAACTTACTGAGAAGAAAAGGAGCTAGAGGCTGAGGTTAGCTCATTAAGAAAATTGCTTGATAAAGCAAAGAGTGTCACTGATGAAAAAGTAACTACCTTCGAGATATTACTAATGAATGAAAAAACTAAATATGCTGAAAAGGAAAAGGCAATGCAACAGCAAATTAAAGAACTTTCAGCAAAGTTGTCTTCAGATTATTTCTTACTCATTAGTGAGAAGAAAGTATCTACTGACTTTGAAAAAGTAAATGCCAAGCAATGTGAGAAACTCTCGCGGAAAAATGATGAAATTGCTAAATTAAAAAAAGGGTAGATGATTTACTCGATATATTACTTTACTAAAAATTATTTTCACTCCATAAAGTTGATGGGGGTACTAAACGACATGCCATCGGTACTAATGATGAGGTAAAAGTATCGGCACACCCACGAAAGAATAAGAGATCATTCCTGTGAAGATATACATTTCCTCGATATCACTCAGATGTCAGTGTTTCAGTTGATAACACGTCCACATAAGGGAGTGATTCATGGCGTCATGCCAATCAAAAGGCTTCTGTTGTGCAGGGCCATCCAACAGACCTGGGTGAATTTCCTGATGTTGTTGAGAATAAGAGTCAACATACTCAATCTGTACCTACTCTTTTAAATACAAATAAAGTTATCCCCTCTGACGAAAAATTCCCTAACAAGAGGTGGACTAATACTGGTGATAATGTTTTGATTGAGAACACACACTCACTTATTCATCCTGAGCCTGGTACATGTTTTAAGGATAGGGGTTTAGTTATACCTGTTCAGCAGTGTAGTGGTGTTGATGGTATTGTATGATGGTGATATTACTAAATGTAATTGTATGAGGCCAGCTGTGAAGGCTCCTGAGATAAAATGTAGTTGAGAATTGTCAGAAGGCCTTTCTTGCTACCACTACGACCTCACACTTAATTTTTTTTAATGAATGTGGCTACGTAAAGTGTCTAGGGTTATGCTATGTAGTGTGGTGTAATAGGTTATAGATATACCCACAGATATTTAACAAGACTAATAATATTAATAAATATTACAACACACTGAACTAACTCAATAGTGTAAAATTTTTTTGATAGAATTATATTACATTTATTTTGTTCTGGATCAATTTTTTAGGTTGACCAGAACTTAAAAGGATTTAGAGATTATGAAAGAAATGCATGGAATATTATATCATAAATGCAATAGTGTACATATATATGTACTATACTAGTTAGTTTTATTAAAATGTTCTAGTAGTCATCTACTTGGGAGGATAGTTACTGTTTGTGCTGTTGGGGTGGTCTCATCACACCTGTCTATATTGACTACACAGTGTCCAGAAAATGGTGGGAATTTTTATGGGGTGTATTAGTAACTAAAGGGCTTTGGTGAACGTCCAGCAGACCAGAGGCTCACTCATCTTATATTTGTAGCTCTGGTGCTGAAAACTGATGATCCCACCTCTCCGTGCTGGCGGGCAATAATGGTGGTCTCTGTCACAAGTACTGCACAGATACACTCGAGTAAAGTCACCAACTGAATAGTCACTGCTTGGTTGACAACAGAAACTCGCAGCTCTGCAATCAAAGTAAGGGCCATGTGTCAAAATCTATTCTCTACCCACGTCTGGACACAACACTGACACAACAACCACATCATACAGACAGGTCAGATCTCTCTGACCAAACAGCACATTTACCATGGTGGTTTTACATCAGATAGATCCTCCCAGACTATAGATTCTGAAAAATATTTATTGGTTGTCTGCCCTAAAAGAGGATAGGTAATATGTTTCATTATTCTCAACACCTGATCTGTCTTGCATAATCCTTGTTGGAGTTTATGTACATTGTTGGTCCCTAGACCCTGCCTAGGGCGGGGGGTCTAGAGCAAATCCCTACTTGTTTGTAAGGTTAGATTTCGATATGGCAGTATCAAATCACTCGAACATGAAACAATATTCAAAATATATAAAGAAATAATTTCAATCTTACCAGATTATGAATAAATAACACAGAATTGCTAGCAAAACTCAGCTGAGCTGCTGGCTATAGTATGGCGTCCCTAAATTTATTACACTTTCTTTCATATGGAAATCACCACACTTTAAAATCTGTGTCTATCACTGAACAACTATTGAGAAATGACCCCACTTTCACGTCTGAGCGCTAATGATATGATTGTCTGTGGCCAATCACTGCCTAGTTTTATTTTAAATTCAAATTTCCTACCATAAAGTCATTTCAGTCATGCTTCAGTCAAGTATGGATGGTTATCTGTTAGTCTGTCCGTCTCTACTTGTGTTTCTACAAAATGTACTCGATTTTTGAACCAACCTTTCTCTCCCCTCCGAAATATTGTCGTTAAAAGTTATATTTAGACACAGCTACCACCCCAAAACCCTCTCCTCCATACTAAGTAAATTTGAACACCTGCGTTTCGAGGTCGTGTTTTTTTGTGCAATTAGCGACACTTTTAGATTCAATACAGTCTTGTCGATGATGTGAACAACACTGTCTTTTGTCATTATCTTCAACATTATCTATCCGTTTGTAAAAGTAAGAACATATTAGTTCACTGCTCAGAATAGGCCATCCGGCCAGCTAATTTTTATATTCCTAACATTAATATTAAGAAAAAAAGTACTTTTTAATTTTTGTAATATTCCTAACATCTGCGTTTAGCCGCTGAATTCAAATCAAGGGCTTGGTATCGCGCAAAAGCGTCCAATAAATGACTGTGGCGTATCATATCCATGGTCCCTTCTGTCGAGTTGCTTACTTTTTATGTCAACTTGGGAAACGTGACTTTTCTCCGTTCCCCCCCAATTGCGTCTCCTTAGCCTTTCTAGTCTCACGCAATCTTTGCAGTCATATTTTTTTCCTTTTTGATCCGCCGTTCCCCTCCTGTCTAGCAAGTCAATTATTATGGAGGATGATGACCCGCGGTCTAGGCGATCATGTACATCAGCAGCCTACGCATTATGTTTTTATCCTTAAATGTTATCTTTGGAGATATTTTACCGTTGTATCTCTGTCCATTTCACTACACATCTCCCCACTTGAAAACATGCCTATGGCAAGTTCCAAAACCAGCGATACACATAGGTAAAATTACTCCTCACGTCTGCCACTACTCTAATTTTGATCACAGGGGTGCCGACTGAGGAAATCTGCACCGACATTCAATTTGCCTGGGATATATTGGATACTGAACTGATAAGGTTGAAGCAATAAAGACCACCTCAGCAATCTTGCGTTTTCATGCTTAGCCTGAGACAAGAACACGAGAGGCTGATGGTCCGTCTCCACCACAAATGTCCTACCATACAGATAGATTTGAAACTTCTTTATTGCCCAGATTAACGCTAAACATTCTTTTTCGCTTGTGGAGTATCCTTGTTCCGCCTTATTCAATTTGCGGCTTGCATAAGCGACTGGTTTCAGTTCCCCATCAGGTGAAGATGATCTTTGCAACAAGGCCCCTCCTAGTCCTACATTACTTGCATCGGTTCTTAAGACAAAGTCCTGTGTCAAGTCAGGCAGTTTGAGAATAGGCTTGCTAGTGAGTTTTTCCTTTAACTCTTGGAACGCTAGTTCACATTGTGCAGTCCAAATAATTTTATCTGGAAGTCCCTTGCGAGTCAGATCAGTCAGAGGAGCACAAATAGCGTTAAAATTTTTGATGTATTTCGGATAAAATCCGCATAACGACACGAATGATCGCACGTCCTTTTTTGTTTGCGGCCTAGGTGCTCTCTGCAGTTTTTCCAAGTTCTTAGGATCAGGGGTCATATTACCCTGATATACAGTGTGTCCCAAGAATTCCAACTCTTTGCATCCAATACAACATTTTGTTGGCCTAGCAGTTAAGTTCGCCTCCCGAAGGCTATCAAACAACATCTCCAGAGCTTCAATGTGTTCTTCAAATGTCTCTGTGGCGACGAGAATATCATCCATGAAATTCGTGATACATGGGTTATTCAGGGGATCCAACAATTGGCGCATCATCCTTGAAAACACACTCGGAGCATTTTTCAGTCCGAATGGTAGCATATTGAATTCATAATGTCCATCCGAAGTGCTAAAAGCCAAATAAGGTCTCACTTCAGGCTTCACTGGGATCTGGTAATAGCCTTTACTAAGATCCACCTTTGAAAAGTATTTTGCCTTGTTCAGTCTGGCAAATAGCTGTTTTGTGTCTGGTAATGGATCCACTTGTCCTTCTGTGACAGCATTCAGTTTCCTGTAATCTATGCACAGTCTGTGTTCCCCAGACGGTTTTCTCAACAAAACGGCACTAGAACTAAAAGATGATTCACTGTGCGAAATAATCCCCTCCTTCAACAAATACTCTATTTCTTCCTTCAATGCCTTCTCCTTCGCGAACGGAATAGAATAGGCTCTCATACAGATTGGGTTTGAGTCTACCAGTTTCATGTCATACTGTAGCAAATTTGTATGGCCTGGTTTATCTGTTAATACATCTGTATGTTCCTCCAGAACCTGTTGAACTCACTCCCTCTGGTTTTTAGTCAGGTGCTTACTGACTTTTACCTGTGCTGCGGTTTCACAAGGATGTAATGGGTATTCATGTGAGGTGAGTGGTTCTTTTTGCATCTGGGTTGCAATAGCCAAGGTCAATAAGGGGGTGCTTTCCTGGAGTGGTCTGTCCAGATACTTCTTTAACAGGTTTACATGATAAACTTTCTCCTTCCCCTTTTTGTCAATTTTATAGTTTGTTCTAGACACCTTCTCTAGAACCGTATATGGACCTTGCCAACCAATTTGTAATTTATTCTGGCTTCCGGGTAGTAGAAGAAGCACCTTCTCTCCGACTGCCAGTTCCCTGTCCTTTGCCTTCCTATTAAAATATGCTGCATGTTTCTTTCTGGCTTGTTTCAAATTATCATTTGCCAGTTTCCATCCAGCTTTCAAACGAGTGGTCAGTTCGTTCACATATTGATACGATGAGGTAACAGTCTCTTCCGCCTTCTCATCTGTCCAGGTCCTTAATAAAGCTTCATCTGGATCTTTAATTTATCATACTTATTTTTCATGGAACCCGTCTGGTCCCGTCCCTTAGAAGCTTTATAATGAGGACTTTTCTTCCTAGAATCATCACTCACAAATCGACCACTACCAATTTTTCTCTGGGGTTTGTCTCCCCACTTAAGATTGTTTATGAGAGATCTTCGCTCTCTTTTCTGTTCTTCCAGTTTATATAAGTCTGACCGAGGGATTGTCATCTTATCCTGGGTAAAATTTCTTCTTTGTACTTGTCGCATAGTGGCCATGTTAATCCATTCAAGTGACGACTGGGTGTGAAAAGGGGGCTCCCATTCCACTTTGTCTACCTGAGTATAATTAGTTTTCCTTTCAGGCCTAAAGTTGCCCCGTGGCGTTTCTAGGTCCTGCACATATTTTCCCTTTGTGGGTGTTCCCTCATGAAATATGCCACATGCTTCTACAAAGTTTTCAACATCGACATTTACGTCGGGCCAATAGTATTTTCGAGCAATCTTTTGGCAGATGGTACCGACTTTCTCATGGTCACCATCTTTTCCAACATGTAAGTTCCTTATTAAGTTTGCCCTATATATCTTGGGAAGAACTAACTGTCCGTGACCAGTGGATCTAGTTCCTGTCTTCCTGTATAATAGTTTGTTCTTCATGAAATATTCCCCCTTGCTCGGAGGTGTGTGGCATTTGGGCAATTTTTTAAAACATGGCTTGAGTGTCCTATCCTCAGCCTGCGCCTTCCTCATCTCCTCTGGATGGGCATTTATAGGTTCACCTTCTTCCTCCTTCTTCTGTGACCTGGTCTGCACTGTCGCCATAATCACAGGTTTCTCGGGGTTCCCCAAGAAGACGTATCTACACCCCAATATCAGAGGGTAGATTGGTTCATCTATCACTGCTGCTCTGATTTCTCCTTCCACATAGCGAGTTTTCACCGTTATCCTTGCGATGGGAAGTGTCATGAGTGGTATGTCCTTAGTCGCCCCTTGTATTTCCACTGTTTCTGTGGTATACTGACTTGGGTCCACTAGGCTAGACTTCACAACTGAATCATAATCCAAACCTGTATCATAAAGGCACCTTATGGTGACCCCATTACAAATAACATCCTCACAAACTGGGGGTGATAAGGTTCCTGTTGTCCCTTAGGATTAACCTTTAATCTTTGCGTCCCCGACTTCATTGCAGCAATGTTTGAAGGTTTCCTTCTACAAAATTCGGTGTTATGGTTATCCTTCTTGCACCATTTACACCATCTTTTTCCTTGGTTCAACGGTTTTCTTTCATTGAACTTTTGGTCATTGAACTGTGAGTTTCTGTCGCGATAGTCATTTCTTGGCCGCTCAAAGTTTGTCCTACCTTTATTTCCCTGCTCTCTAGTATCAAATTTATTAAATTGCTGTGGAGCTTTAAAATTGTCTATGTGCTTCTTTTTAGCACCACTTACCTCTGCCTGGGCTGCCTGATACCTTTCAGCAACATTTAAAATTTCCCCCAACTTCTCTGCACCTTGTTCCATGAGAAATTTTCTCATGTCTGGAGCCATGGACTCTCTCAATTGCTCAATCATGATCATTTCTTTAAGATCTTGGGTCTTCCCCAGAGCCGTCCATTTCTCCAAATAGGTTTCTAGTCTGGCAGAGAATTGGTGGTATGTCTCCCCAGACAACAGTTTGGCATTTCTAAATTTCTTACGATAAAATTCACCATTCTTCTCGTACCTTAATAACAAAGCCTGCTTTAACATGTCATAATTGTCTTGGTCTTCCCTGTTCATTTTAGCAAATACTTCATACGAAGTACCCCTCAATCCTTGTGATAGCTTTAAGCTCCACCTCTCTCTCTCTAACCCATATGTAGTAGCTAATAACTCAAAACGTCCTAGGTACCCTTCTATGTCATCGTCTTTTTCAACAAAATGGTCTAAATGAAACCCCATAGCTGAGTTTGAGGCTCCCAGACTGGGCGTAGCATCTGAGGCAAAAGGGCTGGCACCATTTTCAGGAGCCGGGCCTTGTAATTCCAGCTCCCTTAGTCGTAATTCGTGCTCCCTCTGCAACCTTCTATCTTCTGCCTCCCTTTCGGCAGTCAACCTTTTTTCTTCTGCCTCCCTTTGCTGTCGTTTTTCTTCTGCCTCCCTTTGCTGTCGTTTTTCTTCTGCCTCCATCTGCAGCCTCTTAATTTCTCTATCAGCCTCAATTTGTAACCTCTTCTCTTCAGCTACCTTTCTATCTTCCCTTTCAATATATTTATCACATTCAGTCGTTACGTATTGAATTAAAATTTGACCATCCATTCCCATCTCCTTCGCGGTGAGCACAGCAGCTGATCTAAATTTTGCCAGCTCCGCCATACTTTTTAGACAATATAATAATATACAAGATAAATCTCTAACCAGTAAATACACTAAGTACTTCTTATGACTATAGTCTAACCAATTCTAACTAACCAGTTAACTAATTAATTATTACTGGCTGTGAAGATTCACCAACTTTTATCTGCAGGGACACTTTTAATTTTAAAGGGAATTTTACAATTTATTTCCCTACTTTTATTTCTCCCACCAGGAGATCCTAATATTACTGTTGGGCTAATTATCCCTGGACAAGACCCCAATTTATGTTGTGGTGTTGATGGTATTGTATGATGGTGATATTACTAAATGTAATTGTATGAGGCCAGCTGTGAAGGCTCCTGAGATAAAATGTAGTTGAGAATTGTCAGAAGGCCTTTCTTGCTACCACTACGACCTCACACTTAATTTTTTTTAATGAATGTGGCTACGTAAAGTGTCTAGGGTTATGCTATGTAGTGTGGTGTAATAGGTTATAGATATACCCACAGATATTTAACAAGACTAATAATATTAATAAATATTACAACACACTGAACTAACTCAATAGTGTAAAATTTTTTGATAGAATTATATTACATTTATTTTGTTCTGGATCAATTTTTTAGGTTGACCAGAACTTAAAAGGATTTAGAGATTATGAAAGAAATGCATGGAATATTATATCATAAATGCAATATTGTACATATATATGTACTATACTAGTTAGTTTTATTAAAATGTTCTAGTAGTCATCTACTTGGGAGGATAGTTACTGTTTGTGCTGTTGGGGTGGCCTCATCACACCTGTCTATATTGACTACACAGTGTCCAGAAAATGGTGGGAATTTTTATGGGGTGTATTAGTAACTAAAGGGCTTTGGTGAACGTCCAGCAGACCAGAGGCTCACTCATCTTATATTTGTAGCTCTGGTGCTGAAAACTGATGATCCCACCTCTCCGTGCTGGCGGGCAATAATGGTGGTCTCTGTCACAAGTACTGCACAGATACACTCGAGTAAAGTCACCAACTGAATAGTCACTGCTTGGTTGACAACAGAAACTCGCAGCTCTGCAATCAAAGTATGGGCCATGTGTCAAAATCTATTCTCTACCCACGTCTGGACACAACACTGACACAACAACCACATCATACAGACAGGTCAGATCTCTCTGACCAAACAGCACATTTACCATGGTGGTTTTACATCAGATAGATCCTCCCAGACTATAGATTCTGAAAAATATTTATTAGTTTGCTGCCCTAAAAGAGGATAGGTAATATGTTTCATTATTCTCAACACCTGATCTGTCTTGCATAATCCTTGTTGGAGTTTATGTACATTGTTGGTCCCTAGACCCTGCCTAGGGCGGGGGGTCTAGAGCAAATCCCTACTTGTTTGTAAGGTTAGATTTCGATATGGCAGTATCAAATCACTCGAACATGAAACAATATTCAAAATATATAAAGAAATAATTTCAATCTTACCAGATTATGAATAAATAACACAGAATTGCTAGCAAAACTCAGCTGAGCTGCTGGCTATAGTATGGCGTCCCTAAATTTATTACACTTTCTTTCATATGGAAATCACCACACTTTAAAATCTGTGTCTATCACTGAACAACTATTGAGAAATGACCCCACTTTCGCGTCTGAGCGCTAATGATATGATTGTCTGTGGCCAATCACTGCCTAGTTTTATTTTAAATTCAAATTTCCTACCATAAAGTCATTTCAGTCATGCTTCAGTCAAGTAGGGATGGTTATCTGTTAGTCTGTCCGTCTCTACTTGTGTTTCTACAAAATGTACTCGATTTTTGAACCAACCTTTCTCTCCCCTCCGAAATTTTGTCGTTAAAAGTTATATTTAGACACAGCTACCACCCAAAAACCCTCTCCTCCATACTAAGTAAATTTGAACACCTGCGTTTCGAGGTCGTGTTTTTTTTGTGCAATTAGCGACACTTTTAGATTCAATACAGTCTTGTCGATGATGTGAACAACACTGTCTTTTGTCATTATCTTCAATATTATCTATCCGTTTGTAAAAGTAAGAACATATTAGTTCACTGCTCAGAATAGGCCATCCGGCCAGCTAATTTTTATATTCCTAACATTAATATTAAGAAAAAAAGTACTTTTTAATTTTTGTAATATTCCTAACATCTGCGTTTAGCCGCTGAATTCAAATCAAGGGCTTGGTATCGCGCAAAAGCGTCCAATAAATGACTGTGGCGTATCATATCCATGGTCCCTTCTGTCGAGTTGCTTACTTTTTATGTCAACTTGGGAAACGTGACTTTTCTCCGTTCCCCCCCCCCCCCAATTGCGTCTCCTTAGCCTTTCTAGTCTCACGCAATCTTTGCAGTCATATTTTTTTCCTTTTTGATCCGCCGTTCCCCTCCTGTCTAGCAAGTCAATTATTATGGAGGATGATGACCCGCGGTCTAGGCGATCATGTACATCAGCAGCCTACGCATTATGTTTTTATCCTTAAATGTTATCTTTGGAGATATTTTACCGTTGTATCTCTGTCCATTTCACTACAAGCAGTCCTTTGGATCACGTTCCAAACCACATTACTCAAATACCTGTTATGGTTTTAGGAATCGTACTCAGTCCAAACAGTGCGATTCATCCTATGGAAGGAATTCGACATGCATGAAGAAATGGAATTACCATGTTCCTCAGTCAACTAGGGTTGCACAACACCCATGCTCACAGTTTAGTGACGATGGGACGACTTATGTTGGTAAAGGTGCTTATTCACGCACTGTTCTGGTGCGCAATCTGCCACCAAGGACTACATGGCATGCACTAGGGGATTTTTTTCACTTCACTGCAGACGTCAGGTTTGTACGTCTTTTGCCATCTCTCAATATCAAGTATGGTGAGGCCCTGGTTACCTTTTGTACCAATGGGGACGCTCGTATGGTTGTCGAGCGGGACAATGGTGCTTGTTTTCATCACCGTTCCCTCAATTTACAATTAGTACCTGATTCTGCTTCACGCAGATATTAGTACGTTTATATTTGCATTTTTTGTCACATCCTTTGATGACTCAGCAAGTCCAGTCATCACTTGCCACCATTCCACGTCATGTGCTCCTAACTGGCTTGTTTCATTTATGCTTATCTGCTACAGTACATTTATTATGTTTAATCGAGAAGGAGTTGCTTGGAGTCGTTTGGGCGATACAGAAATTGGAGCGATATCTGCTCGGAGCGCCCTTCATAATACAGACAGATCAAAAAGTGGTTGCAGCGTTGAAACGAGCTAATCACAGAAACCCAAAGCTCGCTCGCTTCTCAATCTTGCTCCAGCCCTTCGATTTTGAATTTCAATATATACCCGGATCTCACAACGTGGTCGCGGGATCTCTATCAAGAAATCCCACATCAATACCCGAAGAATGATTGTTTCTCAAGAAACGTTCAAGTAATTCATAACAGTTATTTACAGACATACATATTCTGGATGCATACAAGTCACTTTCGTTTGAAGCCTGAAATAGTACATTTTTCGTACATTTAATTGACATCATACTAATTTATCGATGAAGATCTTGCTGAACAATTCGTTGAGATCTACCAGCACTCGGAGATCGAGTTTCCAATGAAAAGAAGTGTAGCACGAATGCACACCTTCCATATAGTCAAAATACTTGCCAGGATTTTTTACTGCTGGATTGCAACGTTGGACTTTATAATATGCAGTGTCACTTTTGACTTTAAGGATAATAACCATGATTTTATACTGCTCCGGACTTCGTGAAATAACACAGATTATGAAACGCTTTTTCCTGGATTTTGGAGCTTACTGGACTATATGTTCTCTATTGGACTTTTAATGTGATGTTAATAATGTTTATTAATGCAGATTTTAGACTTTAATCTTTAGTCAGTTAATTAAACTTACTAGTGTTATTTAGAGAGATTAATTATTATTTTTCTATCACATTTTCTCTGATTTTTATTACTGTTGGATAGATATATCATGATTTATTTTTTCCTTCTATGCTATTTATACTTACTTCCCTTTTTGTCTGTTCACTTTTTCTTACTAAAATATTTTCTTTCTTTTCTACTTACTAATTAATTTTCTGTTGTATATGTTCACACACATAACTTACATTATTGACTTACTACTTTTTGAGTGTCGACGTAACAATACAGTGTGTCCAGCAGAATCACTACCAATAACAAATGTCAATATTTCTTATACTAATAATAGCAGACCGACCGAACTTTGATTTTCTGTTAGGCAAACACATTAAGTTTCAGTAGCAACTCACCAAGTTGCAGTAGATCTCCACATGAGCGCCTTTAGTGTCTCGAAGAATGTCAAGACGGTATTCTATCTCCACGTTTTGCAGCATCAGCGGTGTGACGGATGCACAAGCGTCAATTATTCACTGCCGAAGATTATTCAGTCCCTGCACCGGAGTTTGATAGACACAGCTTTTTACGTATCCCCATAGAAAGAAATCTAAGGGGGTCAAATCTGGTGACCTTGGTGGCCAATCAATGTGACCTAATCTTCCAATCCATGTATCTGGAAATTGTTGATGAAAGTAGTTTCTTACTTCATTGGCACAGTGTGGAGGTGCTCCATCTTGCTGGAATATGAATCCTTCTGGTATCCTAGGAACTGCAAAATGTTGCAGCATGTTTAGGTATGTTGCTCCTCTGACTGTGGCTTGGGCGAAGAAAAATGGCCCGATCACATAATTCGAGGTTAAGGCACACCACACGTTAAGTTTAGGGCTGTCTCGCTCATGCTCCATTACGACATGTGGGTTTTAATTTCCCCATATCCTACAATTATGACGGTGAACTTTGCCAGAAGTGTGAAAGGTCGCTTCATCGGAGAATACCACATGATTGAGAAATTCATTGTCATCATCGAGGTGACATAGCATTGCATTTGCGAACTCGGCCCATCTGGGTTTATCATTTGGCTGTAACTTCTGCACTAGCTGGATCTTGTAGGCTCTAAGCCGCAATCTTTTGTGCACAATGTCGTGAACAGTAGATTTTGGAATACCAAATTCTCCACTTGCCCATCGAATGGATTTACGCGAGCTACGTTGAAAAGCTTCGCAAACTGTTTCAACTCTATCTGGAGACAACGCTTCATTGCCGCTTCCCTTCTTTCTCAACAAAGAACCTGTTTCCAACAGTTGCTTGAGCCATTTCACTATGGTATGTAGCTCTGGAGGTTTCTGTCCATATTCCTGCCTGAATCTCCTTTGCACAACACTTTAATTCCGCAAGCCAATAACAACATTGCACTTTCTGCTGCACCGTGAACTCTGCCATTTTCACTACACGCGTATTCACATTCCGCGGCTGTGCATTACGTATGCGTTATCTGCACATTATCGGACAATTTATCAATTATCTCACTGCTCCTAAAAATGTGATGGTTTCTATACGAGGTAACCATGAAAAAATAATTCTAACTTACATGGATGAGGAAATATTGACATTTGTTATTGGTAGTGATTCTGCCGGACACGCTGTATATTATTTTTTTTTAAATTCACATCTTTGCATCGTCATACACATGTGGCATTCTTCTCTCTAAGGT
>JAMPIV010017433.1:170000-187365 GCA_024509875.1 Oreohelix idahoensis
TCTGACCCCTTGTCGTGGTTGAGTTAGAGTGTAGAGTATTTGTCGAGTTGGACAATAGTAGTGAAACCGACAAGGGATAGTGGACTGACAGAGTTATAGATTACACTTTAGATAAGGTGTAAATAGGAGATGGACTTGAGACAACCTGGAAGAAGATTTACCAAAGGATCTCTCTCTCTCCAGGCCTCAACTCACTTTACTGTCTAAGCATCTCCTGCTCTCAACTCTTTTCTCTTATCATACATAGAGATTATAGTAAAGAGCTAAAAATACAAATATGGATGGAAAGGTCGTGAACAGCGCATTAATAAATGTGTAAAATTTATTAACGAAGAAAAAGCATGGAATTAATGCATATCATCACAACAACATAAAATTACATCAATACTCAAAATATTCATCAATAATCATATACACCAAAAACCACACACACAGATCACCATTCATAAAACCTGTAGAACACAGAGAGATGAAATAACTGAGTGTCAGCCCGTCCGTTTTCGGGACCAGATGAAATAGTCCGGACAGTGTGTTACTTGTAGATCCTTCGTGAGGGACTATGCCTACAAAATTGTCCTTGTTGGTACTATCATTGGTGATTCCTCCCTACTGGCGCGAGGTGGGCTGGAAGACTCTAGTTACCTTCTGTTTACCAAAATGAATAAACTGCGATTCAGTCCGTCCGCTTTCGGGACCAGATGAAATAGTCCGGACAGTGTTTTACTTGTAGATCCTTCGTGAGGGACTATGCCTACAAAACTGTCCTTGTTGGTACTATCATTGGTGACTCCTCCCTACTGGCGCGAGGTGGGCTGGGTGACGCTGTTTATCTCCTGCTGACCAACTGAATGAACTTAGCGACAGCCTGTCCGCTTTCGGGGACCAATGGAATAGCTCCAGTAAGTGGTTTCTTCGTATATATCCGCCATCGGTGATGGAATTAACCTGAATAAAATCACTGTATAGGCGCTATCGTTGGTGTCTTCCCCCTACTGGCGCGAGTGGGGCTGGAACTCTGTCCATAGATGGCTGCTCATACGTGCGAAGTTCTACATAGACCCAGAAATAAACCATGGGACGAAGTCACTTGAGGACAATTGATCCCAAGGCGTGCTTATCCGGCGCTAGAATTGGCTTTAAATCCGGTTTTGGCTGGTTGACTGTGGCTTGGCTGAGTGCCCCGTTTAGGCACAAAAAAGGCGGGGGATATGGAATTCTGCTATAGGCTTGCTGGGCGGTTTTGAGATTTTGGAAGCCGCAATGCCCTGACTGGTAATCCAATAGGCGAGTAGGAAACTACTACTGCCATAGACGTTTCAGATTGTTGCGTTGGCTCATTTCACAATGCGTGAGCTGAACTCCCGTGAGAGGGAAATGGCGTTGACAAAAGGTTGTTGTTCCAGGTATGGCTGTGACACTCGTGGGGCTAGATATCCTCAGAATCCCTCTAGATCGAAGAGACGGTGACATTCTTCGTCTGACTGGAAACTAGACTAGCAATTCGGTATCCCCCTGAAACTGAGACCGAAAAGAGACACCCTTTTACATCAAGCAAATAATAAATCACACTAACTTTATACAGAAAGTTTCGCTCCACTATGGGATTAAATTTATTGTAGTTATTGCTATGATAGTTTAGGGCTGTCTTTAACCATGTCTCCTGTTCCTTAAAAAATATCAATTATCAACACGCACCCGCATAGACTTAATATCTTTTGCACACCCAGGTACCTGTCAGTAACTGTTCTGACAGCAACAATCTACTCCTCTTCTCCCAATCTCAATATACAGGAAACCTAACCAGTAGTTACAGTTAAATGGATATGCTTATTCATCTTACAACATTAAATGAATTTACATAAACCGATTACAGCATTTGACATTACACAAATAAATCGTATGTCCCCTTTGGGAAATATATTAATATTCCACACAATGAGTACAAAGAGAATGCAATGTTCTTGCTATAATAATACAATTGTGGCTGAATCATAAGATATAATTATATCTATGCCTGGTGACTGCTTTCTGTGAAAGTTATAGACTAGTGCCTAGCCACACAAGTAAGCATAAAATGATTCTCCCTTGCCACTAAAAATATCTATCAAAAAGGAATAAGTGACTATTTCCTATAATCCAGAGTTATTACCTGCATCTCACTATTCAGTTTTAAAGTGAACAATCCACACCTGGCATTATCTTACAGAAATGACAGTTAATTTTGCTGACTCTTAACCCAATGGTAAGCATTCGTGGACTGATTCTACGCCTAATATCTGTTATTGTAAGTTTAACATTTAACCCATGATAAACCGTAACAGTGTAAGCACCACTTAATAGGCCGTAGACAGCGCTACCTTATCACTGAATAAATTACTAGGAGAAGTCCTCAGAAATAAATTCACTTCCCTAACAGATATATATAAAAGCTAACATGAATCTAATATTATAATAAGATATGTCAACTCACCCCGAAAAATGCCAAGAAATATGCGAAAAACATTTAGTTCTGTGTTAATGTTTGCCTTATTTCCATAATGGTCTATCTCGGGCCAGGAATCTTCTACGAGTGTGTTTGACGTAGTAAAATTTCAAATCTTATAGCTTACAAAGGACGCTCCCCCCGGACACCTGCCTAACCTGATTCTACAGATGTATTGGCGTAATGCGTAATAGAGTAAGACAAAAGAAATCGTGCGAAAGTTCCCCAGGCCTCAAAGGGTACCAGCCGCTCGTCATCAAACGTTTTAAAGCGACCAGAGAAATTCCCCTGTTGGGACCACAGAGGGTACCCGCCGCTAACGAACCGTTTCTTTCACAGAAACCGTCTTGGCTCGTTCTAACACTTAAAGCGGACCCGAGAAATGTTTCTCTGGTCGAACAGGTGCGTTTAGATAACATTACGTCTAGCGTTAGCTGACCGCAGCTGGCCAGCGTAAACAACCTCGGGTGGGGTTTGAGAGGGTGAGAAAGTTTGGCCACAAAGGTAGAAAAGGAAAGAAAAAGAAAATACAAAATGTCTCGGAAAACAGAACATTTAAAGGAGTAATCAAATTATGGACAAGATGGTAAAATAAATTATCTTTCACGTGACAAGTGCCCCCTTTTTTAAAGTGCGTGAAACACGAACTAAATGACAGTAATTTATCTTTTCCATCAATGTCCATTACATGTCCTAGAACATCCTATAATCATAATACAAATTTGTTTCCAACTTCTGTCAGTACTTAGCTATTGGGAGGATTGGTTACTATCATTCAAATGAACACCCTCCCTTGGTACAAATGCAAGCTAGTAACTGACTGTCTGTAGCTTCTTATCTCAGATTAAAGAGCTACTCCTGAAAAAAATTAACCCTTAAAAAAAATTTTTCTGACTTTTACAACAATAGTCGTCAGATTTGTCAACCAAAAACTCAGCAGTGGTACCATCAACCTTTACCAGCTGTCTCATGTGTAGCATGAACAATAAATGTAACTTAATATTTATGATTGCTGTGGAGTAAAACGCTGTTCAGACTTCCTCCCAAAAGAAATAGTTCGTTATGTCTAGGGATATCGATTCCTATAATCTGCCGAACACTAAACTCTAAGAATCAAGATAGAATCTTGTGAGAGATTCATCCTCGGATCGAGCACATATTAAATGTCGTACTAGATGGGTTCTAGAATCTCGGACGGGCTCCCAATTGTCGTGGTTGAGTTAGAGTGTAGAGTATTTGTCGAGTTGGACAATAGTAGTGAAACCGACAAGGGATAGTGGACTGACAGAGTTATAGATTACACTTTAGATAAGGTGTAAATAGGAGATGGACTTGAGACAACCTGGAAGAAGATTTACCAAAGGATCTCTCTCTCCAGGCCTCAACTCACTTTACTGTCTAAGCATCTCCTGCTCTCTCTCTTTTCTCTTATCATACATAGAGATTATAGTAAAGAGCTAAAAATACAAATATGGATGGAAAGGTCGTGAACAGCGCATTAATAAATGTGTAAAATTTATTAAAGAAGAAAAAGCATGGAATTAATGCATATCATCACAACAACATAAAATTACATCAATACTCAAAATATTCATCAATAATCATATACACCAAAAACCACACACACAGATCACCATTCATAAAACCTGTAGAACACAGAGAGATGAAATAACTGAGTGTCAGCCCGTCCGTTTTCGGGACCAGATGAAATAGTCCGGACAGTGTGTTACTTGTAGATCCTTCGTGAGGGACTATGCCTACAAAACTGTCCTTGTTGGTACTATCATTGGTGATTCCTCCCTACTGGCGCGAGGTGGGCTGGAAGACTCTAGTTACCTTCTGTTTACCAAAATGAATAAACTGCGATTCAGTCCGTCCGCTTTCGGGACCAGATGAAATAGTCCGGACAGTGTTTTACTTGTAGATCCTTCGTGAGGGACTATGCCTACAAAACTGTCCTTGTTGGTACTATCATTGGTGACTCCTCCCTACTGGCGCGAGGTGGGCTGGGGGACGCTGTTTATCTCCTGCTGACCAACTGAATGAACTTAGCGACAGCCTGTCCGCTTTCGGGGACCAATGGAATAGCTCCAGTAAGTGGTTTCTTCGTATATATCCGCCATCGGTGATGGAATTAACCTGAATAAAATCACTGTATAGGCGCTATCGTTGGTGTCTTCCCCCTACTGGCGCGAGTGGGGCTGGAACTCTGTCCATAGATGGCTGCTCATACGTGCGAAGTTCTACATAGACCCAGAAATAAACCATGGGACGAAGTCACTTGAGGACAATTGATCCCAAGGCGTGCTTATCCGGCGCTAGAATTGGCTTTAAATCCGGTTTTGGCTGGTTGACTGTGGCTTGGCTGAGTGCCCCGTTTAGGCACAAAAAAGGCGGGTGATATGGAATTCTGCTATAGGCATGCTGGGCGGTTTTGAGATTTTGGAAGCCGCAATGCCCTGACTGGTAATCCAATAGGCGAGTAGGAAACTACTACTGCCATAGACGTTTCAGATTGTTGCGTTGGCTCATTTCACAATGCGTGAGCTGAACTCCCGTGAGAGGGAAATGGCGTTGACAAAAGGTTGTTGTTCCAGGTATGGCTGTGACACTCGTGGGGCTAGATATCCTCAGAATCCCTCTAGATCGAAGAGACGGTGACATTCTTCGTCTGACTGGAAACTAGACTAGCAATTCGGTATCCCCCTGAAACTGAGACCGAAAAGAGACACCCTTTTACATCAAGCAAATAATAAATCACACTAACTTTATACAGAAAGTTTCGCTCCACTATGGGATTAAATTTATTGTAGTTATTGCTATGATAGTTTAGGGCTGTCTTTAACCATGTCTCCTGTTCCTTAAAAATATCAATTATCAACACGCACCCGCATAGACTTAATATCTTTTGCACACCCAGGTACCTGTCAGTAACTGTTCTGACAGCAACAATCTACTCCTCTTCTCCCAATCTCAATATACAGGAAACCTAACCAGTAGTTACAGTTAAATGGATATGCTTATTCATCTTACAACATTAAATGAATTTACATAAACAGATTACAGCATGTGACATTACAAAATAAGTAATATGTCCCTTGGGAAAATATATTAATATTCCACACAATGAGTACAAAGAGAATGCAATGTTCTTGCTATAATAATACAATTGTGGCTGAATCATAAGATATAATTATATCTATGCCTGGTGACTGCTTTCTGTGAAAGTTATAGACTAGTGCCTAGCCACACAAGTAAGCATAAAAATGATTCTCCCTTGCCACTAAAATATCTATCAAAAAGGAATAAGTGACTATTTCCTATAATCCAGAGTTATTACCTGCATCTCACTATTCAGTTTTAAAGTGAACAATCCACACCTGGCATTATCTTACAGAAATGACAGTTAATTTTGCTGACTCTTAACCCAATGGTAAGCATTCGTGGACTGATTCTACGCCTAATATCTGTTATTGTAAGTTTAACATTTAACCCATGATAAACCGTAACAGTGTAAGCACCACTTAATAGGCCGTAGACAGCGCTACCTTATCACTGAATAAATTACTAGGAGAAGTCCTCAGAAATAAATTCACTTCCCTAACAGATATATATAAAAGCTAACATGAATCTAATATAATAATTATAAGATATGTTTACTCACCCCGAGAAAATGCCAAGAAATAGGCCAAAACATTTAGTTCTGTGTTAATGTTTGCCTTATTTCCATAATGGTCTATCTCGGGCCAGGAATCTTCTACGAGTGTGTTTGACGTAGTAAAATTTCAAATCTTATAGCTTACAAAGGACGCTCCCCCCGGACACCTGCCTAACCTGATTCTACAGATGTAATGCGTAATAGAGTAAGACAAAAGAAATCGTGCGAAAGTTCCCCAGGCCTCAAAGCGTACCAGCCGCTCGTCATCAAACGTTTTAAAGCGACCAGAGAAATTCCTCTGTTGGGACCACAGAGGGTACCCGCCGCTAACGAACCGTTTCTTTCACAGAAACCGTCTTGGCTCGTTCTAACACTTAAAGCGGACCCGAGAAATGTTTCTCTGGTCGAACAGGTGCGTTTAGATAACATTACGTCTAGTGTTAGCTGACCGCAGCTGGCCAGCGTAAACAACCTCGGGTGGGGTTTGAGAGGGTGAGAAAGTTTGGCCACAAAGGTAGAAAAGGAAAGAAAAAGAAAATACAAAATGTCTCGGAAAACAGAACATTTAAAGGAGTAATCAAATTATGGACAAGATGGTAAAATAAATTATCTTTCACGTGACACCCCTCAACCGACAAGAACACTCTAGGACCATGTTGCAATGAAGATGGTGTGTTGCAGGTGTATATACTAGTAGTGATGAAGACTGGATACATGATGTCTACGGTCAACTCAGACCGACGCAGGATTGTATACCTGGAGTGAGAGTGCAAGGTACGCGAATGATGGAATGTTCTGTGGAGTTGACAAGTTGACTGGACACTCACTCACTCATAGTTGGAAGTCAATGCCATAGACTACTGTTGACGTTTTCTTATAGTTTAATGGGACGCACACTCAAACAGCACGGTTACAGTATTGAAACAGGTTGGCACAAAAATCATCGTATATTTGATAAATGGGTGACAACATCAAATTGGCATTCGTATAGCATGTGAATACAATAGAACGATAGTAGGCAAACACTTAATATTCTGGTTGTCTATCGTCTCATGCCTTAACTGATTAATCGCATCAGTTAATGTGAATACATAATTATCAACAATGGCTCCCTGTCAGAACCTTCTTCTAGTCTTTCGGGCCGTAAATTCAGCAGACTCTTATGACGACAATCTTAAATAGACAAGGAGTGGACTTCAATATAATATAGGTCTTGGTATCGCCATCAGGTAATAAGGCATTCCTGTTCACTGATCGATAATCCGAATAGACCGAAAGTGGGATCCAAAATGGCACTGGCTTCAGTGAGTGTCGTTCACTCGAAAGATGTCTTAAACGAAAGCGAAGGCTCCGTTCATTACTCAAATAATATATTGGGTTTTCCATATCCCATGATAAATGTTGCATATGTCCAATGCATAGTGCTGCTAGTAGAAGAGTCGTTTAAGTACAATCAATCAAATACATCGGCAGACAGTATGATGTCTGTATAGTTAGTTAAGCCTAAGGAAAGTTCAGTAAAGATTTCTGCTTTACCTTAAGTCCAGGAAAACACTAACAAATAGCACACGCCATCCCTTGGCGTAAAGAATAATCGTTGGGGGGGGGGGGGGAAGAGAGAATAACGGACATCATAGTCATACTGAGAAAACTTCTCCTTCCCCAAAAAATCAACCACAAAGACAAAATCTTCGGACTTTCCTTCGTCCGTGCAGAACCCACAGTTCGCCATCACGGAAGCCCTTTGTCGACTCCCCAAATCGACGCATGCGCAGAAAAAAAAACCACTTGACCCCCAGAGTTCAACTCAAGAAGTAGGCCGACATAGACATTACAAAGATACTAAGATATAAGACCGATTCGCCTTAAATAGTCAAGCAATAAACATAGACTCGAGCCATAAACATTCTAAGCAAGACCAATCTGTTTCTGGCCATACCAGAAACAAAACCGACGTACATCCAGAATTCATACGCCAGGTTCGAGATTCAGGAAAAGCTAAACCATATAACGGGATATAACCTCAACCAATCACGGGTGGTGCCCCTTTGACTATCAAGTAAGTATTATTGATTCTTAAATAAATACTTTTCATCAGATAGATAGATATTACTTTATATTTGTATGCCTACCAACAGAATCTGTGCGTAACAGACTATCACACAAAAGAATCTGTTCGCAACATCCGGTAATGCCAATCTTTTTCATTTTGTAAAGAGCTCCATCTCGCCAGCATTCATCATATGCTCTAGCTACATCTAGAAAGACTGCCACTGTTTCCTCTTTCCTCTTGAACCCTAGCTTTACATCATGTTCTAATCTTACAAGCTGGTCTACTGTACTTCTGTCTGCTCTAAACCCTGACTGGTTTGGGCTATATAACTGGTGTTTTTCTAGGTAGAATTTAACTCTTTTATTCACAACAGTTTCCAGTATTTTACCTAGTTGTGATGTTAAGGAGATAGGCCTATATGAACTTACATCATGGGCTTCCTTATTGGGTTTTAGGATGGGTACTATCATAGCTACTTTCCATGCTTTTGGTATCTTTCCTAAGCTCCAGATTTTGTTATAGAGGGAAGTTATTTTGTTTATAGTTTTTTTGGGTACTTTCTTAAGGATTTCATAACTAAGTATATCATGCCCTGAGGCAGTGTTAGATTTCTCATTTATTGCACTAGTTACTTCTTCCTCTGTTATATCAGCATCTAAATAGTTTGTTTCATCTATCTGGTCTAGTAGTTCTTTTGAAAACTGTATCCTAAGTCTTTCTCTTCTGTCATTTTCTTCCTGTCCAAGACTACTTTTTGCACTGACTTTATAGAAATACTCAGCTAGGGCATTAGCTTTTTCTTTATCTGTTTCTGCTCTCTTTGGTAGTTTGATTGTTGGCATTATTGTTATTATCCATTAAAAGTCACATATGCAAATATAGAAAAATAATTGAACACCCAGCCTGCTCTTGTAAAATGTATTTTTTTTTATTACATAATAAGACGCCGATAAGATAAACATACTTGAAATGTCAAATGTGTCTCAGGACCTACCTGAAAATACGCTGCAAAAGAGAAAAAAGCTAATTTAAATTAATAATAGATTAAAATCAATAATAAACCACTTCAAATTTTAAATTTTATTCTTGCGTAATTCTTTCCTCTAAAAACATAAACTTACCTTAGTAAACTCCCCTGACAAACTCAAACCAGAGTGATCTATCTATCTATCTATCTATCTATCTATCTATCTATCTATCTATCTATCTATCTATCTATCTATCTATCTATCTATCTATCTATCTATCTATCTATCTATCTATCTATCTATCTATCTATCTATCTATCTATCTATTTATCTATCTATCTATCTATCTACCTATCTATCTTTCTAACTATCTATCTATCTATCTATCTATCTATCTATCTATCTATCTATCTATCTATCTATCTATCTTTCTATCTGTGACCGTGTGGCCAGAAAGGTGTAACTTTTGACTGAGTAATAGTTGTCGATGTTGTCTACGTTGTATATTTGTGCTCATGTTGGCATTCTCACACGGGAATGGGCGATTTAAACGAAACACACCTTTGCCATCCGTGAAGTAAACAAACGTGTGAGACGCAGATGTAACAGGAGACAGACATCGGTTGTTAGACATTCTGGCGCGGTCTGATAACACATCTTGTTGAGCACTAAAACCGTGAGGTGTAACTCTAGGCAAGTGATATCGTGGGAATGTAATCATTAGTGGGCGGACCTTGAGTTGTGTCGATTAGGAAGATTTTCTTGACTAAGATGTGATCTCATGTCATCCATACTGAGCAAAGTACTCCTGATTTGCTCCCTAGAGAGATGGGTGGAGCTTTCTCTGACATTTTGACGTAGCTATCATGTGGTACTTGATTGGAGATGCAGATAAAAACTAAAACAGTGAGAGGCTTTAGAGAGAGAGCTGAGAAGTAGCAAGATCGTTCTTGTGCAAAATGCGCCCTCGTACGATATCCAACTGAGGTTTGGGCTTTTGCATAGTTGCGTCTGTGCTAAGAGAACTAACGACATAGAGGTATGCTTGCATATAAGTACATTTTTATAATACTTTAGATTTAGTAATATTAGACTTTCAGGTTTAAAAGTTAATGCTTTGTAGCGTTTGTCTATCTATAGCTTGATAGAAGCTGACTGGCGATTTATGTGTATTTAAGTGTAATTTCACGTATATCTATCTCATCGCTATTTTCAACAGTGAGACTGTGTGTTAAATGTGTAAAGTACTAAGTAAATTTATAAGAGGAATTCTAGTGTCGCATTGCGCTGTATACAAGTGTGTATTTATTACCATTATTATTATTAATTGTGTAGTGTTAAATAATGGTTATATTGCATTCTTGTGAGCCGTAAGTGTGGTTAATGTTACATCAGTGATTATTGTGAGAGAAAGATTAGCGTACCCTCTAGCTCCGTGAGTAGCCTATGCCTATTACATTTAGTACAGAGCTGTAAGAATAGAGTATATATCTCCTTTTTCTTTAGAGCAGCTAGACCTCTAAGATACTGATAAATTGATGTCAGTGCGCTGTGTGGAATATTTCATCATAGATAGAAGTGCTTCATTTAAGTTTTATCTCGCGTGATGATGGAGTTAGTATCTAATATGCGTATGAAGGCATTGTTGTTGATTGAGATATGTTTATTGTTGATTACACATACATACAGACTTGCATGAACACACACACACACACTCACACATACACTCACACACACACACACACACATACACATGGTCATTTAAGTGCATGTACTTGCATAATTTCACACATATGTATGTATTATTAAGTAGATGATGTTTGTCCATTAGTACGATGCTAGTTTATTTTGTTTCATTTTATTTCAGAGAGTCCAGCAGTCTGTGCTGGGTTATTAGATGGTGTTACCTAAATAGCTTGGTTATATGGTGTTGCTTAGGAATTGGCTTCAAAGTAAACTTACGGACAACATTGTTTCTGTATGATTCTTGTGCTACCTGATAGGGTTTCATTAATAAAAGTGGGACCTCTGTCATCAAGAGTTTTTCTGTGACTGCGGAACGTGTGTGAAAGTAGGCCAGAGAGAGTGACGACAACATTACACACAAATCCTTATTCTCCTTCACACATCGTCTTCGCACCGTCACATATCTATCTATCTGTCTATCTATCTATCTATCTATCTATCTATCTATCTATCTATCTATCTATCTATCTATCTATCTATCTATCTATCTATCTATCTATCTATCTATCTGTCTATCAATCTGTCTATCAATCTGTCTATCTATCTATCTATCTATCTATCTATCTATCTATCTATCTATCTATCTATCTATCTATCTATCTATCTATCTATCTATCTATCTATATATCTATCTATCTATCTATCTATCTGTCTATCTGTCTATCTATCTATCTATCTATCTATCTATCTATCTATCTATCTATCTATCTATCTATCTATCTATCTATCTATCTATCTATCTATCTATCTATCTGTCTATCTATCTATCTATCTATCTATCTATCTATCTATCTATCTATCTATCTATCTATCTATCTATCTATCTATCTATCTATCTATCTATCTATCTATCTAGCTAGCTAGCTAGCTAGCTAGCTAGTTTGGTTGTTTTTTACGTTCGTTCTTATTGTTTTAGTTTTTTAACGTACTTTATTTCTTAATATTAATTTGATACTGTAAATGTATGTTGTTATATTGCATTTATAATGTACATTGCTTCTAAATTAATATTAACTGCGATGTACGGATGTATGTATACAGAAGCCTTCTTCAACCTTTTTATCTTGAAAGAACCCTTGAAATAATTTGTAGGTGTCAGTTAACCCCTTTAATATAAATTATTATATCTACAGCTCACGGTACGTTAGCGTGATCAGTAAGTTGTAATTATAATAATCCAATAAAAATTGTCAATCCTTATTGAGTAGAGAATGATTTCTTCTGTGGGTCTGTTTATTTTAGTGAACTTATTAGCCTACTGTTTTTGTGTGGTTCTCACTTCCAACAAAGGATATCAACTCTTTTGTAAGTCAGTAGTGTAGGCAGTGGAGGATTTACATATGGACTGAGCGTGCTGCAGCCCAGGGCCTCATAATCTAGGGGGGCCTTTGCCTCCTGCCAAAAAAAAAAAAAAATTCACAATTAATTTTATTCCATTTGTAATGATAAAAATCGGGGGCATACCTAAGCCAAAAATGTATAAGCACAAACCAAAAATTCAGAAAAAAATTAATGGAAATGACCAAAGCATACATTCTTTATTCTACTATATAGGCATAGTTGCTAGTAACATTTAATACATATGACTGGATACCAGTTACACAAATACGCACTTACTGTTTAGTAAAGTTTGTGGAGGATTTAAACCTTACTTACTTACTTAGTCGTTCCCCTTCTACCGTGAGGTGTAGAGGTTTGGAAGAGAGAGCGCCAGACTATTCTATCGGCTGTCTTCCTCCTGGCCTGGTTCCATTCTAGTCCTCGGTCCTTCAAAGATTGTCTAATGTTGTCCTCCCAATGGACTCTGGGTCGTCCTCGGGGTCTGGATCCTTGGCTCTTTGTTTCCCATGCTTGTCGTGGTAGCCGATCTTCTCCCATTCTGCAGACATGGCCAAACCATCTTAGTTGGGACTGTTCTACTTGGATCTGTAGGGGGTGGCATTTTAGGCCTTGACGTATCGTCTGGTTGCGTACCATGTCTCTTCTTGTTACTTCAACCACCTTCCTCAGATACCTCATTTCTGAGGTTTGGATCTGGCTTTTATGGGTTGTAGTCATTGCCCATGACTCGCATCCATATGTCAAGACTGGGACATAGGTGGAGCGGTATACAGCCATCTTCGTTTTCTTACCAACCTCTCTCTTGCTGAGGAATCCTCGATTTATGGCCTGAAAAAGTCTCCCAGCTTGCTGCTTTTCGAGTGGCCAACTCTTCTTTGATGCCTCCCTTTCGGTCTATAATAGCTCCGAGGTATTTAAAGTGGTCGACCTGCTCCAGGACCTGTTCTCCCAGCTTAATCTGATGTCTTCTTTCTTCTCGTGATATCACTATGGATTTTGTTTTAGAGCTGCTTATGACCATCCCTCTCTTCTCCAGCTCTTCCTTCCAGACTTGCAGGTTGGATTGGAGATGTGCCTCTGATTTAGCAATCAGGGCAACCAACGGCTTTAAACCTTTGCATTTCAATTTAGCCAAAAGGAGAAATAGCGGCCATTTCTTGCCAGTATCGCCAAAATGCGAATCTATTATAGACATAAGTTAAATTCCGAAATAAAAACATTATGAACATTAGTAGAGCCTAGAGTAATGTCCCGTGCATTTTGAATTCAAGTGAGGATTCTTTTATACCATTGTCAATCACAATAATGTTTAATTTTGACTTTTAGTGTTACAAATAATGAGTAAGCGATATGAATGTGGTGCTAGTAAACGAAAGCGACAAATAGAACAGAAGGCAATACTGAAGCATTTAAAGCCAATCACGTCATATGGCTTTGTACAGCAGGCAGAAACCGTCCTGCATAACCTCTCAGATACACAACATTTATGTTTACAAACAGACGAACATAAAATAGACTACACTGAGCAGTCTGGGCAGACTGATGAACAACCAGTTTATAAACAGAAAACAGCCTCTCTAGAACTTCAATGAGAACTGTTGTCGGTAACTACCACTACAAATACGGAAATGTCTGGAGAAAGTAACAATGAAGTGAGAAGACCTATAGCCAAAGAATTAACACAAGGCGCTGAAGGAACATCCAACGAGATAGTTGCATTAAAAGAATCAATCTAAGCTCCTTACCATCTTAAAGACGGACCAAGCAAACAAGCTCAGCGAAAACCCTAGAATTGCAGACACACAAATAGCAACTGTTCATGCTACTAGTGATTTCAGAGAATAATATGACGTAGGTTTATGGACGACACTGAATAACGAGAAAAAATCATTCTTGATTGCAAAAGTCCCATCGGAATGTCAGCACTGTGATCAGCCTTTTACCAATTCGAAGCAAACATACAAATGTGGCCGTGTACATAGTTGTTCCTTTGGAAACAGACTATATTCTTACAAGACAGAGGAAGCACAGACCACCCCATAATTTTATATTTTATGAGAAACAGAAAATAATAAATAGTGTCACATATTTAGGGTAGAGTCGCTTCTACACGCCATTTCTAATAATTGGGTGATTTCCCCTGACCAATCGGATAGCTCAGATTTACCCCGGGGAAAGTGGAACAACGACGCCATTTTAGCAGTAGAATGAAAGAGCGCAACTCAAGAGGTCGTATCTGGTCCAGCTCTACATATTTCTTAGTTTGAGAAAATCAAACTTCAACATTTCTTATAAAATGTGTATTTCAGGACATTGAGTGGTTATATATATATATTTCTTACTGGCGTAAGTAGTGACAATCGTTAAATATGTATTTTGAATAGAGCTCCCAACCCTAGTCGCAGCAGAACTAGGTTCGAGGATTTGAGTCAATTTGCAAAAAAATGTCTTACACCTCAAATCATGTAGAGTAGAAAATATTCTTGTGTTGGAAAGCATTTAACTCAAGGAATGCTTATGATTATAAAGAAATCAAGGACAAATCTGAGGAGATGGGTAAATGTCGTCGAACCTAAAATAAGACTGTAACTTAAAAGAAGGAACACGGTGGAATGAGAAGGTTCGCCATATTTGACAATTGAGTAGGCCTACGAGACAAGGATGCAAAAAAAAAAAAGGGATTTTTGCATCGATGAAAGCATCTGATGAGATGATAGAATTTTATTATACTTATTATTGTAATCTGATGAGATGATAGAGAATTTTTATTATACATTATTATTGTAAATGTTCTGAATTCCAGACTTTGTTGAAATTTTAAGTTTCATGCTGAAAGATATTAAAAGTTTTGCATGAAATCGAACGCTGTTGAAAAGGTGAATTACTACAGTTTTGAGATCTAGATAAGAAATCTATCCATTTCAATTAAATTCGCTACATCAACACCTAAGAGAAGAAAATCGAACCTGGTAACACAAATTTAAGAGAGAAATCTAAATCTCTGGTGATTAGGCCAGTTAAACATCTGCTCTCTGTAAAGTAAACTGAAAATACTGCATATACCGGCACTGCCACATGAAGGAAATATGGTGCCGTTCCAGTCCTAAGGAACACCTGCCCCGGCTACATGAAGGTAATATGGTGCCCGTGACCACTTCTCTTTGATAAAGCGAATAACTAGCGATCATAGACCATGGACGATTTACTACAAAATTTTCAACAGCTGGGTGTGGAACAACAACAACACAACAACCACAGAACCAACCCGTAAATACACAACCACTGCAGCCCCAGGACAGACAAAATATGGAAGGACCAACAATAATAGCGCTACGGCAAATTACTGAAACCCTACAGAAAAATGACAACTACGCGAAATTCACACAGGTTAGATCCATTGTTCAGCCGTTCGATGGAAACAAGAAAAAAATTCAGAAGATGGTTGTCCGACATGGAAAAATTTGCGGCACTAGCAGAGGCAACAACGGATGAAGAGAAAAAGAAAATCGCTCTGTTAGGTTCTGATTCGTACGTGACTGATTTTTTAAGAAGGAGGTCCCAGCAGTACCCCACAGAAACCTACGAGTCCCTAAAAAAAAGAGCTCACCCAGAGATATGGGGAAATCATAGACAAAATGCATGCTTGGTCAGTCCTTAGAAGCATGAAACAGGAAAGAGATGAATCGGTACAACTTTTTGGAGATCGATTCCTCAATATGGCAGAAGAGGCATTTTGCGGAGAAATCCCTACCACACCTGATGTAGAAATACAGTTAGTGGGGATATTTGCCGATGGCCTTAGAGCGGAAAATATCAGAAGGCATCTTATTAGAAAAGACACCAAGACTATTGCTGAAACAATCCAAGCAGCAATACAGGAGGAAAATCTTCACCGAAGGTTCCAACAAAGAGCAGGTAGGGAACCCCGACCAGAATATAGGGACTATGATGAGCATGAGCCTATGGAAGTTGACCATACCAGGAGGCAATGGACTCGCCCACGACAACGAGATGATAGGCCCCGCAATTATAGACCCCCCACACAGAGGCAAAAACGACGTCAATAATGTCAATACAAACGGATGCTTTACATGCGGTAGGCTCGGACATGGTTACAAGTCCTGTAGAGCAAATTACAATCATGCACCATTCAGAAGAGGAGGTTACCAACCACAACAACCCGCACCACCCCCACGTGATTACACCAGAAATCAGTATACCAGAGGCGCACCTCAACACGTCATGCGCCAGGAAAACGGCAGCGCCACTCACTAAACAGGACCGTTAGTGAGGGCAACAATCACAGAAACTGGTCCAAAACAAAAGAAACAACACAGAACAGAAATTGTCAAGTGGGCCCATCCAGTAAAATACAATATGAAGAAATGTTGCATGATGGAACTAAAATACATCCGGACCCCAGTTCCTGCATCATGTCTATACAGGGCCAACAATATAGGGCACTGGTAGATACAGGAGCATCCATCAGCCTTATTAGGTTCCAGCTGTTCAAGAGGATCCAACACTTAGTACGATTTCAACCGTCCAAAACACACCTAGCTTCAGTCACGGGACAAAGACTAAATTCAGTTGGGACAGCATGGCTAAAATTTTCCTTAGGCGAAACAAATTTTGAACACCCATTTGTCATTACTAAAGGAATGTCTAGAAATCTTATCCTAGGGAGAGATTTTTTTAACAAACACAAAGTTCGAATATACTATGACCTCCACAAAATCAAAGTCAACAATACGTACATAGATCTCCAGGACGATATCCACATAGCGTCTTTAGTAAGGATTACAGCTCCCATAACGGTGGCTCCAAACTCCCTGGTCATAGCAAAAGGCAGAGTAAAAAATTCTGAGTACATAACACCAGGGCAATCAATTCAAGTACAGCCCCTAGCAGAAGAAAGCATTATTGATGACCCATTGTTGCAAATTACAGAGGGAATCGCTGAAGTCTCGAAGTCCAGAGATTTCCCCATCATGATATTGAATATGTCAGGAAAAACTACCACTATAAAAAGAGGCACAGTTGTAGCGCAAGTGGATACGTCAACAATAAGACAAACCAAAACCAATAGAGACCATCCACAAATTTGTCTCAACCAC